>CAUZXS010004941.1:0-332500 GCA_963585895.1 Sepioteuthis lessoniana
GTAGATTATATAATGTTAAAACCATCCCCGTAGAAGAAAAGCATGGATACACTTTGATCCATAGCAAGTGGAATAATGGTGTTCATGCCTTTCTGAAGGATATTATTCCTAAAGTAAAAGTAATAGCGCTACGGAGTTCGAACTCGCTTACCTAAATGTCAAACTTGATGCATTATGCTACTTGAATTTCTCCAGCACACAACCGATTACTTGGAAGATCGTTATGTATTAATCTAAAGAAAGTACAATGAAAAATAATCGAAATAGAATATTGAACATATGATAGAAATATTATAACATTTCAATTTTAACAATTAATAAAATAATGATGATTTATTTTATTTTATTTATTTATTTATTCTCTTATTTTGTGTGAAAAGTTTTAAGTGATTTTTTTGTAGGATACCGTTAAGGATATAATTTTCAGAATCTCTCAAAAAGAAATTAATCGAAAGTATGTCTAGAAAGAGAACATCATGTGACTATCTAACTAAAACTGGTAAAGCAGAAAATGAGTAAATGGTAAAGCAATTAAATGAGTTGCAAAAATGGACATTTTGAATCGTTTGTACGATCACCGCTGGATATGTTCACACGTGCATTTGAGAGAGTCGCATAGGTGTTGTGGCTAACCTGCTGTCCTGTGACATCGAGTTCGAACATAGGTCGTGCTATAAAGTTCATTTTAGGTTTAATAACCATCGGAAATGAATTAACCTCTTTATACTCCCTAGCTATGGGTTAAAAAGTTCATCTACAGTTCTTCTACAAGGATGGTTTTGACATTAAAACCAACGAAGGTTAATCTAAGAAGAAACAAAGACACCACCTCAAATTACAAGCAGGATCGAAATTCATTAGTCCTATTCAATATAAAAATATGGATGTATTTCCAAACTTTTTAGTCTAATAAACGCTATATATATATATATATATTTATATATATATATATATATATAATACCTACCTAACCAACTGTCTACTTCCATTATCACGCACACACACACACACACACACACTATATATATATATATATATATATATATATATATATATATATATATATATATATATAAGTGGTGCATTCAATAAGTTTCCAGACTTTCTTGTACAGGCATTTAGAATTATCGTAGATTCTTGAATTTTCACTATGTTATTGCTATACAACTTATGTGATGACTGATCAATTTTTATGATTTCAGGTACAAATGAACAGCTACAACAGGAATTAGAATACTCCCTACTAAAGCCTGATTGTCACAGCTGGTGAATTTCAAAAATGCTATCTGGACGTGAAGACTATTTAGAAGAATGATATACATTAAAATTATGTTTAAATTCGGAAAAAATGCCACAGAAACGTATGGGATGCTTCAGACTGTTTTGGACCATCTTGCATGAATCTAGCATCAGTTTTTGAGTGGCATAAGTTATTCAAGGAAGGCAGGGAGTCTGTGAGGGATGATGAAAGGTGTGGAAGGAGTCAATAGGTCAGAGTTGATTGGCCAAAGAGTTAGGGTTAGGGTTACTATGTTGAGGTTTTAAGGGAATTCAGGAAGAGATTCGATCAGAAGAGGACAGCTCACTTCAAAACGGGTCAGTGGCATTCCCACCATGACAATGCACCAGTCCACAACTCTATCCTTGTCAGAGATTATTTGACCAAGATGGGTATCAAGACAGTTCCTCACCCTCCAATAGTCCAGATCTTGCTCCCTGTAACCTTTGGTTATTCCCTAAGCTCAGACACCGTCGTTATGAGACAATTGAGGAGATAAAAGAGGCTATGATGAAGGTCATTGACACTCTCTCACAAGAGGATTTCCATGGTGCCTTCCAGAAGATGTTGGAACGGTACAAGTGCATTGCAACCGGTGGAGATTACTTCGAAGGGAACCATACTTTCATGTGTATATTATTTATAAAAGTGCCCATACGAAAAAAGTCTGGAAACTTATCTAATGATTCTCGTATATATATATATATATATATATATATATATATATATATATATATATATATATATATCAGTGAGTGTGTGTGAATGTGTTTGTGTGTGTGATAATGGAAGTAGACGGTTGGGTAGGTAGGAATTATATATAAACATTATATATATATATATATATATATATATATATATATATATATATATATATATATATATATATATTAAAGTCATGCTATGTTTGGCTTAGCGCCATACTTCACGTCAGCCAGATAAAATTGAATTTCCTAGACATGGCTGTCGAGATTACCCAGCTAAGCATAGGTTTAAAAGGAGCATCAGATTATATATATATATATATATATATATATATATATATATATATATATATATATATATACTTCTTCAAGTTATATCCCATGATATACAACATGCACTCAGATACACGAACACAGAGACGAGCAGAAACACCTACTCATACATAAACGCGCATTTATGCATTCGTTTGGTTATTTTGGTTTCTTTTTGTTTCAGGGTATATCAAAATTCGTGCGTTATTCAGTGATAAAGCCATCCTTATAGAAAAACAGGTGAACTACTATTGAACCCATAGCTGAGTACATAAGGGTTTT
Organism: Sepioteuthis lessoniana; assembly: GCA_963585895.1. NCBI lineage: Eukaryota > Metazoa > Mollusca > Cephalopoda > Myopsida > Loliginidae > Sepioteuthis > Sepioteuthis lessoniana. Next base: position 2,578 of record CAUZXS010004941.1, read on the forward strand.
TTTTACCTTTCCAAACGGTTCTAATCCTAAATTGTAAGTAGTAGCGCAGTTAGAGTTTGAAATCAGTTACTGCGATACCACAGATCAGCAGATTACACGTGCGGACACATCCGCATACACACTACCGCACACACAAACGCATATATATGAGTGTATGTGCGTGGGTTAATGGGTAGATACCTAAAAGTTGTATATATATACATATATATATATGTGTGTGTGTGTGTGTGTGTGTGCGTGTGTGTGTGTGTGTGTGTGTGTGTGTGTGTGTGTGTGTGTGTGTGTGATCTTATCTCCGTGTTTGTTGATAGATTGATATATACCTCTATACCTACAAACATTATATAAACAAATATTAATGCGGCACAAATATATATATATATATATATATATATATATATATATATATATATATTACTCCTATTAAACCTTGTTTACACGAATAAAACAATTGCCCTTTCACTTAACTCTGTTGTGCATAAATGTGTTTCTTGTGTGTGTGAAGCATGGATATCTTTTCTGAATAAAAACAAATTTCGCCCACACACACCTCGATAGATTATAATGAAACTGTGTGTTTGTAAGTATGCTTGAGCTATTTGAGTGTGTATCCATGCTCGTGTGTGAGAATGTATGAATACGGTAAGAATGGCAGCCATCTTGAAGAACTCTTGCTTAGTGTGGAGCAGGATAAAATGAGTGAGTAACTCCGAAGCAAAACCGGAAAAATGTCCGCCGTGAGAAAACAGAAATAATTCTCAGACATTACTTTCCGATTGATAGACAAGCGGAATTTTTGACAAGCCCTCAGAATAACCACAATAAAAATTTGAAAGTAACCTGCTCACAGCGGCCCTGTTTGACCAGACGGGTTCTTGAAACTTTGCCAGTAGGAAGCCGTTTTCACTTTCAAGCAGTTTTGAATCAGGTTGCTGCAAGTCACTCGTTGATGGAACAGGTTGGTGGCTGAAGTGAAACTCAGGACGTGGGTGTTTGGCAAAGGAGAAGAGAGGGTGATGGTGGTGGCTCGCTTTGCTGGTCTCGATTGGCTTTCTGTCTCGGTTTGTTTTCATGGCAAATCACCGAAGATGGAATTAGAGGCTAGGACGCTAAATCTATAAATGCTACCTCCGAGAAACGATAAAGAAAAATAGAGAAAGGCCGATCGAGAGAGATATAGATAAAAGTTGGTGTCCCTGGAGGTGGTTGCCGGTTGGGGATTTTGGGGAGAAAGCGAATAGCAAAAACGAATAAAGACAATGGCTTGTCTTGTCTAGGATCGATAAGAACTACGATTGATCTGCCAGTTATATGGACATGATACGCACGAACATGCGGGCTAGAAAAATCGTCGCAGACGCCTGAAAAAGACAGACACAGTGGTATTCATGCTCAAGAATAATTGTCTTTATTTTGAAAACGCGGCGATTTTTCCCACTGATGGCAATTTCTCTTTTCTTGAATTCTATGAATTATTCAATTATTTTATGCTTTCCAATTACATAGCTGTTTAAAAGGATCATTATTATTACTTACTTGAAATTATATGATTGTTTGCAAATAATTAATGGAAGATAAGAACATTTGAAACCATATAACTGTGTGCAAATGATTTTAATTTAGAATACTTCACTTAAGATGTTTTTTACAAAGGATTATTAAGTGTTGCTTAAAACCTGATAATGATTTAGAAATTATTGTCGAAAGATAGGAACTGTTGATATCACATGACTGTGTGAAAACATTTGCAATTGAATATTGAAATTGTAATTATATATACAATGAATCAAATTTTGCACTTAAATAACCCATAAAAATTTGATATGCCCTTAAACTACCAAAATATTTCCCATTGAAATCGAACATCAAGATTTAATTGCTTATTCTACTTCTGCATATTTGACTAAATTCGGCTTTAACCAACAGAAAAATGGGATTGTATCATGATACTCCAAAATCAGGTCGAAGCCGTATCTGAAGAAATTTCGTTTACCCTCCCTATATATATATATATATATATATATATATATATATATATATATATATATATATATACAGATATTTTAGACAGATTTGCTAAAATAAGACAGACACTTCGCTTTTGCCAATTTTATAATTCATTCGTTCAAGTATTTCCCTGAGTCTTTTAACATCAGGATGGAATGAATTAAAAAATGTTCCACATTTTTCCCTAGTACTTTCCGCTAAGTTAGAGCCATTTTCGAGGGAACAAACATTAAATCAACAACCACAGTGATATGTCGTATGTATTTATTTAAAGAGTAGGAGGAAGAACAAATGGGGGAGGTATTTATGAAAGAGAAAGAACCTACAGGAGGAAAAAATAATTTGAAGGAAAAATGCTTAAAGCATTCAAGAACCTGGCTGCTACATTATGAATTGATCTTGATTAAGGAAGGTGAGGGTTAATCTTAGAACTTCAAAAATTTGGAGTTTTTATTAAGGTTTTTTCTTTGTGAAACATGGAGACGTTTTCAATGAAATTCTTTCTTGACTCCTTTAAGGGTATTCGTGACCCTTCTCCAAATACCGCATTTTTTTTCTGATTCATTCATAAAATTTCGACTAAATTTACCTGAAATATACTCAGTATAACGATGGATAAATTGATTTTTTTATTTCATTTGTTTTTGTTATCAGAATTTATTGTAACATAACAAAGATTTAAACATTGAATAACTCGCAAGGATTGATCTGCTAGTAAATTAAAATACCAACCAACCTAACAAATGCTAATCTTTTTCATTATGTAGTTTTATTTCTCTTTTTTTTTCTGTTTTTAACAAAACATTATGATATGAATGATTTTCAAAAGAAAAATTTTGTAAAGGAATATCCTTTAATATTTTGTATAAAAAACTTAATGCGATTAGTTTATTTCAAATTATCGGTAAGTGTTTTTACTTTAGTATCACATGGCATTTCCCTAAATTCACAAACCCTGTGTTGCCATAAAAAACGGAACGAATACACAACAAAAACTTATTTTGTAGTATCTATATTAACCATATATTCTCTTAAATTATATCAAATAACCAACCCCTCCACTCGGGCAGGATTTGACACAAGGTCAATTTTCAAGCGGAGTTTAACTGGTTTGAATTCAGAGTTTTCCTTCTCCTAGACTAGTTCCCTCGCCAAGGCTGAAGAACTCAGTCTGCCCTACTATTTACCCATAGCTGGAGGGAGAATAATTGGATTCATATTATCTTAAATTATATGCTCATTTAATGACAGAAAATCAGTTGTATTAAGAACAGTCATTCGAAGCTATGATTATTTGCTAAGGATTATTAATACGATAAAAATGTTTTATTGAAAATATGTAATTGCTTGGCAATTTTTGGTGCGAGATAGGAATAACTTCAACATTTTAAGAGACTGCAAGTTATTTGTACTCAGTTTCAGTTATTTTATTTCATGGCATATCAACCCCTGCCGGTTATTTAATGACTATACTATCTTTATCGGTGTGGTACTACTTAACTCATAGCTGGGGGAGTCTCAGTGGGTGCTACATTCATTTGACCTTGTACCACATCTAAGCAAAAGGCTAAGTAGATTACAACTTCTAGTTGGGGAGGTTCCTACATTACCCAAAACTGTTTATCCTCAACTTATCGTAATAGCGCAACTAGGGCTCGAACACGTTAAATATGATGTCATAGTCCAGCATGTTAGCCACTAGGCGGGAGTGACACCCCCATTATTTTTATTCCTGTCTAATATTCATACACCTACCCAAGCCGAATCATTGCAGCATAACCCGGAGCAGACAGCTGGAGGCAAATATAGCTGAGTACATGTGTTTGGAACGAGAAGGAACTATCTCCACTATAAGTGAAATTAAAAGAAAAATTCACGTTTTTGGCAGCAGTGACCCATCTACTGAAAGTGATGTCAACATACATCTAGCGAAGGCGTAGACTGCTATCCATAGGTTATCGATCATATGAAAGTCTGATCTAGCTGATAAAATAAAACATGATTTCTTTCAAGCAGTGGCTGGGTCACTACTACTGTATGGATGCACCACATAGACCTAAACAAAGCTAGATGGAAACTACACAAGAATGTTACTAGGTACCTAGAACAAATCCTGGAACAAACACCATACGAAACAACAGCTGTATGGGCACTTTCCTCTCATCTCAAAAACCATCTAAGACGAACAAGATATACGGGGTACTGTTGATGAAGTAAGGTCGAGCTAACAAGAGACATTCTCTTATGGACATCAACACATGGACTTGCTTGTGTTGGCCGACCACCAATAACTTGTTTACATCGGTTCTGTGCGGACACAGAATGTAGTTCGAAAACCTGCCAAAAGCGATGGGTGATAAGGAGGGATGGGGAGAGAGAGTGTGTGTCAGGAAAATCCCTGCTAACGGCGTGACTTGATGATGATGATGATGATGATGATGCGCAATTATGTGTCTTCTAGGGACAGTTTCTATTTAATGATAATAATGATAATCGTTAGTGTTGACGCGGTTGCTCGATATCAAATATTCCTGCTGAATCCAAATACTTTTCCATTGTTTCATGGTTCCAAGCATTCCTATTCAATACTTATAGTTTTCAAACAGATATTTTTGAGCCAGAGATGAACCCCTAACAATTACTATCATTCGGGTGCATAATGAACCTGGTATTAATGAAAATGATGAGGTATAGTCGGCATATACTAAACTCGCTGATAGAGGGTTGTCATTCTTTTTTTCATTCATGCTGTAGTATATAAAGTCTTAGTCTCACCCCTCAGACTATGTACCTGAATATTTTGTTTTGGATTTTACTCGTTGAAAATTCTTAAATAGTTTGTTGATTCAGCAATCAGTGGATAAGTCGTATGGGGATTAAATAAATTAAAATAAAAACAATACATAAAAAATTAAAACAAAATAAACACGAAATAAAGTAAACTAACACAAAAAAGACAATTTTCAAGGAGGCCTCTGACAGGAAGCGCCATCCGCACTTGTCTGAAAAAGATAGGCTTCCTGACGCCAAAGAAAAACTCATGGTCAGATCTCTACACCCTCCTATAGAGTAGACTGCTTTTCCTGGTTCAGGAAGAACGTTCCCAGCACGAAAATGTTATAGATTTGTTGAATAAAAATTGAGTTTTAATGTATTCTTTCTGTTTTTCCGTCCTTAATTTATCTTAGCTTCGGCTAACAAAAAGATGATAATAAGTGAATGGGGTAAAAAGAACAAGGAATCTGACACAAAGTTCAAATTTTCCCCACCTACCAATTTACCACAACACCGAACAACCCTTCTTATATCTCAAAGCAAAACTGCATTTAGCGGAGTGAGCTCCTGGATTATTTTCTTTGATAAATGAGTGAAAGAGACCAAAGAGGCAAGATGACGAGTACTTCCCATAAGGTAATTTTCAAGAAAGGTAGTGGCGAGTTCCTTATGTATTTCATAAATAATAGTTTTTTGTTTCACACAGGTATTTTATTTTCCACGAAAATACAGGATGGTGTGTTTGACCAGATTATTTCTCCTTTTGATTCCTTCGTTCTAGAAATCTGGTTGAAGAGTGTTAAGAAACGTCTTTCTTTCCTTGTCAAAAGGCAGAACGAAAAGTGTCTATTTTAAATACTTGTACGGAATGAATAACCGATAAAAGAAAAGAGAAAGTCTTGAAATGGATATAAGGAACATAAATCTTATAAGCTTTTCCTGTTTACTAACCCGGATATGGATAAGTTTGTATTTTATGGCCCAAAATACTCCATCGGTACGTGTATTTTTAGAACACATTTCTACTTTCGTTACGTTCCTCAAACCAAACATCGTTTATAGAAAACTTTAAATTTGAATCGTAATTTGGAAAAAAAAAAAAAAAAATATATATATATATATATATATATATATATATATATATTAACATGGTAATATTATAGTTGTTTTTAATATTTTTTTTCAAAATGGTACGTTGTAGTTAAATCACAATTAAAAAGAGACAAATATTAAAAGGTTTTAGTTTTGTTTCCTTTACAATCTTCATTCTTATAAACTACACCAAAGTTATTTGACAGTTGGAAAATAACATAATAACATAAAAAAAAATATACATCCAGGTATAAGTAATGAAAAATTCTAAAAACAACTATATGTTGTTTTTTACTAAGCTTTATTTCGAGTAACGCACATACACAGATAACGAACATTACTTGCTTTTTCGTATAAACTTTTTGAGTTGGACTGGTAGGGTGAAATTTAATAGTAACCTTGGCGTTATTTTATGTGGTTTGTTTTAGAAATGACTACTGATTCTAACAATCTACGAGATTTTTTGTGATGTATTGATTTGATAAGAGTACTGCACGCTTGACAAATATTCGATTTTTTTTTTTAATCAGCGTTCAGATTTACGAGTTTTACAGATTAAGATAGAGAGATGGATAGATGGATATATTTGTAAATACTGTATTAGATAGATATTTATGCATATACTATTTAATATTGATAAATAACAGTAGATAGATAGATAGATAGATAGATATGGGCACTGCATATTTTGATATAATAGGTTTTTCTTAAGATGATCTGATAAGTGTATATTAAAAAATTTTTTTCTATCGTTTGATATGAAAAGTTTTGGGTATTTTATGCTGTTAAAGGAGTGCCCGATGTACTTCATCTAGGTGTTGTGGGCTGCATATTCTAAGTGTTCGTAGATAAAAGCCAATTATGAGGCCTGTTTTGATTTTGTTGTGGTGGGGGTAACAATGTATATAATCGCATTTGTCAGTGGGTTTGCGGTAGACTTTAAAAGTTAAAGCGTTTTGGGATTTAATAATTAGGATGTCCATGGGGAGTAAGGTGTTATTTGATCCTTTTCATTAAATACCCAATTTTTTTCAATTAAAACCCTTAGAAAAGTTCTTGATATACACTCATCAAAAAAACTGAAAAACAACCCAACTATTCCCATTACCCACAGACCCATCTTTCTGCTGACCAACACATAACAAACTTCCCAACGACAAATTAACCAAATTAGGAATACCGATCATACAAGCCACATCGCAAGCCATTAAAACCTCACTAACATCTCGAAACGAACCAATAATGTAACAACTTCTCACCCAGGCATATATTTTATTCCATGCAAAGATTGAAACAAGTATTGCATCAGTGAAACCAAACGCAATTTAGAAGAAAAGAATCTTCGAACAAAAACGATCAATCTAAATAAATGACGACCGAATTCCCCTTTTCTCAAAAATGATAATTCTCAAACACACATTTAAATTTTCCCGAGCCACTCTAATCAAAAATCCCACAAATTATTAGAATTTCTCGTCATTTCTAAAACAAACCAATTAAAGCAACGTCCAGGTTTCTATCAAATTTCACCCTTTTTGGTGGACATTATACTACACGAAAACAAAATCAAAATAGAAAATGGATATTTTTTAGTAATAAAACCTATTACATTTGACTCCGTCACCATACTCAGTCACAGTCAAAACCAAAACCCCCTACTACCATCACATAAACCCACATCTACATCCCTCCTAATTTCTCCTTTTACTTGTGTTCTATCTTTTGACCCTCCTCCTCCCCTTTTATACCTTTGTTTTCTACTTTATCTTATCTATTTCCTTTTTTACTTAAAAGTAGAAAAACTAAAAAATGTTTAGTCTAATGAGATTCTTGGAATAAAAAAGAATGAAATATTAGTACCTTAATGTTGGACTTTAACTAAGTTAAAACTTAAAACAAATTCCCCCCCCCTTTTATTTATTTATTTTATTTTTTGTTTTTTTTTTTTATTTTCATTTTATTTAATTTTAAAAATTTTTTTTTTTTTTTTTTTTTTTTTTTTTTAAATGTTCATTTATTTTATTATGTACACATGGGAAGCAGCATGATGTACGTTAAGGTATTTGAATAAACCAATGGACGACCAAAGTCAATACCGAAATGGGTCCTGGACGTGAGTTTGACGACTTTTCGCTCAGGATCGACAGTTCGATCGGGGAACTACTGCTGCTCCTCTATAAGAGTGGCTTCTATAGAAGAGAATAAAACAGCCATCGAAAGATAACCATGACCCACACTCAAACCACTTACACAAACCGCATCGCTCTTCGCGCGGGTAAAAAAGGGGCGCGTCCTGCTGAGGTTGGAGCCCTGGCCTCGGTGTTCGAAAAATCAGCTACAGAGCTCAAACAATCAAAACTACTAAAATGCAAGCAAACACTACAAATAGCCACATTTAACGTAAGAACCTTAAATAGAATAGGACAACTCCCAGAGCTAATTGCATCGGCCGAAGAACATAATATAGAAATAATTTGCATACAAGAACACAGATACACGCACACAGAAGATATCAAATATCACGAAACTGGCAATGGATGGTCGCTCGCCACTGTATCCGCATGGAAAAACTCTGTCAACGCCGCAGTAGGAGGGGTAGGATTGCTTATAGGACCTAGAGCACTAAAAACGCTTAATAGCATAGAGAAAATACGACCTAGGATGATGGTAGCTACATTTAACGGAAACCCCAGAGCAACAATCGTCTCATGCTACAGCCCCACCAATGTTAGTGAAGAAAATGAAATAGTCACCTTCTACGATGAGTTATCCTCATTAGTGCGTAGCATCCCGAAACACAACATGTTAGTCATTGGCGGAGACATGAATGCACAAATCGGGAAAAACGGAAACAACAAATACAGCCTCCACAACACGTCAAATAGAAATGGGCAACATCTAACAGATTTCATGATAGAAAATAGATTAGCATGCCTCAATACAAACTACCAAAAAAGAGAGGGCAAACTATGGACATACACGTACGCAAACAATACTAAAGCTCAGATAGACTACGTCCTTATAAACAAGAAATGGAAGAATAGTGCATTGAATTGCGAGGCATACTCCTCTTTTGAGGGTGTGTCCACCGATCACCGAATAGTCACAGCGAAAATACGGTTAAGCCTACGAAAAAACGCCAAACGAACAGTGACCACCAAACACTATGACTGGGCCCTATTAAACAACAAAGATGTCAGAGATAAATACGTATTAGAATTGAGAAACAGATTCGAAACACTACAAGAAAAGACGGAAAAAAATACACCAAACGACAAATACGAAAATTTCGTCAATGCACACCTTGAGGCAGCAGCAAAATACATTCCAACAAAAATTAAAACTAAATATAGAGTCCCATGGGAAACCTTAGCGGTGAGAGAAAAACGTGCACTAGTGAAAACAGCCTCCAAAAACTATCGAAAAAACCCAACAAACACAAATGCCTTAAAACTAAAAACGGCACAAAATCAATTAGCAGGCATATATATAAAGGAACAGACAGAATACATTCAAAATCAGATAGATAAGATCAGAGACTCGGTAGAAGATAGACAATCTAGAATTGCCTGGCAAACAATAAACGAAGTGAGCAGAAGAAAGAGCACAGCCAAAGCTAAACTTAAAGCAGCAAACCAACAAGAAAGAATAAAACTGTGGAAACAGCACTTCGAAAACTTACTTGGAAACCCACCAAAAATAACACATGAACCAATCACCAGAATAATTAGCAAACAATTAGACATTAAACTTGGACCGTTCACACAAGGAGAACTCGACTCGGTTCTCAGAAAAATTAAAAATAGGAAAGCTGCAGGACTGGACGAAATTCCCCCGGAAGTATGGAAGACCAGACAATTCGACGACATACTGCTCCGACACTGCAACGCAGTATACAATCAAAATCCGATAGATAGATGGACGAAGGGATGCATACTCCCCTTCCCTAAAAAGGGGGACCTCGGATTAGCCAAAAACTACCGAGGCATAACACTTACATCCATAGCTGCCAAAATCTACAATGCCCTACTACGAAACCGCATAGAACCCAAAATCGACAACATACTTAGAAAAAACCAAAATGGCTTCCGAAGAAATAGATCTACGACCTCACAAATACTAACCATCCGCAGAATCCTTGAAGGTGTACGGGCAAAGAACCTACAAGCGACATTAATATTTGTCGACTTTACCAAGGCTTTCGACTCCTTTCACAGAGGAAAGATGGAACAAATCCTACTAGCGTACGGCATACCTAAAGAAACCGTAGCGGCAATAACGATTCTCTATAGAAACACTAAAGTAAAAGTACGATCACCAGATGGAGACACAGAATACTTCGACATTGTAGCAGGAGTACTACAAGGGGACACGCTGGCTCCGTATCTCTTTATCATTTGTCTAGACTACGTACTTAGAACATCGATTGACAAAATCAAAGAGAATGGCTTCGAACTGACGAAGAAAAGAAGCAGAAGATATCCCGCAACAACAATTACCGACGCCGACTACGCCGATGACATAGCGATACTGGCAAATACACCTGACCAAGCCGAAACACTTCTGCATAGCCTGGAACGAGCAGCAGCAAGCATAGGCCTCCATGTTAATGCACACAAAACGGAATATATGTGCTATAACCAAACGGGGGACATCTCCACTCTAGTAGGAACCCCTCTTAAACTAGTAGACAAATTCACGTACCTAGGAAGCAGCGTCGAATCAACCGAAAAGGACATCGAAACGAGGTTAACGAAAGCATGGACAGCTATCAATAGGCTATCGACTATATGGAAATCAGACCTAACCGATAAAATGAAACGCAGTTTCTTCCAGGCAGCGGTCACATCGATACTGCTATACGGATGCACTACATGGACGCTAACAAAACGGCTCGAGAAGAAACTAGATGGCAATTACACAAGAATGCTGCGTGCAATCCTCAACAAGTCCTGGCAGCGGCACCCCACGAGACACCAACTGTACGGCCACCTGCCCCCTATCACGAAATCTATTCAAGTTAGGCGAACCAGACATGCTGGACATTGCTGGAGAAGCAGAGATGAACTCATAAGAGATGTACTCTTATGGATCCCCACACACGGCCGCGCAAAAGCAGGACGACCAGCACGAACGTACATCCAGCAGCTGTGTGAGGATACAGGATGTTGTCCTGAAGACCTGCCTAGGGCGATGAACGATAGGGAGGAGTGGCGAGAGAGGGTCAGGGATATCCGTGCTGCCAGCACGATATGATGATGATGATGAAACTTTTGTAAACGCTTGAATTATCTTTCTTTCCACTTATTTTTACTATATATATATATATATATATATATATATATAGGAATACACCGCTTTACGTTACTTCAGTCTTCATCAAATTCGAAATATCGTCCGATGTTATTCCAATCAGCAAATTTACCTACATCATTAGTAAAGTATATGATGTGAATTATACGATGTCAGGTTTAATAGACTTGCCTATTTTTCAAACATCCATCTTTGTAAGAGTTGAAGTATCGTAGTAGTTTGTCGCAATAAAATTTTCCTAGATCTTCACTTACAAGCCAAATAATTTCGAGCCTTCCTGAATCTAGGACACTCCATAATTTGTTTGTTTGTTTGTTTTACGTCCAGTGTCTTGAAATTTATCTTCTAAAATGATAAGAATAATACGGCGTTAAAATCAATTAATAAGGTCAGTGTTTTATTTAAAGAAAAATTGTCGTAAATATTGAATAAAAAATAGATAAATTAAAATCGACTGGTTCCATTTTAATTAAAAAGCGACATGAATCAGCAAAAATTGAGCTCAATATCACTCAACTTTATTACGGCTGCACGACACAATGTTGAGTTAATTAATAAGAAGTCATCTTTTCAATAACGTGTTCCCAATTGATCGAAAGTAATAAAAAAACGCCAATCTACAAAAACAAATAAACGTAAATGGTGTAATTTGGTCGTAAGGAAAAACATATTAACGATCTAATAGAACTCTGATTAAAATCTTAGTGATGTCGGCGAATTAAAAGTCACCAAAGCTCAGATACAAGCGAACGATATAAAACGAAAGAATAATGATAATGGAAATGTCTTTTGAAGATTTTCTCCAGTCTTTATTGCATTTTTAGCCGGGTATATAAGAGGTACATGTCCTTGTGCCTGATGTAGTAGAATTTGAAAATAAATACCAGCACTGTTTTATAAGGGATTTATATTGTGAGGAAATAATTAGGAAATATCTACGTGAAATTTTTATATAAAGAAAAGCTGATAAAATAAAAAGTAATAAACGGATAGGTAATGGAAAAAACTTAATTGTCTATATGAGGAGTTACTGAAAAGGTCGCAGACAAACCAAGAAGAAAAAGACGATTTCGAGTTTTATTTTATGAATAAACATTATTCATCTGTTAAAATTTTGTGAAAGAAAACTTAAGAAATGATGAGACAATTGTGTTGAACTTCGAAATTAATACATAGAAAAACATATGTGTTTTATCGCTATAAAGTATTCTCTTCATAGTTTTGCCGAGGACTTTTTAGCCGGGTATGTATTTACCTGGTGCATAGAATATGTTGAATTTATCCCCTAGAGTAGGTTATCTCCGAACATAACCGGTGTACAGAGTATGAAACTTGACTGCGTTTAATGGTCAGTTTCCAGTTCTGGAGAACTGGGAAACATAATGTACACCTTCATTGTCTTTACTCCCAGATTCACTCTGACCTGGAATGGTAGTACCTGTTCAGGTTCCATCTATAGGTGAAATAGATGGTGAGGACACTTTTGTAGAACGATATGCAATAAAATTCTATTTTAAACTTGGAAAAAATGATGCCACAGAAACGTATGGAATGCTTCAGACTGCTTTTCGACCATCTTGCATGAATCGAGCATCTTCTCTTGGGTGGCATAAAAGATTCAAAGAAGGCAAGGAGTCTTTGAGGGGTGATGAGAGGTGTAGGAAGAGTATGGAAGTCAATAAACCAGATTTGATTGGCCAAAGGGTTAGAGTTAGGGTTACTATGTTGAGGTTTTAAGGGAGTTCAGAAAGAGTTTCATAGGGAAGAGGCCAGCAATCTTCAAATCGGGTCAGTGGCATTTCCATGAAGACAATGCACCAGTCCAAAACTCCATTCTTGTCTCATACTATTTCACTCAGAAGGGCATCAAGACAGTTCCTCACCCTGCCTATAGTCCCGACCTTGCTCCCTGTGACTTTTGGTTATTCGCTAAGCTCAAGGAAAAACTTAGAGGCTGTCGTTATGAGACAATTGTGGAGATGAAAGAGGCTGTGACGAAGGTCTTTGACACGCTCACACAAGAGGACATCCATGGGTCCTACCAGAAATTGTTGGAACGGTAGAATAAGTGCATTGTAACCAGAGTAGATAACTTCGAAGGGGACAAGGGCTTCATGTGTGTACTATCAATAAAAGTGCCCATACGAAAAAAGTCTGGAAACTTATTCAATGATCATCGTATAAATATATATATATAAATATATATATAGTAAACATGGGATATTGTCCATCGAAAAAGCCTGGAGTAAGAGAAAGAACTGATTGAAAAAATCAGTTTAAAATCTCTGAAAAGAAATTACCAAAGCAAAGGTTCCTCTTCTTAGGCTTTCAAATTATTTCAATAGTTTTTTAAATATTTTATTATGCAAACGCTTTTAAAAACTATATATATATATATATATATATATATATATATATATATATGTATATATATATATAGCATATTTGTGAATAATATCATAATAAATTTGTCTAAGTTAATGTTATGTAATTTTCAATTATTTTATGGACGATATTCATTAATGAAAAATTATTAAACCCGTCAATTTGATAATTTTTGTAAGCAAAGAGTGGAAGATGTTATCGCGTTAATTATATCTGCCCTTATATATAGGGAGTGAAAACACGATTTCCTGAGATCTGGATCCCAATAGATATCACCAATCCCCGTCAGAGTGGACCAAGAAAAATGGTAATAAAATGATTCACCACAATCAACAGAAAATACTCAGAACACTCAGTGATCAAGAAAATCATGCTGTTTTATATATATATATATATGTGTGTGTGTGTGTGTGTGTGTGTGTGTGTGTGTGTGTGTGTGTGCAAAATTAAGACGAGACTGCAGCGCTTATCGACGCCCAGCAGGAGCTCAAATGAACCATACGTGGATCTTTGCTTTTGTAGGCTTGAGTAGGCTTGATCAACTACTTCAAATCCCATTAGGGAAGGCGAAACAAAACGCTTCACGTGGTCATGTTGCCACCACGTCTTCCAAGGTACACTTCCCCTAAGTGTTTCTTGGTTTGATTAGGAACTTCAAAATGCAGACAGGTCTTCCCAACTGGCAATTTAGATGTATGGAAGGTTCAAGTGCCAACTCTGCGATCTCTCATCCAACGTGGGGTTTGATTTGAAATGTTACCGACATGCTCTTTGTCGTCCATTGATGAAGAGAAGATATTCAACACGAAAGTGCAATCACCATATATATATATATATATATATATATATATATATATATATATATATATATTAGAAAAATTAGAAAATCAGCTATTCTTATACACACTCTAGCACTCATGCTGACATTCATGTAGAGCAGCTTGCGTGCTAGTGTGCTTGTGTAATGTACGCATATATATATATATACCGCAATATGATATATCCATGCTGTGTTACAGTGCTGAACTAGCTACAGAAAATCACACAGCCATGCACACATATAGATGTGTGTGTGTGTGTGTGTGTGTGTGTGTGTGTGTGTGTGTGTGTGTGTGTGTGTGTGTGTGTGTGTGTGTGTGTGTGATAAGATTACATCATTTTTTTTTTCATTTTCTGAATCATTTTCTCAAATTAAGTCTATGCTCGTATAGAACAAAGGTTTCTTTTGTGTAATGATAATGCAATGAAAAACCATATAAATGCATTTCACTTCTAAATACCTGAGTCATGTTTTAAATTTGAATTTAAAACTAGAAGGGCTACACGGAGTTGCCCAGATAGAGTGAATAATATCACATATAACAGAATATTTCGAAATGTGTTTATATATTTCTTCTAAATCAATTAGTTATTTCAATTAGAGAAGATTTTCTGTAAGAACTGATGCCGTGTTTAAAATCTAATCAAATAAGAAATATAAATATTTTTACATACAGACATGTTACAGTTCAATCACAAGATATATATATATATATATATATATATATATATATATATATATATATATATATATATATATTTGCCACGCCTAACTTTCTGCACAGCCAATAACATCAGAAACCTATTACGTGATATAACCAGCTTTTACTCGGAGTTGCAACGTAGATGATATTAACCAGAATATGTAGCGTAACTTCTGTTCAGCAACACAAAGTTATCTTCTAAATATAAGAGAATAAGCATTTGTGACGTATGAGAAGTACCGTTAATGACCGTTAATGTATAAATAAATACACTGACAGATATATATATATATATATATATATATATATATATACATATATATATATATATATGTCTATCTGTGTATTCATTTATACATTAACATATATATATATATATATATATAATATATATATATATATATATATATATATATAGGGAGAGAGAGATAGACCTATTGATATAGATATAAAAGAAAATCAAATAAGGAAAGTTTTATATATATATATATATATATATATATATATATATATATATATATATTAGTGAGTGGGTTATTGCGTGTGTGAGTTACTGTGATTATCCCATATATATATATATATATATATATATATATATATATCTTTTTATCTCTTTCCATTTCGATTTTAAAAAAAAACATTCTGGATATCTTGTAAAAAAGTTATTTACATGCTTTCCTAACTATGAACAGCAAGAAATCATTTTGCTACGAATCCTAACTAACTGTAAAGCGTTAGATTGCCAAAAATACATGTTGATACTGAAATAAATTTTCAGATTTAATTCCCAATAAGGTTCAGAGGTGGTTTCAGTTACCGCAGATGTAAAACAAGAGCAGCCCCTTTGTATTTACCCAACCCCTCCAGATTACCATGTACAATACGAGTGCATTTTTAAGCGAAGTGTAAGTTGGTTGGATTCAGAGATTTCCTTCTCCAAGACAAGTTGCCATATCAAGATTAAAAAGTTGAGTCTGACTATCTATTTACCCAATGCTGCAGGTATTATAGTTGTATGTATATTTTTCCCTAATGCGTTAGCACTATGAGAAACGCAAAGAGCACTGTCCTGGATTAGAACTCAGATCACTATGTCCATTTCTACAACGATAAAAAAATATAGATTTTCTTTTTTGCTTGTTTTCTACTTTAAAAAATGCCGACCGAGGTTTCCCACGTCATGACAAGATAATATCCATCGTGAGAAATCCATAATGATAATTGAAATAATAAGAAATACCCTCCACAAGAAAAGATGACCCTGCAATGACGTAATTTGGTTCTGATAAGTAACGAAAAGACTGTTCCATCAATAATGTTTTCATGAAGAAATCTTTAATATATCACAGATTCGTTTTTGTTTTATTCTTTGAGTTTGCGAGCAAGACATAGGTATATATAAGTTTTTTGTTTTCCTTTCTTATTAGAATTTTAGGTCTTACGAGTTTTTCATGCGGACTCTGACTGGTAGTTTTCATAGTTGACAGGTTGTCTCCTCAGATCTCCAGCACTCTTTACCTGTTGTTGGTTTTGTTGTTGTTGTTGTTGTTGTTCTTCTTCTTCTTCTTCTTCTTCTTCTTATTATTATTATTATTATTATTATTATTATTATTATTTTACTCCTTTGATTAGTTTTTTCACCTGCGTTAGCTGGTAGTTATTTAATGGAGCTTGAATGACATCAAGTCTACAAGACTCTTCTTTCTATTCTGACTGATCTTAACAATGCTGTAGATTGGATGGTCTCTATTTGACCTCTTATTTTCAAATCCTCCAGGTCCTGAAACAATACAAAGCGCACCAATAAAAACTGGCATCACCATCACTTTCATGTTCTATAAGTTTTCAGTTCTCTAGCAAGGTTTAGGTACTTAACTGTCTTTTCGATTTCTTTTAGTTTTGCTCATCCAACCCCCTTACTAAAATCTTCAAAGATTATTCCTAGCTCATCATTTACAATTAGTATTCTCGTTACCTTCATAGGTAATGTCTGTGAGTAAGTCTGTGAGTAAGTCTCTTAGGGAAAAAAAAACACCTCTGAATATTCTAGCCGATTTTAATAATGTTGTGTTCTGGGTGGTCTTGATTTTTCCTGTATAAAATTTTCTTGGGTAATTATAAAGTTTTTCAATCTTTTGGGTCGCGCTTATTTGCAGCGTTTAAATCAAGTTTTCCAGGACATGATATAGGTAACAATTTTTAGCTTTTCTTTCTAATATGAAATAGAAAAGTGTTTGTTTCTAACCCGTTACCTTCATAGGTTTTTTGATCTCTGATAAGGTCTAAATACATGTGTCTCTTGTCTTTGTCTTTGATTTTTACTCTGTAGTTCTCCAGGACTGCATTTTCTTTGTGCTGTTATCTTTTACTCGGTCTGGTCTTCTAACCACAATTATCATTATTATTATAATTAAACGCCTTGTGAGTTTTTCATATCAACGTAAGCTCGTGGTTTCTCACTAACGTCTGTGAGTAAGTCTCTAAGGGGAAAAAGAACACCTCTGAATATTCTAGCCGATTTTAATAATGTTGTGTTCTGGGTGGTCTTGATTTTTCCTGTATAAAATTTTCTTGGGTAATTATAAAGTTTTTCAATCTTTTGGGTCGCGCTTATTTGCAGCGTTTAAATCAAGTTTTCCAGGACATGATATAGGTAACCAATTTTTAGCTTTTCTTTTTTGCTTTTTGTTTGTTTTTTGTTGTTGTTTTTTCCATATCTCTTCTGCTGTTTGCATCCCTCCGATTTGATGGTTGCTTTCAAGATCCTTTTCAAATAACCAAATTAAATTAATTATTAAGATTCAATATATTGTTTGCAATCCATCCCTTGGACTTTTAGTAATGTCTCCGTATATAAATTCTATGCTAATTTCACGACTTAAACAACTTTTTCTAAATAGCAAAACCAGAGACACCATGACAATAGAAGTGACAAAATAAAACGACTCTAGTTCCAGATATTCAAATCAAAGACACATTTAAGGCAATTATTTTACTGCTTTGAGGGTTTTTTCACTTAGTGTTAGCCGAAGGTTTTTCTCTGGAGTTCGAATAACAGCAAGTCTCTTCAAGTCTACAGGACTTTTCTGTGTCGATCTAATGATGCTGTAGTTTAGATTGCCGCCACTCATCCTATTATCTCCAAGTCCTCCAGACTTTGTACCTATCCTTTTGTGATTGTAACTGCTTCTGGTAAACATCTATTCATTTTGGTGGCCAGTCTGTCGAGGATAGAGGTCAATTTTAAAACCAAAATCAGTGTATCCCATCTATATCTGGGTTTTTAAGTTTCGCATTATTTTAGTATCCTTTTGATTGAATCCAGATATATTTCGACTTTAGTGCCTTTTTCGAGTTGTAACCCTATAAGTGCATGTCGCGCTGCGAGCCACTTATAGGTCGAAGTTTCGGGTGGATCCGCTTATCCAGATCTCCGTGTCAACGTTGCGTTGTTCGACTCACGGGAAAAGTTGAAGTAAAGCTGATACGGACGTCTCTTAGTTCAGGCTGGGTCAGAAGACAGCCAACTTTATTGGTGCTGTTCGCTGGTCAATTGATTCATTACGTCAGGTATGATTGTTATCTGTTGTAAATAACATTTATTCATTATACAATGATAAAAAGAGAATCACGTACAACAATAACAACTACAACAACGGGCGCTTTTAGTTCGGTGATAAGTTGTCTGGCGATAACAGCTAGCCCCGAGTCTGTTTTGGGCAAACTAATATTGCAAGGGACGGTCAAGTTGAGGACTCCGGGTAAAGTGGCAGTGGTGGTGAAGAGGGTGGCAAGAGCTTCAAGTCTTCCATCTGCGGAACCAGCTTTCAATCTCTCTCTTCGGAACAAGTTTTTCAATCTTTTTCTTTTATGGGGGTCCAGACCCCTGAATACATGGCTCTAATTGACCGGCCAATAGAAACTCTGGACCAATGGTCTCAGAGCGCAATCATCGGGGATGGGGTAGAGAAACCTCACTCCGATGCCCGTGTTTAACCGGACAGCCACTCAAAAACTATGGCTCTGCATGACACGTCTTAGGCAGGGTGGAAGTTCCGCCCTGCTTTTTATTGATTGGTGAACCACCTGATAAGATTTTAATATTGTTAATGGCCTTATGTCAGGCGTTTAGCTGTAATTTTCCGTACGTTCGCACGCGGCTGATATTATAATATGAAATAGAAAAGTGTTTGTTTCTAACCCGTCAGTCAAAATTCAGTTCAAAGCCCAGATCGGCCGTTTCATCCCGTCATTAAGCATTCTTGCTGAGTGACAGCAAGTCTCCTCAGGTCTCCCGAAGCCTTCTCACTTTTCTCTTTAATGCTGTACTTTACATGGTCTCGATTCCTCCTCCAATTTCCTACTCTTTCAGACCCCTTACCAAGCATTTCATTGACCGTTCCGAGCGCACTGATAATAATTGGTATCACCGTCACCTTCATGTTCCATAACGTTTTTAAGTTCTCTGACAATGTCTAAGTACTTGCCTGTCTTTTTGTTTTCTTTGATTTTTACTATCTGGTACACTATTCGGTATGTTCTCTTTAGCAGATGTTGTTCTTAATTATTACTAGGTCTGTTCTTCGTGCCGAGATTAGCTAGTTTGTTTACATCTCAAAATCCCAGAGAATTTTGAGTGTCTCAATTTCCAGGACAGATTTTTGTTTGTGCAAATACCATTTGGTAATATAGTAAAATTGTAATTTTTGCACAATTCCTAGTGGATCACCTTCCCCACACAATTGTGTCTAGTCTTGTTCTGTTTTTGTACTAGTTTGCCGCATTAAGCTATTAATAGTTTCGTCTCTATCTCCAGATAACCGACAGTCTATTTTTTGCGTCGGATCTATTTTTGTTTTAACATATTCCTAATAGCATTGTCTTTCTCGGGGTTTAATTTTCTTAACTATGTCCCGGTCTTGGGAGTTCGTCAGTTCCTCGTAGGAAATATCCATACAATTGTTTTTCTTCTTTATTATTATTCCTCCTTTCGCTGATGGTTTTTCACTGGAGTTTGAGTGACAGCAAGTCTCCTCAAGTCTCCAGGACTCTTCTCAGTATTCTGGCCGTTTTCAATAATGCTGTCGTTTGGATGGTCTCCACAAGTCCGCCAACTTCCAAGTCCTCTAGTCCCTTTAATAATTCTTTCGTTACTGTGCCAAAAGCACCAATCACAATAGGTACAATCATCACCCTCATGTTCCACGGCTTTTTCATTTCCCTGGCAATGTCGAGGTACTTATCCTTCTTTTCAAATTCTTTCAGTTTTATTCTGTGGTCAGCCGGGACAGCAAATTTGACAATTTTGCAAACTCTCTTTTTGTATTTTTGTTGATTATTATAAGGTCAGCTCTTCTGGCCGTGTGTATGTCAAAGTCCCATAGAAGTTTATATGTCATTTTCTAGGACAGTTGCTGGGTTGTGCATATACCATTTGTTCGTATGGTCAAATTTAAATTTCTTGCACATTTCACAGTGGATCCCCGTGCCCACCCAATCATGTCTAATATTGTACTATTTCTGATTATTATAATTATTATTATTATTTGAATAAAGGCCGGGATAGGGTGGGATTAAAGTTCGGTTTATTGCATGAACCACATCACAATACATGTGATGTGGTTCATGCAATAAACCAAACTTTAATAATACTTCCATAAACCTTCCATGGGGAACACTTGCAAATATTGCTCCCGTTCTGCATATTCTCTTTAATGGTACTAAAAAATCTAATTTGAAAAAGTCCACCAAAATGAAAGGAAATCTTCAAAAACTACTCAGTTCGGTTGTTTTGACAAAATAAGCAAAACGACTTTCATCATATCAACGCGAAATGTAGGACAGAGTCTGTCTAACACGTGACGTGAAAACGAACCAAACAAAAACAAAATTAAAACAAGATAACAGTACATGGAAGATAAATGTGAAAGGATTTAGGGTTTTGTTTGAAGAAGTCTCTTTTACCTTATCAGAACTTTTCTTTACTCTCTCAAATCTTCATCTAGTATCTGATTGAAGAAATGCAATCTTATCGTCACAGGTGCTCTAAAAGTTTTATCGTAAATTTCTTGGTTCAATCAGAGAAGATTTTTTTTGTTTGTGTTGCCAAGTAAAAAAAAACAAATACAGAATCAGGTTTGTCATACGTAAAATCCATTTAAAATTAGATTATTAAATTTGCATATAACCTTTCACTCAAAAGTGCAATGAGTTAATCTTCAGAATAGAAAGAGATCGTATTCGATACCATATCTATATATTTCTAACTTTCTCAAGACACATACACACACGCATGTGTGCACGCACACACTCCCCCCATATATAAATGTATGTATATATATATAGCGGACTCTCCTATATATCCCATATATATATATACGAGATATACAGGAGAGTCCACTATATATATATGTTTATATATATAATTAGAATAAACAGCCCAATTTAAGAGAATTTCTACTAAAGCAACATCTTCTGAATGCTTGAACTGAGAAAAATGTAATTTAGAATACAATTGGCAAAGTAAGGATAATTTTCTGGAGTCTGCATTTGCACTAAAAGAATTCCATGCCTTCATTTTCTCTAGGGCAAATTATTCACAAAGTAAAATTATTCTTTTTCTAAGTTGTTTCAAAATTGGCTTTTTGTAAAGGAAAAGTTCATGGAAAAAATATTGGTAGTTAGACCTACCAATCGTAATAAATTAATTGCTTCTCTATATTAATTGAGTGGGAAGTCCCTGTGACGTAGTGGCTAATGTTCTGAACTGCGACCTCATAGTGATTTCAAACGTCAGTCGCGGTATTACGTTTTCTTTAAGACTTTTACAAAAGGAGAAGACATGAACACCCAGACCCTGACACTCCCCGCTAAAAGTTAAATAGTACCACAACTGTCCTTCTATAAAGATAGCTTTGGCTTTAAATAACCTACGAAATTTCATATGTCAGAATATAACCAAACCAAATCAAACCTATTTAAGAAGAAGAATAGCATCGATTAAACTTTTTTAAATTTTGCAAGAAAACAAATTTTCGTACTGGAAAAAATGGTTCATAATGAAACTGTTTTAATAGATTTCACTGTCGAATATGTATATACACAAAATGTTAACGTAACATATTCGTGGAATGAAAATTTTTTTTCTGGAATCCAAGTATATTTAACTGTACTTTAAATGATCTCTACTATTTTAGATATCTGGCACTGAGCTCTCTATTTTAAATATCTATGCTAATCATGGGCGATACGTGTTTCAGATTAGATGTGACTGCTTATACATTTCTTTATTCAGGTATGTAAATGTCATTCAAAATCAGTTCATCATATCCTGTTTTAAAGACATCTCTCTCTCTCTCTCTCTCTCTCTCTCTATATATATATATATATATATATATATATATATAAAGACAGACACAGAGACTGAGACAGACCCTTTCTCCGGCTGGCTATAACAATTTTATATATGTTGCTAGA
The DNA here is from genome assembly GCA_963585895.1 of Sepioteuthis lessoniana. Taxonomy (NCBI): domain Eukaryota; kingdom Metazoa; phylum Mollusca; class Cephalopoda; order Myopsida; family Loliginidae; genus Sepioteuthis; species Sepioteuthis lessoniana. The sequence continues at coordinate 25,149 of CAUZXS010004941.1, forward strand.
AATTAATTAAACAGTAGACGGACAAGCATTAGGAGAATTGCATTATATATATATATATATATATATATATATATATATAACCCATCCATAATAACAGGATATGACACAGAATCAAAATTAAATACAGATATAGATAATGTGAAAGCGTATACGTTGCATCTGTTTCCATTCTCCCTAATGATAAACAGTTTTCGTTTGATATGAAACAGTGACAATCTTCAGTTCAAGTTCATTTTAAAATAAACCCAAAGCACAAGAAAAGCTGCCCCAGTTCAACTTCTACTTACTATGATATTTCTCAGATTTTCTTTGAACAAAATTTGAAATCTTTTGAGGCTTTCGCATGAAGAGAAAGAATGAAAAAATACACATCGTTGATAAGGCTTAGTTGAATCAAAAGTTTTGCAATCTATTGTTAAGGTGAGGTAAAATTTGACAGTTCCCGATGTGTTTGCCGAGGACTGATAGATGCCTCGCTCAATTAATTCTCTCAGGGTGCAACTCATCTGATTTGCTTCTGTAGCTTGCTAAACGGACTCAAGATTTAACAGCCTGTCTGACGTTGCCTAACAATCGAGGTTCTTTAAATCCGAGCAAAAACTCTTGAACCATCTGTTTACCGTATTGTGATGATCTTAACTTTTATTATCATGGTGTAACTGTTAGCCTCGTACGAAATGGACAAGTTGAGCCGAGTTCAAATTCTATATGGGAAAAATATGAATCCGTCTATTTTCCTTTTTACTATGAGTAAATAGTTGGGCAAACTGAGCTGTTTAATCTTTGTATGGCACCTGGTCTAGGAGAAGGACACTCTGCTCTTAAGAATTGACCATATGTCACTTCATGCTCATGCAAAGGGGTTGAGTCGCGTGATAGTCACACCACAAACTCGTACGTAGAAAATATTGTTAAAAACCTTGATTCACTGTTGTCTTATCAGATTATTTCATGATGAAACTTTTTGTGATATTAGTTTTTTTTTAAAATAACATGTAAAGCGCGAATAAATGAAAGACTTCCGCATAAAATGATTTATGAACATGATATCACCATTATATACTGATAAGTACCGCTAGTATATATCATTGTTAAACATCAGCTATAATGATTATTTGAGTCAATATTTATTTTAAGATATTTTAATATTTTGTTGACTGCACAAAATATTCGGAAATGTTCTTAGCAAAGAAAAGTGTTTTCAAATAATCTTTCACTTTTTTTTCTTTTATAGTTTCATTTTCCATTTTCAAAACCACTTTGGTCGTAAAATATTTCCTGTAGGTGTTTATGGCAGTATGTATAGCTTGTATTATTTTAAAAGGCTGTGAGATGCTTTCTGTTAGTTTGTTTTTCTTCTTTTTTTTCTTTCAAGTCTATAATTTGTGTCGATATTTTCGTTGAGAAGCCAAAGAAACAGGCAGTCATGTTGTTGCTGTTGTTGCGGAAGTTATTTCCATTGTTGCCGGCACAGGGACCGGTGGGACGGAGCGGGGTGGAATATTTAAAGTATTTAAAATCCTTTTCGAGGAGGTTTTCGTTTAAATTTGTATTTTGGCAAAGTTTCAATACTGTTTACTTGTTTTCATTTTTAATTACCTGCGCCCCCCAGCTTCAAATGAAAATGGTACTTTAATTTTAACTGATGTTTATTTTCTTCATATCACAGAAGTTGGGATATATAGGTTAGTAATGATTTTACTGATTGGATATTAGGTATTTTTGCAAAGACGAATGTAAGAAAAGTTGGTGACCATAGTCGAAGATGACCCAAAAGCTTCCTTTTCAATAGCTACCACACCGATGTGTAGGGGAGGGCGCTATTCCTTTCCCTGGATTTCTCTACTTTACCCTTGATCCATACCTTATGATGCTGATTGTTAAGCAAGGCGGCACTAAGTATCATTTTTTGAGTTTTGGTATAACTCGAACTGGTATTGGACCCCAGTCTCCCGGTCCATTGGCAGATACTCTACTCATTAAGCCAATGGACAGGTCAAATGTAGTTCCTATTAATGTGAGCATTAAGGGGTTATTTTCAGGGTTGATAGGAACTTGTGAAATATTTGTGTTCCAATTTGAGTTTTTATATTTTGGAAACCTTGAAGAACAGATAGATAGATAGATTGATAGATAGTGCTGTAGAAACGGTATGATCGTTTCGGCCATATATGACTGGTTGTAAATAAAAGCCGGAAGAAGTCATTCCACCATCTTGAGAACAACTGGATTACGTTGTTGTTATTCACGAATATTTCTTCTAGTAAACTGGAATATTTGGCAACGAGGATATTTTTTCACACAGAAATATGCCAACACTGGGAATGTGGATGAATTCTACGTTGAGTCGGGAAACATTTTGACATACTGGGCCCAAGTGGAATATTTTTATAGCAAATAATATTGGACATGGCCCTCAAAAAGAGACAAAATGCAAAGCAATTTTTCTCTGCAATACAGGAGAAATGACTTAGCGAGTCTTGTAAGATTTATGTGAGAAGTCTTTTGAGGAAATAAAACATTTGTTGTTTGAGCATTTCAAGACAAGTTGTTGGCGACCATAGTCGAGGGTGACCCGAAGGCTCCCTTTTTAATAGCTACTACACCGAGGTGTAGGGAAGGGCGCAACTTCTTTTTCTGGATTGCTCCCCTTTACCCTTAATCCCTACCTTATAATGCTGAGCATTAAGCAAGAAGGCATCAAGTGCCATATTTTTAGTATGACTCGACCTGGGATCGATCCCAGGTATCTCGGATCGTTGGTGAACACTCTAACCAACGTAACATCTCCAAATTGCAGAAGGTTACCGGTTTAATAATGCCAAACAAGAAGAGGGTGAGGTCGTTTCTAATTTTTTTTCGCTTTAAACATTTATTTTTAACATGTGAATTTGGGACATTTTTAAAAGGAGCATTACGTGACAAGTTTGTGTATGAGTTAAATGATGAGAAAAATACAAGAAAGATTGTTGTCCAAGGACATGTTGCTTGAAGAAGCTTTTTAAAATGACTCAGACCATGGGATTGGCGACAGCAGATATGGCTCACATAAAGAACAAAGATAGGGAGGGCAGCTGCAATACAAAAGGGGAAAGGTTGTATTTTGGGTGCTGTGAAAAATGGCACTAGTGACGTGTCCAGAATGGGGAAAAGACATGTTTTAAATGTCAAGAAAATAATTTTTTCGAAACACGGCAAAAACGAACATCGGGAAAGTCTGTCAAACTTCATTTAAGAGCAAATTTCCTGTACACTTAAACTGTACGCGTGTCAGCTCGATTTGAATGTAATCAGTTGTGAAATGGAAATCGACACTGAGTATTCGTAGTTGCTGATAAGCGAGAAACAATTCTATGAACTACCAAACGCGAGGATTTCTAAAAAGTGGGGATATACAAAGATTACGAACCTATTCAGGTGAGGTCGTTATACAAAAGGAAGTGACTTACCTGAATATCAAATACAAAGGAAAAATATAAAATTGAAGAGAATTGGTTGACTCGGATCGGGAACAAGTCTTCTTGAAAGGGATTGGCAAAAAGTTTTCCAATTAATCTATCTGCGACCTGCAACCCAATTAAGTCGACCGATTTGAATCAGGAATTTTGAGAACTGTTTAAACCATGCTTGGGTACATTGAAAAACGTAACAGTGAAAAAGTACAATTAGGAAAATAGTACCCTTCTTTTTATGAGGGCTAGATCAGTACCATAAACGTTTCGAGAGAAGGTGGAAACTAAACTTGAATGGTTGCTACCTCCGTTATCAAACCAGTCGGTTGTTCCGAAGGGGCTTCCCCTATTGTCAGAAATGGTCAAGTTCGGATTTGTGGGGATTTTAAGGAGTCTGTCACTCCTGTTTTGTGGATAGACCAGTATCAGATTCTGAATATAGATTAACTGTATTCTAAAGTCTCCAAGGGGCATTATTTTACGAGACTGGATTTGAGTTACGATTATTTACATGTTCCTCTAGACTAAGAGCCATAGAGACTAACTACGATCACTATTCATAAAGGTCTTTTTACGTATACTCGACTGCCTTTTAGTATTGATTCTTTACCAGGAGTATTTATAGACCAACTAATTTAAGGAATTCCAATGACAGTCACTTATCTCCTCGACTTCCTAATCTCGGGACAAACTATAGAAGAGCATAATATTCAGCTAGTATACAAACCTGGCTCAAAAATTTCCGACGCAGATTGACTGAGTCGGCTACCTATAGAGGACTATTTTACGCTATTACCCGGTCCAGAGGAAGTAGTACTTTATATGTCAGCTTTTTACACTTCAAGGGATTCCGTGTTATCACAAATGCGTAAATGGATCTAACAAGGATGATCTGTCAATGGATCTCCTGACTTTCAACCATACACAACCAAGTAGGATAAGTTATCGGAACAACTGGATTGTATTTTATGGGAATCACAGGAGGTTATTCCGCCAAAGTGTCGAGATACTTTACTGAAATAATTGCGTATGGGTAATCTGGGAATGTCACGGATAAAGTCCCTTGCTCTTTGTCGCATTGGGCGGCCTAAGGTTGATGTGGATATTGAATTGTGTGTGAAGAGTTGTGGAATGTCCGAAGACAGTATAAATGTGCCGCAGGCTAGTTCATTACACCCCTGAGAATGGCCAGGAAGGCCTTGATTCCGAGTGCACACAGATTATGCTGGCCTGATCAAGAGCAAGCGGATTCTGGTGATTGTAGATGCCTACAGTAGATATATAAATGCTCATATCGTCTCATCTCCATCTTCAGAAACAGAAAGGATGCTGAAACTCATGGGAGTCCACATGTGATCGTATCTGACAATGCTAGCAATTCTACTTGTAAGGAATTTCCAAGTTCTATGTTCTTAAAGGTATTAAGCATGTTAGATGTTCACCCTATCACCCTTCCTCAAATTGACTGCCTGAGCGTCCAGGATAAATAATTAAGAGCGGGATTGAAAAAGTTCCAGGTGATCTTGAAACTAGATTATTGTGTGTCTTAGCCCAATTCCGTATATTTCCACAATCAGCAAGCGGTCAGTCACCAGCTATGCTATGAATAGGCCAGAGCTCCGATATAATCTGAACCTAGTGTATCTAAATTTATCTGCCAAAGTCATTGCCAAATTAGATGATACTAAAAGATCAACGGATAAAAATCGTCTTGAAACGATGTTCCATATTGAAGATGTCAATTGTGTGGTGAATTTTCAAGGGAGGCCAGAATGGCTGTGTAGGATTTTAGAGGAGCAGATTGGTCCACTAACTTCTCGTGTGTGGTTAGAGGATGGTCACTTATGGGAAATATTCGCATGAAAATTCCAACGGGACCTGTCGTGAGATGCCCAGAAGAATCCAGCCAACCTCTGAAGAGTCGGGGACAAACTTTTAAAGGGCACCCAATATATGTTGCACAGCTTCCTGCACTGCAGAGAGATAGCAGCCTTTCAACAACCGGTGCAATCATAATTAATTGTATTTTTTTTAAATTCTCTCATTTATCCTTCCTTTCCAATGGAACGCGGGATATCTTTTGCTAGTATATATATTTTACTACTTCTCCTCACAAACAGGGCTTAACACAAGAACTATTTTTAAACGGCGATTAAGAGATATGAATTCCGATTTTATTTTCTTCTATACCGGTTGGCATCGAGAAAAATTGGATTTTACATTTCAGAAAGCTGTCAGCACCATAAGAAATGCTAAAAGTCTGATCCAAGATTTAAACTCAGATCACTATGTTGACTTACTGTGACGATAACCATTACTCCGATGGCACCATTGATAATATATATATATATATATATATATATATATTAAACGTATTTCATTAAAAAATAAAGACAGATTTTGTTTGTATAATTAAAATTAAGATACTTTTTAAGTTTTCTGAATAGTGTCTTAGTTTCAGGTGGGAATTGGTAGATGAATTTCACAAAATCGTCCCTGCAGGAAAAGTAAGGACGTTTTCTAATAGATTCCTTCACATGAACCTACCAGTTTTAACCGACCGACTATCACTTTGTTACATCAGCTCTCTTCAGTGAATGATATATATATCCATATATATATATATATATATAGAGAGAGAGAGAGAGAGGTAATGCAACTGGTCACAAAGAAAGAAAACTGAATTTAAGACCTAAGGAGGGATATTTAGGCAAATTCGTAGCAACCTTGTGCACCATTCTTCAATGATCAGATTATCCAAAAAGTCTGGCTTGTTTGACACAGGCCTGTGTCATTATATAATAATAACCTGTGTAGGTCATTCAAAACATCGCCTTTATAATGAAAGTGTTTGGCCCTCGCATGTCGGGTGTGAGTATCTCTCTCTCTCTCTCTCTCTCTCTCTCTCTCTCTCTCTCTCTCTCTCTCTCATTCTATCTATCTATCTATCTATATATAATTTTTAGTTTGGGTGATAAAGCACATGCTTGGCTACATGGGACTTCCCTGAAAAGGCAAAACTTTGTTTAAAAGAGATTGAATCTATTTCAATCTTGAAATCTACATAACGAATAAATAGGATATTGTGCAAAACTTTTCTTTGAAAAATAGGATCGAAATATGATGAGATGATTTCTTTGTTTAAGGTATATCAAATTTCGTGGGTTATGTAAAGCCAAAGCCAACCTTCAAGAAGAATATCTGTGCTTCTATTTAACCCATATTTGATGGGAAGAGGATCACTTTCTTCCACAAGGATGCTCATATAATAATAAATAAATAAATTAATGTTGCGTCCACTGCTCATGTTCTGAGTTTCTCTACAAATACGACTTCACTGTCCTTCACTATATTGATTAGAATACCTTAATTTGCCGTATCGTCAACGGTGGTTAAATCCTTACAGAGACGTTTGCAACGAGAGTTGAATTTCTAAAAGTACGTTAAGTGTGACTACAGTTACTGCGTCAAATGCAATTACAGAGGAATACAACGCACTTTTCTTTGTTGTTGGTGAGGATTAGAAAACACCAACTGCACTCTCAGTATAGAGGAATGGACTCTCTGCACTCGCAAAGTGGTGTCCTGGATATTAAACTACATCAGGTGGTAAGAGTTGCTTGATTGAAATGATTGACACTCTCTAACAGTAAGTTGGCGACCGTAGTCGAGGGCGAACTGAAGGCTCCCTTTTCAATAGCTAATTGGCAAACAATCTACCCTGTATACCAATGAACCGGTGCTCTAACGGTAAGCAAACAAAGTACTTTAATAATATTATTCCTTTGAGAGTTTTTTTCTCACCAGACTTAAATTATGGTCTTCCACTGGAATTTGAGTGAGGACAAGACCTTAAGTCTCCAAGATTCTTCTTAATATTCCGGCCGACCTTAAGTCATGCAGACCCTGTAGTAAAATTTTGGTGACTGAAATGAGAGCACAGATTACAATTGGTATCACTGTCACTATTCATAATTTTTTTCAATTTTACTCAGTACTTTGACAGGACGGTAAAGTCCACTATTCAGCTGGTTCTCCTTTTTTTGACTATCACTGCGTCTGGTCATCTGGCCGAGATTGGGTGATCCGTTTGTATCTCCAAATCCCAGAGAGCTTTGGGTGTCTCATTTTCCAGGACGAATTCTGGGTTGTACTTATACCATTTGTTCGTATGGACAAATTTTAACTCCTTACTCAATTCTCAGTGGATCACCTTCCCCACGAAGTCCTGTATAGTCTTTTATTCTTTCGGCGTTAAATTGATGCATTCGCTTATTATGGGGTTCGGATTCACTTCTTCGTCTCTATCAGCACATGACATACGTTTGCTATTTTGTTGCAACCTATCTATTTTTGTTTTTACGTAGTTGGTTCTTATGGCGTCGTTTTTGCTGCTATCAAAAGAGATCCAGTTTCTTTTTCATAGTTTTCTTTTCTTTGCCATGCCCAAGTCTTCTAATGTGAAATTTCGCTAATTCGTGCCTTAAAATATCCATGTAGTTGTTTTCCTTCACGTTTTCGTTTCCTAATTATAGTAGCTCTGTGGTTATTGAGGTTGTCTATGCTGTTTTTGGTCGCTATAATCAATCTTCCTGAACACATTTATATGTAGTATTCGAGTCATCATATCGATACATCAACGATATCTTGAATGCTGGTGGGTCCCCAGGGCCTTGAGTTTTCTAATGTGGTATTTTTTAAATATTGTTCTGAGTGATTTGACTTCTATTTTCACCTTAGGGCCTTTTTCGAGTCCTTACAACGTTTTTTCCTTTTTCCTTATCCATTTATCTTTTTTTAAAAATGATCTGTCCATTCCAAGTTACACGAAAATTGGTTTGCTTATCTGGTAGTAATTGTATGAGTAATAGTATCATCACAATTTCTAAGGTTTTTACTCTAGTTTAACTAATGGTCTTTCATTGGAGTCTGAGTGAGAGCAAGTGTCCTGCTGTTCCAAGGAATCTCCTCAGTATTCTAGCTAATCTCAATGCAGTGGTTCCGATGTTCCAGATTCGTTCTCTGATTTCGATTTCCTCCAGTTTTTTTCTTAATCTTTGGTGACAGTTCCAAGTGCACCAACTACTATTGGTATTATCTTCACCCTCATGGTCCATACTATTTTTTATTCTCTGGCAAAATTCAAATATTTATCTATCTTCTACTTTCTTTCATTTTCAATCTCTGGTTTGCCAGAATAGCAAAATCTACTAGATGGTAAGTTCTCTCTCTCTCTATCTCTCTGTCTCTCTGTCTCTGTCTCTGTATCTGTCTGTCTGTCTGTCTGTCTGTCTGTCTGTCTCTCTCTCTCTCTCTCTCTCTCTCTCTCTCTCTCTTAATTATCACTAGGTCTGTTTTTCTGGTTGGGATTAAGTGATCTGTTTTTACCTCAAAATCCTAGAGAATTTGATGGGTCACATTTTCTAGAACGGTTACTGGTCTGTGCACATATCATTTGATAGTATGATCAAATTTCATCCTCTTGCCCAAATCCAAGTGGACCATCTTTCCAATCCAGTCATACAAAATTGATGTACCGTTAAATAAACAATGCGAAAGTACCTTTCCATGAGTAACTATGAAATTCTGTAGCTGTTCTCGTTTGCAGTGTATCTTACACCCGCTGGGTACTCAAATTTAGGTGTAATAATACACAAGTGTATTTGTTCGAGCGTGTGTATATTTATTTATTCAGACAACTCCTCAGTACAAGCCGGTCAATTTTTTACATTGTGTTTAATACGTTTAATTTCAAATTTTTTCCTTTAACGAAGAAAATGTTTTAAACATTGTTTGCAATAGAAAATAAACAAAAACTGAAGTTTTATGTTTATATTTAGTGCTTAAACGAATAATATTTTCCTTCCTTCCTCTCTATCTCTCTCTCTCTCTCGCTCTCTCTCTCTCTCCCCGTCTCTCTCTCTCTCTCTCTCTCTCTCTCTCTCTCTCTCTCTCTCTCTCTCTCATTCATTCATTCATTCATTGTGTACGTCATAAAACTTTGAACATTTTATTTTTATTTTTTATTTACTTACTTACTGAAAGTAAAATTTAAGGACAATAAAGACATATGATTATCGCCTTACATAAGCCAAACAATGTCATTTTTAATGTTTTCTTTTCTTTATTTAATCTTCATTTTGGTTTAATTTAGACTTTATTGAATTTTTTTTTCTGCAATTGAGTAAAGTTTTCTAAACATTTTTAGAGCTAATCATTTTTACTGTCCCTTCTTATGATGAGTCAAGTAAAAAAAAAGTCAGTATTTACATCTGTTAAGAAACTTTTTTAAATGTAATCTTTAATTTTTCTAACTTAGGTCCATTGATGAATAAGCCAATAATATTGTAAATGAAGTATGAAAGAAATATGAGTTTCTTTTCTTCGTATTTCGTGCCCAGCTTTCATTCGCAAAAGGAATTTTTTTTTTCAAGATGTCAATAAGTAATCGAAGATATTCATTCATTTTCTATTTTAAAAGAATTACATTTCTGAATTTTTAGACTTTTATTTTTGTCGTAAACTAAGTGAACATCAAGCCAGTTACGTGTAAAATGACCCACTTGGTTTGCAATTTTCTGTTTTTCATTTTTTTAAATAAATTTTTAAAACTATCATTTTTATTTTATTCTTTTATCTTTTCTTTACAATTCGTAGGGCCTAGCTGACTCTTACTGAAGAGCTAAGTGTTAAGACGCCCGATGAATCGAGAGGAATTGTTATCAGTAAAGATGGTCATAAAATGTCATACTCGGATTTGTTTTTTTGTTTTGTTTTTTTTTCGTTTTTTTCCCTTTGGTTGGGTTGATCCATTGATTACAATTTCAACCCAAACCTGTAGTCATCTAATCTTTTTTTCAACTGCAAACACAACATAAATTGAGTCATTTAGAAGGTGTAAAAGTGCAAGCTATGATTGAAATTGTCATTTTCTTACACCTACTAAAACTAAAATAATAACTATTAATACTACTACCTCAATTCGAGCAATACAAATAAAATTAAGGTTTCTGAATTTAATGAAACATCAACGGCTAATGCGTTATTTAATGACGAAATTTGATTAATTTCCTAATGTTTGCTTACTCTCAGCTATTTTTAATATTCACGGCACTTTGTCAATAATCATTTTTTGAACACATCTATAATTTTGAGTATTCCTATCGAATAATAATGATATGCACACCGTTCTATTTTTCAAGTATTCCTATTTGATAATTTATATACATTTCTATCTTTGACAATATCTTTTCCTGATTTATAATTATTTCATATAAAACATTTGCACATAGTTATATTGTATCAAGTGTTCTATTGAATACAAATAACTTTCAAACAGATTAATACAACCCATAAATGTAGCCTAAATAGTTGCCAGTACCTCGGATTACAGTTGACCTGGAAGTAATGATAATGTGAAGGTAGTCTACACTCTTCCGAGATCTAGAACTGGAACTTCTCTTCTAAAGCAGTTTTGTGTCAAACTAAGAAACAAAAATTAGATGAAAGGAAAATTAGCCAACATTTTATAATAGAGGCAGCGCTTTAATAAATTCAACTTTATTTTTTTTTTTATTCTGTACAAACTATTCGCAAAGAAATGTTTTTGTTATAAAAATCACAACAACTGTAAAAAAAATGAGACTCGCTCATCAATACGATTAAAATTCTTTGTCAAATAATTACAAGTGTCTGGGTGATTTTCTCTTTCATCTTTATTTTTCATTTGTTTAATAATAAATGTCGCGTCGTTTCCTTTATATCGTTGTAGTTTCTTATTAGTTCTTTTATTTTTATCTTTAAAAGAGATATGAAAAGCTTTATTGCACCACAACAAACAAGGAAAATTACTTAGAATTTTGTATACGATATTTAAAGATGTATGACAGAAGAAAATTTGATTTGCTACCCGGGAAACTATAATTTTTCGGAAGAGCTGAAGAAATGTTTATTCTCGGTTTGATGTTAAAAACAAAACAATGTCCAGTGGCAAAATCGAACAAATATGTTTAAATTGAAAATTATACTTAAAAAAGCTTATTGCAATGATTAATTTTTTAAAAAAATTCTGATGATAATGTTTTCTGTCCTGGGAAAACATAATATAAATTAAATACTAATCTAGGAGTTCTAGATTGAAACAGATCACCCGATCAAGACCAGAAGATCACATCGGGTGTTAATTTTAAAAAAGGAAAGAAATTGTTATTTCGTGATTTTTGTCGTTTCACTGGATCAAAGAGTAAAATGAAAGAAATAAAAATATTGACAAATATCTGGAAAATGGTTCAACATGAAGGTGATAGTTATACAATTGTAGTTCAGGTCCTTGAAAAAATAACCAACAATTTGGAATAAAAGATCAGGCAAATTGGATATCCGAAGAAGCAGAAGTTTCTAGGCCATAGCTCAGCTAGAATCACACAGGACATATGGAAGTGTCCTGGAATATGAGGAGACTTGCAATTAGTCTGATATTAGAGAAGTCCATCACGTAGAGTTGATGCGAAAACCACTAAAATAATTATCATAAACCGAGTTTTCAGCCACAGACAGCAGCAGAAGTCAAAAACAAAAAGACGAGAATGAATGTTTAAGCAATATATCAATATATAAAGATGGCAAGGAAAGAAAAAAGAAAAAAAAAAGAAGGAAAATATCGGTGTCAGGTGACCAGTTTCAGAACAACAAAAAAATCCCGAATCCTCAGCCACGGCCAGCAGCAGAAATCCGAAATAAAACAAAACAAAACAAAACAAAAAAAGACGTGGGTGAACGATGTCCAAAATACCGTCAATTGTATATATTGAGATCAAGATTTTTCTTTGCTTCAACTAGTTGAGACCAAAGTCAAGTTTTATTTTTGTTACTGGCTTTTCACATGGTCTGTAATTGTTGCTGTTAAGAAAATCTATATAAGTTATGATAAATTAGCTGTAAAATAACAAGAAAGTTGTGGGTGGGTTTGAACCGCTATTAAGCTATATACTTAATACATAAAGATACGAAAAATGAAAACATATGAATAGCTGGAATTTAACGAAGTAAAAACTTGACAAATTATGAAGGAAAAGAAGAAAAAAGAAAATAAACTTCACTGAATACATATCACTGGAAGCCTTGGAAAGCAGTAAGGTGGATGAATCAATAATTGGGTCAATGGTGAGCCTCACCAGATACTGGGCGGAAGAATTTCATTGTTCAACGGCCAGGGTCAAATAATTCACTCCAAGAACTCCTGCTACCCATCGATAAGTATAGCGTCTATTGATGAGGGAAAAACAATCTAACTATACATTTTAGAACCCACTTATGAGTTGAAAATTTTGCCTAAAGCGTACTTGGTTAGATCTATGACAGGTATGTAGATTTTGAAATACCCGGGGTTCTGGTATATTCACATTATACTACCCATGGTAAATATGTTAAATCAGAACATAACATAACATGGGACCCAGACAAAAGGTATGTGCGTCTTGATTGACAGGTGCTACATAAATAGACAACATGGGGGGCATGATCGTCATCGTGCGAATGCTGCCAGTCCTTTTTTTCAGATACACGAACGATGACCTAAGTAAACATAATAACCAGAGACACCAACACAGAAAATGGACTATGGAAGATAAACTTTCGCTTTACTATTATTTTAAGAGCAACCCAACACAAAGCGAGTATAGGTAAAATGACCGAAATCTTGGAACAATTCACCAAAGTTATGACAACAAACCAAACACGCCCAGACCAAGTTAGGAAAGATTGGTTTTCTGATCTTGAAACAGTAGAAATAAATAGGGAACCAAAGCAACAAGACCCTAATACAATAATCAACACACCAAATACTAAAAAACCTAAAACGCTTTAACCGAAATGAATTGCAAAGTAATAACAATCGAAACATCGCACACCAAAACCACATAGAAAAAAACTAACACAAGAAGAAGAAATTAACATAGAAAATTTAAAAAGAATCATATATGAAAAGAAGACTAGATTATCATGACAAGGAATCCAAGACTGGAGAACTGTCTAAGCAGAAACTGAAAAAATAAGCGAATCATTAATACATATCTCAACGAACAACATGACGGAATTAAACGAACAAGAACAAAATTAGTCTGTGAAAAAAATCGGTCTTTTTTCTTCGACTCGAAAAGCAGATAAGAAATCTACAACAACAAGCGAAAATGATTAGACAGAGGAAGAACGCTGGATTATGTTGGGACCAAAAGAAAAGAGCAACGCAAATAAACAATACAACTCAAAAATTTAACCAGTAGGTACTAGCGAAAGAAGAAGGACTAAAACCATATCGAGACAGAATAAAACAATACAGGCAAAATAGGACATTCCAAAACAAAAAACAATCTCTACCAGCTGGTTGGGGGAGAATCCAGGAACACATACCAATAACCGAATTACCAGGAAACAAAACAATTTTTGAGCAAAGCATGGGAACGACGAGAACATAACAGAAAAGCCAAATTGATAAGCAACATGGGAAAAGAGTTAGAAGGACTCACAGACGGACCAAAGGTAAAAATACACCACGATTCACTCAAATACCCGAAAAAGAACCAAATTAGAAAACGCTAGGACACGATGGCATACATTAATTCTGGTTTTTAAAAAATTCACTTTCATCTATGGCGGACTGGCTATGGAAAATGATAGATATTTACAAGAAACAGACATACCCGAATGGGTGTTTAAAAAAAGACCACCTTGATCCAAAAAGACGCCCAAGAAGAAACCGCCCCCCCCCAAACTACAAACCCATAACGTGCGTACCAGTGATGTAGAAAATACTAACGACACAAATTAGGGAGAAGATTTACGATTCGCTAATAATCCGGGGACTGTTCGCTGATGAAGAGAAAGGATGCCAAAAGGGGACGAGAGATACAAGACTGGTATTATACATTGACGAACACATCCTCTGGGACATCAAAACGAGACGGAAAAGTGTAGCTATGATGTGTATTGTCTACCTAAATGCATATAATATTGTCCCACAAAGCTGAATAATAAGCTGTCTCAAAATGTACAAGACATCGGGCGAAGTCATTAAGTTTATCTAATATACCATGGAAAAATGGAGAGTGGAACTGACAGCAGGAGAGAAAAGTTTAACGAAGATGAAAATCCTGACAAGTAATGCCCCTGAATCACATACTTAGAAAATGCACTGACGGAAAAAAACTCATAAATTGTAAGAAAATATCCTCCTCTTTATATAAATGGATGATATCAAACTGCTTGGCAAAAATGAATAAGAATAGAAAACCGGCAGTGAAGATATAGAGATGGAATGTGGCATAGAAAAATATGTCACGCTAATAATGAAAAGCGAAAACCTCACATGACGGAAGGATTAGAACTACAAAGCAAGGTAAAACCAGAACGCTCGGAAAAAAGGAAACTTTAAAATACTTGGGAATTTGGGAAGCGGGCACCATCAAACATGTGGAGATAAAAGAAAAAATGGGAAAAGAATACCTCAGGAAAACGAGAAAACTACTCAAAACCGAACTACATTATATAAATACTAAGGGAAGAACATCGACAAATTGACCAGAGAACAAAAAACTCATGACGATGGATAAGGCCATATATCCCATTGATGACGAAGACAGACTGTATATGTCAAGCAAAAAAGGATGAAGAGGAATTATCAGGATTAAAGAAAGCGTTGATGCATTGATACAACAACTAGAAGTGTCGGGTAAAAGAGGTTACAGCGACCAGATACAACACAAACATCAACACAACACAAACATCAACAGAAGAAAAGTGACTAAAAAACAAAAATGAGAAGAAAAACAAGTGTATGGACATTTCAAGCGACAAGCAAGCGAAATCTCACACGAGAAAACTTGGACATGGTTAAGAAAAGGGAACCCTAAGAAAGAAACTAAATATCTTCAAATAGTATCACAAAGAACGCCATAAGGACTAACTATGTAAAAACCAAAAAAATAGATAAGACACAGCAAAAAAGCAGATTCTTCTGCAAAAAGGATACTGTTGCGTAAAGAAGAAAAAATGATGTACTACAATCTCCGAAGCAAGAACATTCAACTACGAAACGACAAAATGTGCTCTTAATCACTGCTATATTTACAAGAATTATGTTAACGATGATAGGTTTTATAATCAGAACGATGAGCAAGACCAACAAGTAAGAACATAACGCAAAGGAAAGAGGTAATGTTTCGTGATGCTTATTAGTACTATTAGTACTTCTAACTGTATCATATAAGAAGCAAGAAATGACAATTAAGTGGCTCACTTAACGGAAGACATTCTGCATGTTAGAAGAAAATAAATGAAGGACTATAATGGGATTAGCGACTACAAGTTGAGTATATAGAAGAACTCTTCTAAGTTCTAGATAACCCAGGGATTGGAAATACTGTCATCGTTATGGACAAAGATAAATATCACTCTAATCTCCCTGCATCATTCCCACAAGTATTGTTGAAGATTGTTCAAATGTAGGTAGCATGTAGAAAGCTAGAGATTCCATTCAAAGCGGAAAACCTGGCGTGTGCGTTAAGGTTAAAGCTGAAGGAATACAACTCACTAAACCTCTTCCAAGTCATTTGTTCCATGATAAGAGAAAGATCTCATTAGGTATTTTTTTCTGCCGAATCATTGCGAATTGCTGCTAATCAAGCTGATGTATGCCATTGCTAAAGAAGATGTTGAAAGAACACTACAAACATCACCTTCGAGAAAGTGCTTGCATGATCGTAAGCATATTTTCAAAATATGGAGAGTTATGAAATAAGACCAATTCTCATCTGAACAAGTCTTATACATATATTAGATCTATAAAAGACGATGGAATGTTCGAAGATGAAGTCACTGATGGTAAAAGTAAAACTTTAGACTGAAGAGATAAAGATAAATTCAAAGAAAGATTACCTTACTTGTTTGTTTGATTTTTTTCCCTCAAAATCTCAAACCGTTCATACCTTGAATCAATATTGAAAAGCTGCTCAACTATAGTTTATATTACTGGTCAAAGTTAGGTTTGTCTTCGAAATTTTTAGTTCAAAAAAGGGTCTCTATGTGATCATTAACAGTTATTAATAATTTGTTTGCATATAGATGTAGGGATCTATGATATTCCTAACACCAATAATTTACAATTTTGATTTTTAATAAATAATAATAATTCTTAATGAACAAAGATAGCGTCAGGTAATATCTTAATATAAATAATTTGCACGAAGTTATATGACTTTGTGAACAGCAAACCAAAGAAATAATTTTAAAACATATATACTTGACATGTCGTGTGTCGCAAAATAGATGTAACCAAGTAATGTAACCCAGTAATTCTTTCATATGTATGATAAGGATTTATTACTGAGACAAGCGCAATGGCGGTCTTTCGAACATGTTCCGTAAAAAAATGCATTGTTTGAGCTAAAGACATCAAATCAATATTTTTTTAAAATTGTTATTATATCAGCTTTTAGAATATGCAATCATTTTTTAGTTTCTTGTCTCAGTAATAAATCATTATCATAATAATTGCTTGCATCTTTTTTGAGACAGTTTTGATATTTTGTCTCCAAATAAATAATGATGCAAAATATATTTTCCTGTCTTGTCCAAGGCATTCTGATCGCAGATTAATAGTTGTACATTTTCTTTTTTAAATAGAGGAATTACACGGCGAATTGAATTACCTCGACTCGAAAATCTGGCGAACACTTGTACGAATCATATGAAAACGCTGGACAGCTGTTTCGACCTTATTTAAGTCTCATCAGCAGCGTATCCCGTGATCTCCCACAATGGAGATCAAACCAGCAGCCACAGAATGCAGAGTGGAAACTCTATCACTGAGTTCACATCGCACACAAGTGACGTCCAATCAACTAGTCGTGGTAATTGGGCGGCCAAGTAACCTGAATGTGTCTTGCAAGTTACATCTTCCTGGGAAGACGTGACCCTGGAGGGGACCGTGTCCTCTGTGCAACACAATTACCATGACTTGGGTGCGATGTGGATTGCTTGCTCTGTGGTAGAGTTTCGGCTTTGCATTCAGTGGTCGCTGGTTCGATCTCCAGGGGGTGGAGACCAATGTATACGCTGCTGATGAGACCTAATAAGATCGAAACAGCTCTCCGGTGTTTCTGTATGTTATGTGCAAGTGCTCCCCTGATTTTCTGGTCGTGATAATTAAATTCAGAGATTGATAGTTGTTATATTATACTATTTTCAAATCTGAAACAAAAAAGAACACATTATTATTAGTTGAGTTATTTGCAGTCGCAGGGTTCCCGCATATATTGAAACACCTTGTATGTACTCCAATTCTCGGTCAAAATTTTCCTGTGTGTAATGAATGAGGTATTCTATACTTTTCAGAGCACTTAAACAGAAATCTCACCATCAGATGCAGTTTGTGTCATACCCATGACACTGAGTGTGACACTATAAAGAAGTGATTATTGTTAGTGAAATAAAAGCAAAACACCGGAATAAACACTTACTAGTGCATAACGAAAATCCTAGAAAAAAGAACTGCTTTTATTCTTATTTTTCTATATTTACAGTGACCTTTCAAAACTGTTTTCTAATAACAATCAAGTTATCAATAACTGTATCCTACAAAAGAGACTGAATAAACTGGAGATCAGAGAAAGAATCAAAACCATCATGACACCAGCAATGTTGAAATTATCTTAGAAGATTGCTGAAACCTGCAGAGATTTGTTGTCTCAGGAACGTCAGGGAAAACATCCACTAAGCGTTGTTAATACCAAATGTAGTCGGATATATTGGAACAGTACGCAAGAAGGTGAAAAAGAGATTGGGTGATATGGAGATACGTGGCGGAATTGAAACAATCCAGACCATAGCACAAGTAAAATTGGCTTAGATATTTAGAAAAGTATTGGAGATCATTAGGAGAGTTGCTGTCACTCAAACTCCAGTAAAAAAAATCACTAGTTAAATATGATCTGAAAAAATCGCAAAAAGAAAAATAACAACATAATCTTGAAGATTTTGAGATAAAGACAAATTCCAATCAGAAAAGAATACCGTGTTATGGTTAACAAAGGAGAAATAACTGGTCTTCAAGACGACTTCGATGTTCCATCGAACTCAGAAGTAAAATTAAAGAAAAATAGATGAAAAAAAATCAAAACAACAAACAATGACAAGAATGCTTCATCTACGAATTTTGAAGAGCTCAAAGCTCTGATGTATATAATGAAATCGACAAGAAAAAAAAATCATATTTTCCAGTATTTATACTGACCTTCAAAAATTGTTTTTAGATATCAATAATTACTATTTCCATGAAATAAACATAACATTCTTTCGTGATTCCAGTTAAAATCCTTTATCAAATAATTACTGGTACTAGTAAAATAAATCTTTCATCTTTATTTTCTAATTTGTCAAATAATAAATCTTCAGTTGTCTTTTGCTTGTTTTTAGTATCGTAATCGTTTCCATTTTGTTTTTTATTCTTTTTTTTTATAGTCATAGGATAACGTTTGTTGTCAGCACAAAAGTCAGCGAATCTAACTAAAGATTATTGTGAATCTCGTGTGTCTCTTGTGTAGTAAAAAGTAATTCTTTCATATGTCTGTCTCAGATTCAATATGTCCGCTCAGATTACAACATCACTGAGAGAAGTATATCTGGGATAATTCGGACTGGCCGAGACATATATAAGCAAAATTAGAAAGATAGATAGATTGAGAGATATGAACAGAGTGATATATAAAGAGACGGATATAAAGAGACGCATAGCGACAGAGACGAAAACGGATATATATATATATATATATATATAGAGAGAGAGAGAGAGATGGAGAGAGAGTGAGAGAGAGAGAGAGAGAGAGAGAGAGAGAGAGAGAGAGAGAGAGAGAGAGAGATGAACAGAAATGAATATATTGATTGACGAAAAAAGACAAGAGAGCTTAAATATGGAGATATTTCCAGAAAATACATATTGCTCGAATCCGTTATATTAGATATATAAAACATTATCTATTTACATTTAACGCGCACATTAAAACGTTCACATACGATATTCGAAGAAAGATGAACAGAATAAATTTAATTTGCTACTTGAGAAGATTTTCAAAATAGCTTCTGAAATGTTTTTTCACACAGAAACTCCACAAACAAAACACAAGCTAGTGACAAAATCGATTTCTATTGTCAAGTTTTCATGGTGTTTGTTCGTCATTCTTTTCCATGTCCAAAATTTTGTTCCAGCATCAATGCTTCAGCAAACCATAGCCTTACGACCACCCTTAACTAGGCCAGCGTTATAGATAAAACTTCAGATATAACACAAGCAAACAAAACTAAATAGCAAATGACAAAATTGTAAAACTCAGAAGGGAAAGTTTGTTATTGAAAAAGGTTCCATTTCACAATATCACATATGGTGTAGAGTTGAAGACGCCCAGGAACCCTAGTCCCTACCCCTTCCTGAATCTTTTGTGGCATTGATGGAATATATGCATAAAAGTACTTCTGATTTGCCATTAGTCAATCGTAGCTGATCTGTTGGCTCCATTTAACGATACAGGGTCTTTTAGTGACAAAATTTGATTTATTCTTAAATGTTTCTAAAATCAAAACTATGCATGTTTTGGTTTGGTTTGTTTTGGTTTTCCTTCTTTAAAGGCATATAAACTTTCGCGGATGATTTAATTCCAAATCTATCCTTGTCGAAGTACAGTCGGGACATTATTTAACCTACAATTAGAGGTATAAAGAAGTTCTTTCTGAAGTGTATTAGTCGGAAAACGAATCTTTCGAGTTCGAACTCACTCACTACGATATCACAGTCCTGTAGATTAGCAACTGCACCACGAGGACTCCCCACGCATACAATGATCGTTGAACGGCATTACCTTTTTAAAATCACATGTCTTTACTTATAATATTCTATTCATGTCATATGATATCACGTTGTCTTATAATAAAATAATCTTCACGCAATTATATCGTTTAATATCTAATTATAAAAAAATCATTTCTTCACACATAGATATATGGTTTCAAACATTCTTATCCAATACCAATAAGTTTCAAAGATCCATTTGACCCGTAATGAGAGTCTAACAGCTACAACCACAACTAGTCGGGAGCATTTATTAGGTACACGCCAAGTATTTGTTCCGCTAGTTTGAATGAAAAGACTGAGCTGTGTCAATTCGCAAAGAAAATATTAGCCACTAGTTAATAGTTTTTGAAAATTTCAAGTGGTACCACAAATATTCAGTAAAATCATTAACAACTTCAACAGAAAGTCAACACATTTATAAGCATATTTATATAGATAGATTGATTGATGTGTGCATTGCGTAATGATTATCGGCGGAGGAAATGTAACCGGTGATCCGAGTTCAAATCTTGGACGGGGATGTTTACGTTTCATTTCGGTTTAATGCATTTGGAAAAAGTATGAATGCACGCCACTCAAGCCATTGGGTAAATAGCCGGGTAGACACTATCATTTAGCCTTGGTTTTGGCAACCAGTCTTGAAGAGGAGAAAAATCCGCTGGTAGTGTTGAGTACATACATTAATACATTGGACATGCCCGTTGTGTAAAGGTCGTAAGAAATGGACATGGCGACACGAGTTCAAAACTTGGACGAGGCTGATTGCATTTCACACATCACTAATATTTTTGGGAAAGTTATGGATCAAATTATTCTCCTTCCAACTGTGGGTAAATAACAAGGATGATGTTTTTTTTTTTAAACTTGATTAGGTAATCAACAACTTTGAATTGAAACCTGTTAAACGCAGCTTAAAAACTTACCTTGTGTCACATCCTGCTCATGTTCAGGAGTTTACACTAACATACATGCACATATAAATAGATTACAGTACGAATTTCGATTAAGTCACGTTAAAAACTCCGGAAGTTAAGTAACATAGTACTTGACAGAATTTACCCTTAGTAAATATTGATTTCATTGTTTAATGGTTTATAAAACTTCGTATTTAATGCCAAATCCGTCCTTGTAGAAGAACAGCAATGGTACTACTTAACCCATAGTTTGGAAAATAAGAACATTAATTTATTTCTCTCATGTATTCGTTCAAAAGTTAATGTAACAGCGTGATTGGAGTCCGAACTCACCATGATATTGCAGTCCAGCATGTAAACTACCAGCGGAGATACATTAGCACTATATGTTTATACTTGGCCCAGATAACGTACCAGGAAAGTCTATAGACCTAATAACAAATAGTTTCACATTAAAAAGGTAAACCAAGGCCGATATCCCAGCATCGCTACGGCAAACACAGCCTACACAGTTGATGTATTACCAGTCATAAATACACCAGCCCAAACAAAATCACTTTCACATTACCTTGAGCATGCAGCAGATTATAGCCTTTACGGGAACACAAATAAAAGGGAGATGATTTCAATGAAAAGCAACCATCTCCACTCAAAATGATAAGCTTCTAAAAGTAGTAGAAAAGTTCACATACCACAACAACAATATCACATCAACTGAAAATGATATCTATACACAACTAACGGAGCTGTGGAATAATATTGACCGGTTATTGATCATACGGAATTCTGATCTAGCCGATAGAACAAAACTGAATTTCATGACAGCGGTCGTTGTGCACATACTACTATATGGATGCACCTCATGGACGCTAAATATTTAAAATTTATCGCATTGCAGAATGTACATAGTATTTTTTTTTATTTTAAGTTTTGTTCACATCTTTTGAAAAACTGAATTCTGCATTGCTTCCCAGAAGGCTGAGAAAGTTATAATTCATTAAGCGGTTTTTTCAGATATAGCACAGAGCCGTTTGAATGGGGCACCCAATGAGTATCGAACTCCCTCGAGAAGGTTTGTTAGACTTGCTTTCTAACCATTACTCTACCATAGGTGCCCAACAAGCAGAGATGATAGTGTTAGACTTTGAAGAGTTGAATTTGCTTTGACTTCCCAGCGTATGCGACATATGCCTGGGAGAAATTGCGTATTGTAGCAGACACTAGAAAAGGGCATTTCGGTCTGGCAGCCCCTTACACTCATTTTCCAACCAAGGTTTCAGGAGAGAAATACGAGGATTGAAAGAACAGAAAGAAAAGAAGATAATACAACCTGCAATGCAATCCACTAAAGAAAAAAAAAGAGATAAAATTTCAACGAGAAACCAGGACTACGGCTTGAAGCCTTTACACAAAAGGACTACGGCTTGAAGCCTTTACACAAACGATTCTGCAAGTGGACTGTTTACTTAACTTTGTTCTAACTTTCTCGTGGGTTAATTGTGTTTGTAAAACCTTAAGTTTGAGGAAGCATTTTCTTCCTTTTTTGTACAACCTTATTAGTGGGTTACTTCTTTGTGGAAACTCTTCCTGGAGCAATTGTTTTATATTATTTTATTTTGTTACCAGGCGCCTACGATTTTAAATATTGTGACGACCGCATATAGGAAACTATATGCAACTTTGTATATAAAATTCTTTCGTGTAGTAACCAAACAAGACCATTTGTGTTTTCAATCTTGTTTTTTTACCCTCCCCATTTTCTTTCAGACGCGGGCTAAAGGTTAAATTTATCAGAAAGTGAATAAATTTCCGACCTAAAAAAACATACTGAGAAAGCTTGGTAGGAACTACAAAAGAATGATGCATGCTGCTTTAAAGGAATCAGTAGACGTGCTGCCATTAGCTTTCCATCTCAGAAACCATCCTCGGTAGACGAACAAGGTATGCAAAGTAGTTTCAGATAAACAAGGACGAACGCTTTAGTGACGTTCTCTTATGGACTCCAAGACATGGGTGTACCAGTGTTGGTCGACCAGCAAGAACTTACACCAGCTTTCAGTGGACACAAGATGCAGCTTAGAAAACCTACCAATAGTTATGTATGATAGGGATAGATGGAGCAAGGGATATATATATATATATATATATATATATATATATATATATATATATATATATAGAGAGAGAGAGAGAGAGAGAGAGAGTCAGGGAACTGCATACTTGATGAAGATGAGTGTAATTAGATACTTAAAGATGCTTTGTTATTAATTGTATTAATCATATACAGTTAATCACAAGGCTAGGAGGTTTGTTGGGGAGAAAGAAAGGAAGTGGTCTTCATGTAACTTATGGTTCTAAACTAATCTTAGCTTAAACACACATTGGCCTCAACACTAACGATACTTTCTTCTATTCGTCATCGTACCCATGGCAGTCTTGCCCAGTTGGCGGGGGCGGTAGAATACACCGACTTCACCTCTGCAATGGGGTAAGATCCCCACAATGAGAATCCTGGATATGATACTAAACGATCTGATGGTGAGGCTCCAGTAATGCTGGAGCTTTGGGGAAAGCGGGGTACCCGTTCATTGCCATTGTTCCCCGGTCTACTCAGGCCCGGAATGGCAGCACCTGATAGGGCCCTATCTATGGGTTAAACAGAATTAATTGCATACTTATGCTAAAATGAATTCTTTGAATTACATCTGTTTGACTAAAACATCTGTTTGACTTGAAATAGAAATGTTTTTGACAAATAAACTGTGTACTTACATTTAAATTGCTTGTTTGTACTAAACTGAATTGTTTGAAATGGAACTGTTTCAGACATTGAAACTCTACTTACACTAAACTGTATTGTTTAATATGGAATCGTTTTGACTTTTAATTGTGTGTAAACAAAATCTGTAATTATTAGCTGAATTAGAACTGTTTGACTAAACTGCATAGCTTGAAATAGAAATGTTTTTGACAAATAAACTGTGTACTCATGCTAAACTGAATGGTTTGAAATAGAAATGATTATTTACATAAAAATGGATTTGGCCTTAAATAACCAAGAAAGTTTCATATGCCATAAACCCAACCAACCAACAAAGCAGTCACCCTTATATAAAAGTTGTTATATCACAGAGTGAATGGGAAATCTTAAAAAAAAACATAAAAAATTAACAAAACAAAATGTTAAAGGAAATTTTGTCGCCCCCTCCACACACCACGCAAAATATATATGGAATACCGCTTATTTGATATTTTTTGTGTAATGTATTTATTCAAGATACATTTTCATGGTAAACTTTATCTATTTCACGTATTTTTATTAGGACGTAATTGACGTTGCTGGTTGACGTAACTTGGTATGTAATGACGTTCGCTGAATCGAAATTTAGTCTAGAAAAATAGCGGAAAGGCTTAAATGAAACGAATCTGGCTATTTATGGACATGCTGTTATATGTATAAATGTATTTTGTGTCTATTGTTTGTTTTATATGAATGCCGTACGTTATTTAAGTTCATCTGCTGATTTCTAGAAATCATTTTTAGTTATTAACCGTCAGTGTGTGTATGTGGGAGCTTCAGGCACATTATATACGAATGTACGTTGTTTATAATTATACTTCTAAGTCAGATCAATCTCAACTTTAAATACAGTTTCTTCTTAGATAGAACGATAATCAGATAGATAGATCTAAACACTTATAAGTGAAAATGATAGCAAGACATGTATTTGCCTAGTATATCAACTACTGCTAACTTTCCAAACTGGTTTATATTATCAATGGCTACTTAAATAGATTCTTTATATTTGTGAGTGTTTTATTTTCTGATAAGAAAATTCGAACATTTTTTTTATTCCCTTCACAGTTTTATACATTTATTTTTTCTATTTTATTTCATTTTATTTATTCGGATTTTTTTTTTTTTGTTTTTGCCATTTATCAATTCGTTTCTCATTTTGTCTTCTTTCTTTTTTTATACAAGTTGACTGAAACTTACCAAAGAATAGCGTGATTGGATACTGTCACATGATTTAAGGACCTCGGGAATTACTCGCGTCTCTGAATGTTTACGCATCAAACAATTGCGTGAGGGTAGAATTAGAGAGAGAGAGAGAGAGAGAGAGAGAGAGAGAGAAAGAGAGAGAGAGAGAGTGGTGAACAGAATTTCTTAGAAGGTATAAAAAAAACAAATAGAACGATTGTCGAAATAGTGAAAGTAACAAAGGAACACACACACACACACACACACATACACACACACACACACACACACACACATATATATATATATATATATATATATATATATATATATATATATATATATATATTGTTGGATATCGTTTTCGTTTTTTTTTTTTCATTGTATTTCAGGCGAGTTCAGACAGAATTACTTTTCTTGCCCTCTTTTCTTTTTGAATCGAAAACAAACTTTATTTTTAAAATCATTTTTATTTACAGACTTTACAAGCGTTGTGGGTTCATTACGGCAGTAATGAGGATATTCGTCTTGTGGTAGACAAGAAGTAATGTTGTGAAAATTTTATTATTTTCAGGGGCTGGCTGTAGGTATGAACTGAGAAAAATTCATTTTGAAATAATCAGGCGATAAGAAACGCAGAATGAACTTTCTAATATGCCAAAATTTAGAAAACAATTCTATTTTCTACTCAATGATGTATTTTGTTGAGCGTATTATAGAAAATATAATTTTTTATCAACATAATTTTTTTAACAATGTAAAAGTCACTGACTCACACTAGTTGAGTACCTGGTGTCCGACAGGGAGACAAACACGAGACTTCTAACGGTAAGTGTGAGAAACAATCACAAACGAGAGTTGGTATTTTACAAAAATGTCAGTTAGTTAGTAACCAACAGAGTAACGAAAATTACTTACAAAAATTGGTACTCGTGAAATCGACACAACCATCAGAGGTGCGTGATGATTTGTCAAACAATGGATCTCTCTATCATCTACGCTTGAATACCACTTCTCATCTTCCTGTTAGAGAAACCCATCGTGGGAGAGACCAATACCGGTAAGGAAATGGGTGTTATTTTTTTTCGTTGACCATGTGCCTAGCTTTTATGGCTTGATTGGCCTAATGAGTTGACTATTCGCCAATGGTCTGGGAGATCGGGGTTCAATCCCAGCTCGAGTCATACAAAAGAGTAATAAATGGTACATGAAGCAGCCTTGCTAAGCACTCTGCACTATAAGGCAAGAATCAACGGTAAAATGGAGCAATCCCGGGAAAGGAATAGTGATCTCTTCTACACCTCAGTGTAGTAGGTATTAAAAAGTGAGCCTTCCGTTCACCCTCGACAAAAGACTAACTTATTTCATATATTTGTGCTCTACACGTGCTTCAAACTTTGTGGTCTTCTTCAGGAGATTGCTAATTGCTTAAGTAGTGTTCGGTCTTTATAGTGAAGATTGGATTGATTCTAAAGTAGTTCTCTTTAAATCCATTGTTTCTGAACTTTGATGCTTTTTTTGAATATATAAACTCATAATGTTAGATATTGAGTTGAAGACCCGGCAGAAATACCACGGTGTTTGCATGGAGGGCATTTTAGAAGGAAGAATGACCAAGTGCAACGTCTAAGTGGCAGGCTGGAGGAGATATGACCACGATGATGTGTGTGGGTGCCCGGAATATTATATAACCAGGTAGATTTCGACCCGTAAAGGAAAACGAAGTGAAAGGCAGAGAGGTGTCTCAGAAGATTCCATATCGTCTGCCTGTGTGTTTGCAGCTTTCTCTCTCTCTCTCTCTCTCCTCTCTCTCTCTCTCTCTCTCTTCTCTCTCTCTCGTCTCTCTCTCTTACCTGTCCCGACATTTTGGGTTATAAAAAGAAAGGAAAAGAAGCCGAATATTTGATATATATCAGTGTGATTGTCTTTCTCAGCTATATAAGAAAAGATCAGTGTTTTATATATACGAATAAACACGAGCAAAGCCTAGTAGTCTTCACGGACAATAACTTCAATAGGGTATTCGCAGGCACAAACCCTGGAATCAAAAAGGATCACATCCCAATGAAAACAATTTCTCTATAAAGGCAGGTACCAAATATTACCCTGGCTATTATTTACCCTTTAAAGAAAACATGATATCTGAAACAGATATTGAGCACAAGTATATGTAATAAAAGTATAAATACCAAATTCAGATTCATTCACGGATTTATCAATTTTGAAATATTTACGTTCCTCTCGTTGGACCAACAACAATAATTATATATATTTGTATGTATATCTATATGTATGTGTATGTGTGTGTCGAAATTACAATAAAAATTATCACAGTAAAAATAAAAAGGTGTAAATATACAAAGAGCTGTAATAGGAACAATGATATAATATTTTCCTTCTTTTCTTCTATGGAAGAACGTATTTCAGATAGGGAAGAACTTTAAAATGAATAAGCAAAAACATTTTATGGTTGTATCTCACGAGTGAAAATATCATCTCATTTTAGAAATTCTCAAGACATGACTATGATAGAATAAACACTCTTTTTTCCATCCCCATCTGACAATTGTGCGCTACTCATAAAAATTCTAGTAACGGATTCAAGGAGAAAATATATCAAAGGTTATATATATATATATATATATATATATATATATATATATATATATATATATATATATATATATATATATGAGACTTAAAAGATGTTCCATAACTTTGTATATATTGACTTAAAGATTAACGTGCGGTTTATCGTCATAATCTTCTCCTAGATTGTCTTACCTAAAGTTTACATTTTATATAATATTTGATGCACCTCAGTGAAACTTAAATTCATGATAAGTATATAAAGGTTTTCACACACACACACACACACACACACACACACACACACACACACACATATATATATATATATATATAAGGGTTGTTGGCAATCTAAGGAGTTTTTAATTTTTTTAAATCTGGTCTGTTCATAATGTCATAAAAAACTCTTAATCGATTCTACTCAATAAATTGCCTTAAACCGTTATCATTATAAACAAATTACCCCAAAATTTTATTCATATTATTATTGTTTACATATATATTTATATATCATACTTGCTCACACACACAAATGTATGTATGTATGCCTGTATGCCTGTATGTATGCATGTATGTATGTATGTATGTAAGTATGTATGTATGTAGTTAGGTAGGTAGGTAGGTAGAGTGAGTATGAGACAGAGGTTAAGAGATGTACACACAAAAATGTGTACATATATTTCTACAAGTGTATAAACATATAAATGCATAGTGATATATATATATAAATTCATGTTTATGATAAAGTTTGCTTTCTGAAAATTTGTTATATACAATAATATTATTTTACTTCTTGTATCTATTGTAGTTCTCATGAAAATAAAAAGGTTCCCTTGCATCTGAATTTATATGTATATATAGGAAAATTAATGAGATGAAAATGACTAGAGTTATTACAATTCTAATTATTCATAGGCCCTGATGAAGGTCTAAAAACTGAAACGATTAATATTGGTAAACAATTCAATGAATAAAATCCTTCTCTGAGTTCCTTAAGATTTTTATTTATTCTTTTCAGTACATTTTCAAACTGTCAGATTTATATCCATTTATTGCCGTATATATATATATATATATATATATATATATATATATATATATATATGTGTGTGTGTGTGTGTGTGTGTGTGTGTGTGTGTGTGTGTGTGTGTGTGTGTGTGTGTGGAGGGAGTTGAAATACATACATCCATATATGCATGCCTGAATGCATACATAAATTTGTGCTGAACGTTGTCGATAATGTTTTATATTCAATCAAAACTTTTTGCTGTCTTTTCCTTTTCTTTTTTACGTTTTTCTAACAATTTCCATCATCAGACTCCAATACTCAAGTGACATCATTTCTGACACATTTTCTCTCACATGCCATCTTGACTACTGTCTCTTGCTTGGTAGACACAAGAGATACCGGCGTCATTTGTCAGCCGAGATTTTTCAAGTTAAATCAGAAAATGTTTCAAGAAATGTCTCTTCTACTTCTGCCAATTTACTGCCTAAGTTATCAAATTTCGCTGAAATACATGAAAATAATAGTCAATGTTATGGAAAGCAGTTGGATTATCTAACACAAATGATCTGTCTTAACAGAATTATTCATTTCTTTTCCTTAAACGTGTTCTACATTTATACAAAGATGCAAATGTATAGAAGTGTTAAACTATTTCAGAGGGTGGATTAAGATGGTTAATTTTGCAAATTAAATAACAAATTCGAGCCTGCGTAGCCGCCAACTTTTCATACTTAACGGTCTGAAAATTTAGGTGAATGGTTTTGAAGTTACAAGGAAATACGTTTCGGATTGAAGGAAGTGTGATTCAACTCTAAGAGAGAGTAGAAAACCAATATAGTGAATTTTTTAGCTAAAAAGAGTGTATCCGACAAGTGTCTTGGACTGTGAGGAAGTTTTGATTTACCAGATGAAGACTCTAGTGAGTATCAGAAGCGAACCACGAGAAATATCTAATTTCCAGCATTTCTCTTTCTTTTTCCTTTCTGTTTTAAGAATCAAAGTTTTAATTAATTATCGATTGAAAGATATTAAAAGTAAAACTGAAATTCTCCGGGTCGGTGTCCGTTAGTCTTAACATTAGAAGATGAATGGGATCCAGAAAGAAGTCCGGGACCAGTTTGCATCTCGATTAACTTTACTGATCGAAGTTAAGTGACCCTTGTATCTCAAAATCCCAAAGAATTTTATGCGTTCTCTATGATGGATTCTTGTGTGGTATCATTGTCAAATTTTAATTTCTTACACAGTTCACAGAAAATCATCTTTCCTACCCAGTCATGTTTACTTTTGTACGAGTTTGCTGCTTTCGTTAACATGATGGACTTTTTTCTGTCATTATCCATATAATCTACACTTATTCTGTTTCGTATCATCAATTTTTGCTTTCATATAATTGTTCCTTATAACGTTGTTTCTGCTGCTATAAGATGAGATTCAGTTCTTCTCATGAGGTTTCCTTTTATCTAAAATGCCTCTTCGTCAGAGTTTAAATAGATTTTGAACTTGGTTTTCCGATAGGTGATTTCTTATGTTAGAGATTTAAATAAGATAAAAGAATTCAATAAACAAGACTTAAGCAAAAGGTTTAGGAATATCAATACAAACATTGAAATTTTAAAGAGAATAACTGTTACGAAACACACACACACATACACACATACACACTGATTGTCCTATTTTGAATAGTCCCAAAATGATTTTCTTTTTCAAGAGTAAAATTTTTGCTAATAACCTATAAAAAAACATGGCTGTGTTTACATTAATCGATGAAAATTCTGGAAAAAAATCATTATGGTCTTTTCAAAATTCCTCTTGAATGATCCCTATGTGAATATATATATATATATATATATATATATATATATATATATATATGTGTGAATATATATATATATATATATATATATGTGTGTGTGTGTGTGTGTGTGTGTGTGTGTGTGTGTGTGTGTGTGTGTGTGTGTGTGTGTGTGTTTTGGTTGATTGTGCTCACAAAAAACCGCTATATTTTAGTGGAAAGTTCACAACCTATATTAAAAATATAACTCAAAAAATGTAAAATTATACTATACAATTTTTTTCCTTTTTTTTAACTCGAAAAAAACATTTCAAATTTTTTGTCTGAAAAGGAAATTACAAAAAAAATTCTTTTATCATTGGGTAGACTATTGCTATTAATTAATCCCTTTCTTTTTTTAGCATTACTGCGACAATTGAACATCATTATCATCAGCATGATCATTATCATCAGACCATGCTATCAGCACGGATTCCCATGAATCTGTCTCACAATTTCTCCCTATCATCCATTACTATCTTTCGGTCTTCTAAACAGCAGCAAGAGTTAACAAAAAGCTGATGAATGCTTTTAAAGGTCAGCCAATATTGGTATGTCCATGTCTTAATAGGAGAAGATTGCTTGGGAGTTCGTCGTATCTTTTTGGCAATGCCCAACGTTTTTGTTTGTCTTTCTAAAATTGTTTGTAAGATGATAAGTGGCAATACAGATGGTATTTTGGGGGTGCTGCTTCATAACATCTTCAAAGCAGCATGTAGAATTCTTGTGTAGTTACCAGCATTTTGTTAGATTCCAACTGGTGCAGTCATATAGTAATTCTGACACAGCTACAGGTTGCAGGAATTCCCGTATTAAAGATCAGATTTCGACAAGGTCGATAACCGATCAATATAAATTCCATTGATTGCACTAAGCTCTACATCATTCGCGTAGTTTTCATCAACAATAATTGTCTCTTTTGATGTGAGACTATCATTAGATATGTTGATATTCATAGTCCACATTCAAGGCAATTATAAATTGAAATGGTGTCAAGATTCAGCAAGAGTCCAGTGGCAACGTCCACGTACTCGGCGTCGACATCAGGTGAATGGACCATGTTTTTTGTGAAACATCAGAACGACGGTGACAATTTCTTTTGGAAAAACATATCCTAGAAGTATTTGTTACAACTTTCTTCACTGTAGGGAATTAAATGCCAATAAGTTTTGCCTTGTGATTTTTTGCACGTATTCCTTCAATTATTTCACGACTAGTCAGAACCAGAGATAGGAATTGATTTCTCCAAAAGGCATTCCAATTTTTTCTTTTAAATTTTCCAAGTAAGGTAGCAGACGATTCACAAGCAGAGCATAATTAACCTTTGCAGTTATGGCGGTGAGAGCTATACCTCTGTAGTTCTTGGTGATTTCGAGGTCACCCTTCTAATAGAAGGTAGGGTGCCACTTTTCATCCATTTCTCAATTGTGGTTTGCTTCTACACAAAGTTGCATAATTAAAGATGCATGTCATAAAATTTCCTGATCTTTCATTCCTCAAGAGGTATTTTATCTAAGCCTGTCGCTTTTCTGCTTTTAATTGCTTTCAGAAAAGGGTCGAGTTCATCTTCTGTGAAGTTTTCAAGTCTGCTGTTTTGGTAACCACAAATAATTTTTTCGGTTGGTTTGTCTAAGATCTCAGAAGGGTTTCCAAGCAGAAATTATTTTAGCTTATTTGGTATGGAGATCAAAAGCGCAATAATAATATGTGACTTTTGAGCCTTATGTTCTATTTTATGCCCTCATAACGATCAATCTTCTGAATTAAACCAAAAAAGAACTTTTTCCTCGCAAAAGCACAAACACATTGCACAAAATGAATAAATGAATAAATAAATAAACATGAACGTGAAGATATGAACTAAGTAATGTTCTCAGACAATTGCCTTGCATCTGAATAAGAAAAAAGTACTTTATTTAATTTTCAAAAATATTATTTCATCTGAATTTATAGCATTTCCATGCATCCATAACAAAAATAGCATCTACAATAATAAATAAATAAATAAACGGCCAATATATTTGCAACATATCAATCATATTTGTTTATTCGGATTTTTTACATTGAAAACTCAAAAACAGTCGTAGAAAAAAAAATTTAAAAAATTCATTAACATCTCAAAGCTAAAAAGATGTTTATGTAAAACTGTATTTCTAAAAACATTTAGAAACTTTGAAAAAATATCTTTTAAAAATATTGTACAGATTTTTAAACAATCAAAAATGTAAGGTTTCTGTTAAAACATTTTGTACTACAGTAATAAAAAGGTAAACAACATATATTTCTCGGTGGAATTATCTTTCTTAAAAGATGAAAAAATCATTCCATAATAATTTTGTTAAAAAAAAAGGCAAATTAAATAAAAGATTGAAGGGTTTGACGCATGACAATAAAACAATTTAACACGAAATAAAAACGCGCGTCTTCAGAATTTCGTGTATTTTTTTAAAGAGACTTTTGATTTTTATTGCTTGGGTGGAAAAAATCTTAGTAAAATCCGATTATTGACCAATTTCGGGGGACGTTTAAAAAAATTATGCTTTAGCCCGTGGGCATTTCAGCACGACTTGATGACTTAAATTCAATGTAAAACTTATATATATATATATATATATATATATATATATATATATATATATATATATATTGTCATCCACAGACAGACTGATATATACATCATGTGTTTTTCCCGGATTTAGATTACACAGATGATCGAGTGCTTTTCACAAATTCACATACACAAGCCTAATGTCTGCTGTGTTGCCCGGAGAAAGCATCAAGAGGCATTGGCCATTACATGTACTTAGATAAAAGAGAACTTTTATCTAAGTACATAGACAAAATGTTACAAGTAAAACTGTTCTATGGCAAATATGTTACCAGTACGATTAGAGACAAGTAAAAAGATTGCTTAACAAGGAAAATGTTGCAAAACTATGTAAGACAAGGGAATTGCTGCGAGTAAAAATAATAACTGAAAAGAAATGTTGCCTAAAAGATCAAATTCTTGGAAAATTTTGCTAGTAAAAAATTTTGACGACGAAGAAAATGTTGCCAGAACGGTCTAAGACAATGAAAATGTAAATTTTGTCAGGCCACATCGATAATTCTGGCAACATTTCTTTGTATATACAGTATTTTTACTTGCAACATCTAGTATTTAAAGTAAAAAATACTGCTAGAACTATCCAAGACAATTAAAATGTTGCAATAAAGGTGTTGCATGATAAAAAAATGTTGTCAAAAAGATTCATGATGATAAAGATGTCACAAGAAAAAAAATTTATATGACAAAGAAAACGTTGCCAGAACGATCTAAGACAATTTAAATGGTAGAAGTAAATATCATGCCAGACAAAAAAATATATTGCTAAAACGAGCAAACAAATAGTTGGAAGGATGGTCTAGAAGAAAGCATATGTTGCAAGTAGGATCAAAAACAATTAAAATATTGCAAATAAAAATAATGCATATTCAAAAAAAGTGTTGCGCCCCATCCGCCAAAAATTAGATGATATATTTTCGAAAAAAAATTTTCTATGACAAAATTTTTCGAGAACAAGCTACCACAATCAAAATGTAAGGAAAATTGATACTCGGTAAAGAAAATTATGCCAAAACGATATAACATAATAAATCTTTTCAAGTAAAAATGTTGCATAACAACGAGAATGTGACAGGAATGTTCTACAGCAATGAAATTCTGTAAAAATGTAGCCAGGACGATGTGAAATAATCAAAATACTAAAGTGTCGCATGACAAAGAAATTTTTTCCAAAACAACCAAAGAAAATATAGCAAATAAAAATGTTGCCAAAACGATTTAAAACAATAAAAATGTTGCAAGTAAAAGTTTTTCATGAAAAGAAAAATCTTGCCAAAAAGATCTAAAACAATAAAAATGTTATAAGTAAAAATGTTGTATATAAAAGAAAATGTTTGCCAGCACGATGTAGCACAATGAAAATTGAGTTAGTAAAAATGTTGCCTGATCAATCTTAGACAAAAATGTTACAAGTAAAAATGTTGTCAGAGAAATAAAATGTTTCCAAAGCGATCTAACACAGAAAAAGAAATGTTCCTCTATGCAGGAGTTATTTTTCTCTTTTTCTTTTTTTTCTTTCTCTTTTTCTTTTTACAATAATGTATTCTGTTTTTGCATGTCTGCGTGGGCGCTCGTCTCCCTCTATGTGTATAAACTTCTATTTTTTTTTCTTTATCACTCGTGTACCCCACTAAGTAATCTATGTTAGTCAATATACAATAATGTTTACTAATCTTCCTCCGTGAGTAATTGCGCGTGGGTGAGTGTGTGTATGTGTGTCGGGAGATTTTTTTTCTTTTATCCTTCTTTTTCCCTAAATAATCTATGATAGAAAGTGTGCCACTAAATTCAACCCGGAATTGTCGAATTAACTCGAACTGATAATTTGCAGACAAACATGCTGGAACTGAAACAAACTATAATCTTATCTAAACAGCCGCCACGATAAATACGAGGTGCATACAATAAGTTTCCAGACTTTTTTCGTATGGGCATTTAAAATTATCGTAGACTCTTGACAATTCAGTATGTTATTGCTATACATCTTCTGAGATGACTGACCAATTTTTATTATTTCAGGTTAAAATTAACAGCTACAGCAGCAATTGGAATACACCTTACTAAACCCTGATTGGCACAGGTGGGGAATTTCAAAAATGCAATCTGACACTTTAGAAGAACGATATGCAATAAAGTTCTGTTTTAAACTTTGAAAAAAATGACACAGAAATGCTTCAGACTGTTTTGGGGGCATCTTGCATGAACCGGGTATCAGTTTTTGAGATTCAAGGAAGGCAGGGAGTCTGTTAGGGATGATGATAGGTGTGGGAGGAATAAGGAAGTCAATACATCACAGTTGATTGGCCAAAAGGTTAGGGTTAGGGTTACTATGTTGAGGTTTTAAAGGAGTTCAGGAATAGGTTCCGTCGGAAGAGGCCAGCACTCTTCAAATCGGATCAGTGGCATTTCCACCAGGACAATACAGCAGTCCACAACTCTATCCTTGTCACAGACTATTTGACCAAGATGGGCGTCAAGAAAGTTTCTCGCCGTCCTTATAGTTCAGACCTTGCTCCTTGTGACTTTTGGTTATTCCCTAAGCTCAGGGGCTGTTGTTATGAAATAACTGAGGAGATGAAAGAGGTTGTGACGAAGGTCATTGACACGCTCACACAAGAGGACTCCCATGGGGCGTTCCAGAAGATGTTGGAACGGTACAACAAGTGCACTGCAGCCGGAGGAGAATACTTCGAAGGGGACTAGAGTTTCATGTGTGTACTATCAATAAAAGTGCCCATACGAAAAACAGGCTGGAAACCTATCGTATGCACCTTGTATCAAAGGGAAAACAATAACAGACCATTACCATTTCTTGAAGACAGCTAAGACGCTAGAAGCATGTGGTGAAGTGAAAATCTCTCTCTCTCTATCTCTCTCTGTCTCTCTCTTTATCTATCTATCTATCTATCTATGTCTATATCTGTCTCTCTGTCTTTCTCTCTCTCACACACACATGCACATGCCTTAACTCTCTCATCAGATCTATTTCCTTGTGGCTACTTCATCTGCGATAACTAAAGACTCTGATTTTTAAACGTTAGCCCCAGACAACGAATGAACGTAAATATTCTATTCTACATTAAATGTCTGTAATACCAAAACAGTGTATTGGCAAGCGCAGTAGAACTTTACGGTGAGTCTTCAAGAATGTTTAGCTTCTGAGGGTAGGAATCTGGACGATAAAATCATAAAATGAAAGGGATAGCAAAAAATAATGTCAAATATTGTTCTTTCTTATGCTATCCCTTGTAAAAAGTAATGTCAATAGCACACTTAGATTATGTTCACGGGGATATTTTTTATTTAGCAGTAAATAAACTAATACCAGATAAGACGCAAAATATTTTTTATTTAATGGCTGAAAAATTAGCTTCCCATATAAACTGTAAACAAACTAGATTTAATTATATGAATTAATTGTTTAATTTTCTTCCTGGAAAAGCAGGTGAAAAAATGACGGAATAACCCATTATGGAAGAAAGAATTTTGAATTTTCTTTTTAGATTTAAACTCCTAAAATTCTTTTCAGCAGATATCTGGAACAGGGACGTCTGAACAGGCAAAACGGTCTGCAGTTAAAACGTTCTTGTAGACTTCATCAAGAAATTGGAACAGCTAATTGATATAGAATTCGACTTCAACGAAAGAACTTTCAACCGAAACAATGGAAAAAATTATAAAACTCATTGAATAACGTAATCAGCCGTGAAGTGTAGTGAAAGGCATAAGTTTTTTCCAGTCAAATTTGGAGCTCATAAACCATAGAACACATCAAACATTGAGGATTCAAGTTGCGGATACAAACTTAGGACATTTCTAGTATTGTAATAAACGAATCTTTGATAAAACAAAATTAATTTTGTTATTAAAATGTAAACAACAAAATACGAAGATAGACAAAAATCAGTAAATTTACTCTATATGGCCGCTAATGTTTTCTGTTATTTTATTAATAAGCCTTTGGAACGATTTTCATGCCTTCAAAGTAAATTCTTCAGCCATTTTACTCTATTCCCCCTCAATGGCAGTCTTAAATGAACCAATATTTGGATGGGGAGTTGCAAGGTGGTTAAGGTTTGGGCTTGATCAAGGCCATAAAAAACTCTCTTTATTTCGGAAATTATTTTGGGCTTGATTTTGGTGTTGGGAAAATCATAGATTATTTGTGATTTATTTCTTGCTCACTCATATTAGGCTGAATTTTAATGAAGAAGTACATGAATAATAGAGATAATCATGAAAATTTAGATTTATCACTTTTTTCCCCAAAACTTGGACTAATAAGACTAAAAAATACGTTTTAAAAATTATTCCCTATTTCGCTTCCGCACCTTGAAGAAAATTGAAAGAAATATGCCTTGAAGATAAAAACTATTGGGCAACAAATGAAAAACAAGAGTCGAAGCCGGTTGAATTAAAGAGATTTTAAATGGAAATAAAAAAAACAGAAGAAAATATGGTTGAAATTGGTTAAACGGGAGCAATCATGGAATGACATCAATTAAATGAAAGCAATATTCAGTGATGAATCAAGAATCACATTGACTAAAACCATATTGCAGGAACCTTTGTCTGGTGAGCTTCTAAAGAAACCCCAAAAGATGACAACCAGAAAAAAATAAAGGTATATTTCCCAAGTCATTTATGGTATGCTGTTTCAGCCCATTCACAGGATCAAAAGAGATGTTAATAATTATCTTAACACTCAATGCACACGTGCACATCCTGAATCCTGAATGATTTCCTCTTTCCATTGATAGATAGTTGTTTGGTGATGATGAAGTCATTTTTCAGGAAGATAATTCATCATATCACAGAGCAAAGATTATTAAAACGTTTCTTCAAGAACGCCATAAAAATTAGTGATATAGCTAGCAAATGCTGCAAATCTAATTTAAGTCGAAAATTTACGGTGAAAATATTTAGAAAAGGATCATTTAAAAGTTCCATTCACCAAATGAGATATACTGTCATCCCATAAATTGGAAACACTTTGATAAAGAATATTGTTTTGGATTACATAAATCCATGCCTGAAAGAATAAGAATATCATAAAAGTTCGGGGAATGGCAACTAAGCATTCTTTTTTTTTTCACTATGAATTCAACAATATTTTCCTCATTACTTGTTTATTCTATTATGTTTTCCTCTGCATGGCTTAACAAAATTATGCCATCAATTTAATTCAATTTAGTCTGTATAAGATTGCATTTATGAAGCCAGAAAACTCAACGACTAAACGAAAAATGATTTGCGTTTTATGCATTAGTTTTTTACAGCAAAATAAAGACTAAAGTGAACATTCCCTAAAAGTGTTAATGATATAAATTTTACTAGAGATTGTATATGGCTTCGAGGCAAAATTTTCAAACTTAATTTTTTGAGATTTTCATACATAGAAAACACTTGCTTGTTTACTGTAAATCTTGAAAAAAAAATTTACAAAATAGGGTCAAAAGTGATTGCAACACAGTTTTATTTTAAATACAAAATAATGAGCACGTTTAAAACGAATTATATATATATATATATATATATATATATATATATATATATATATATATATATATATCTGTGGTTGTATGCATGAATTACACTTACATCTTTTCCCATTTGCGCGTGCCTATTACTCGTGTTTTCCTTTGATGTTATCTTCGACACATTTACATGTACAAATGCACACATAGAGTAAAAAAAGTAAACTGCACACACACACACACACGCGCGCGCGCGCACACGCACACACACACAAATATATATATATATATATATATATATATATATATATATATATATATATATATAAACAATTTTAGTGGCATGTTAAACAATTTTCATGGCCAAACAGGAATGCGCTTTTGAGCCTCTTTGTGTAGATCTCATAAAACCAGTCGTGTTCTTTTCAATATTTTCCTCTGTATTCCTTCTGAAAAATACATCACCACACGCATTGGCTTGCTTCGTTGCCCCGGTAGCTTATTAGTGAAACGAACGCGATCAACCGTTTCAATTACAAATACGTGGTTGCTCATTCGTGATATACAAGAGTATTGTATTGATAAAATGCCACAAGGAATTATAGTTGTAATAATAATAATAATAATAATAATAATAATAATAATAATAATAAGAAGAAGAAGAAGAAGAAGAAGAAGAAGAAGAAGAAGAAGAAGAAGAAGAAGAAGAAGAAGAAGAATGAAAATAAGCGCAACAACAAAACTACCGCAACAACAACAACTACAACAACAACAACAACAACAACAACAATAATAATAATATATATATATATACCTTTTTGCAGATAGACGCCAGTCACAATGTGGGTGTCGGAGCTGAGGTGGACTCCAGAGTAAAACAGAAAGAAAGCAAAAATATGGAGAACTATCACGTTGTGAAGCGAAAGCAAAAATAAAATAAAATAAAATAACTAGCATTGCATTTTTTTTAACCGTCTTCCAAAAACTTACAAAAATCTTTGTTAGAATTGTAACTAAGCACATAAGCTTGAA
The DNA here is from genome assembly GCA_963585895.1 of Sepioteuthis lessoniana. NCBI lineage: Eukaryota > Metazoa > Mollusca > Cephalopoda > Myopsida > Loliginidae > Sepioteuthis > Sepioteuthis lessoniana. The sequence continues at coordinate 64,940 of CAUZXS010004941.1, forward strand.
AGAGTAACGTCTATTACTCTCCCTAACTCAGAAATATCCAAGGGTGGATAGATGCACCGGGTCATAGAAATGGATAGCATTCTTTATCAATACTGAGGTAGGTGCTTGATGTATTGAGATTCTTCTTGTCTCATTATCTCCATTAAAAATCTACTGTTTCTAGAGGTAGTAAAATTGAATTATTACAAAATTGCAATAATCAACATACTGTGGTAGGGTAAAATGAAGAGCACAGCCCTAAGTATGTAAATTGTATGATATGACACAAGGTTTATTTATAAAGGGAATATAGCTTGTTTGAATTCAGATTTCTCCTTCTCCTAGACTGGCTGCCCCACCAAAGTTGAAGAACTCAGTCCTAATATTTACCTATAGATGAGGAGAGAATAGACTTGATTCCTACCTTTCTCGCAGGCATTAACATGAAGCAAAGCGCAAACAATTCTGTCTAGGATTTGAACTCTGGTCACCCATTGCTACGACGATACTCGTTACGCTAAACGTAAGAGATTATACTTTCCTTGACAACAATGTAATCAGACACAGCAGTATTTAGCTGTAGTAATCGTTATGTAATGTACTAGCCTCATTCAATTGTCCGATATTTTTGTTTTTTCAGTTATGTAATTAACCAAAACTAACTTATTTCTTACAAACTTGTGTGACAAATCGTAAAATTTTCCCAGTTTACGAATACCGAATATTCTACAATACTACTTTTTATTGATAAGTTTCTTCAGAGTTGAAAGAAATAGCAAGGGAGAGTTAAGTTTTAAAACCAAAACCTCTCAATCAGTAAACCCATCTTTTACACTCACACCAAAAAATCTCTAAGACTATCTATGCTCATTAGGATGGCCAGAAATTTTCTTTTCAAAGCTAGAAATTTAAGATGGTTAAAATACAAAGCCGCATTGAAATTATTGTCTGTCGATAATGCTAAGCTCAATAAAATTTTAGTACGTTTACAACAAAATCTTGAGTTTAAAATTTTAGTCAATAACTTAGTCCAAATTTCATTAGTATACAATCAAATACTACGTAAAAAAGAAAGGGACACGGTGCTCCGAGTTCAAATCCTGGATGAGGCTGTTTCCATTTCTCATTGCACTAATAACCATAGGAAAGGTATGAATCCAATTATTCTACCTTCAGCCACGAATAAATAGTTGGGCAGACTTTAACTTCGCCATAGAAAACTGTCTAGAAGGATACTTTTAATTCAAAGCTGCTTAAAAGTTGAATCTGTGGACGAATCTTGCTTGTGTGGAGGAATTGGTTAATATATAAAAGAAATAAAATAAAAAAGTTATAATTCGCACAGTTGGTGGGACTTAGAATACATTAACTGTAAACCCTCTAGATATGATTAAGAAGCTTTGGGTATGACACTAAACTGTTTCGGATGGTGAAGCTCCCTGGTCTACTCAGACCCGTAGTGGCAGTACATGCTAGGCTTCCATACATTGGTCAAAAAGAAATTTTTAAAATTATTTGTATTCGATAGAAATACATGATACCATATAGATATAAATTGTATATTAGATAGGTGTGGCATTGGTCCATTAATGGCATATCCGCTTTCTTTAGTTATTTAATTCCAAAGCTATCGTTGTACAAAAACAGAAGCGATATATTTTAACTCGTATCTAGAAGGGATAAAGTGTTCATGTCTTTCTCAAGGGTATTGGTCAAAAAGTGAATGTAAGATTGGATTTTGAACTCGTTTATTCCGGTGTTGCCGTCCAGCATCTTTGTTACTGATTCATGAGTACTCTCTTATATTAGATAGGAGTACTTGATATAACCTTGTGTAAAAATATCTTTTTAGAAATCATAACAGAAAAATGTTCATGTCAGCTTGAAGTGAACGCGTTTCGATAACCTCAAGGCGTACATTAATCTTTGAGTGATTGACGTGAGCTTAAAATCAATCAACCATTTAACGACTTTTTGGAATTTTTTATCAGGTTTTAAAGTGCGAGTTCACATTTCAATTGATGTTTTGTCAAGGCTATGAAAAGTTATACTTGGCAATTTAAAAAAAACTAAATGCAACTTGAATGCTACAGGTTTCCTTGTCCCTTACCAGGCACAAGATCGTATATATAGGAACCTTTGAAGATTAAAACTTAGACATGAGTTCATTCTGAATATTTTTCTGTTAATTTTCTTTGATGACGAAAATTTATAAGAACATTTTATTGATAGTGCCAATAACTTAGAACAGGTTTAATTGTATTTGGTTTATTTGTTAACGTATCAGAAATGCTGAATTCTGATTCATTTGTAAATGTTTTATTATAATTATAGATTTATATCTTCAACTCTCGATTGCAGTTATTTAAATCAGATTTCTTTATTTTATAATAATCATTTGTTTGCATACTGTAATAGTGAATCAAGTATCTCAATCTAATGCAAATTTTTGCATAGTTATATGGTTTCAAGTGTCCCTTCCTCGCATCATTTTATATTTAATATTATTGCTTTGAATTCCCCCATATTTCATTTTTTCTCATAATTTCCAGAGCGAATTGATTTTCCTGATCAAGTCAAAATGTCCAAGACATGATGGGAATGTCTCCTACCTTCCCTAAAATTTCTTTTAAAAACCCCTTAAAGTATAAGGAGTTCACTTACCAACTTTTTCTACCATTTCTTCTTCTTCTTCTTCTTCTTCTTCTTCTACTTCTTCTTCTATGTGAAATTTTACGAAATCTTTTATTCACTAACGTCTAGGCATGAAATTACCATAGACCGATGTTTCATAAAAATCAGACAAGCAATCAGATCAGATGAGCGTGTATAGTATATGATGAAACTGCTTGCATTGTGTTGACCAGCAACACTAGCTACAAATGGCTTCATTCACAGCGTAAAATAGACGGTATCAGGTAACGTTATCCGCAAAGTTTGGATAATTGTTGGCAACAAGTGACATCAAGCAACAATCGCGCGTTCACTTAAATACGTCCCTTAAAGCCAATATCGAACGGAAAACAATTCATATATCATCTTTTTTTTTTTGCTTTTTTTTTACTTAATTTTTGCTTGTGAATTTTTTCTTATTCATCACCCTTTACCATACCATTGTACTCCTTTCTAAGGTGGGGGATCTCTTCAGGTCTCTGTTCATAGACCCTTACCGATTCACTTCTCTCTCTTGTGCTACTGTACGCAGTCTGAAAATTGAACAGTATATCTGGATAATAAAGCGACAATTTCTATAAATATATTGGATATATTACAATTACACCTGTACGTTCCTATAAAGGATTGATAATTGTTGACGGAGTGTACTTCTTGTCTTTAAGATGCAAGCTCCTGGGCAACTTAGTTCCAACTAATCACTCCGATCGTTATAAGAAATTCCGGAAAAATAGTGTCATTCCCTAGCTGTAGATCTTTCAAACACAAAGTGGGCACAGAGGGAATTGATAAGCAGACAATCTGGAAACGCATACGGAGCCAAGGCCACAATAAAGAACGTTGACAAGTATAGTACGACAATTTGGCGCCGTTACCAGGATAAGACCTAAGTAAAAGTAGCATTAGTAGCCAGGGTATTACATTTACCGCTAACCCAATCTCATGTTGCTACAGCTTCAATTGATTGCAGTAATTAATCTTTCTTTGATCTTCGTAATATCGTACTCGAATACTTGTGTTGATACATCAACGTGATTCTCAATACTAGCGACTCCTCTCCCTCCTTATCCCGGCATTTACAGTCTGTCATCCAGTATCGATGCATCAACATGATTCTCAATAATTTTAAGTTCTCTTCCTTTTTCTTATCCTGGCATATACAGACTTTCAATGTAATCACTCGGATGTAAGGCTTTGTGCATTGATATTAATTTGCTCCATTTGTATGAGTTCGCCCCTTTTCCATTTAAAGAATGGTCCAGAGTATCTTACAGGGGAGACAACCACTGTTTTTTTTTTTCGATGAGATAGCTGTTGCAGAGCTTGGTATCAAGAAATTTTCTTGTTCTACTAAGATAATCTTTTCTTATCTTTTTCTCTTCTTTCAGTATTTCATAATACTTGTAATGTTCCTTTTATCTAGGCATCCAAAAGCATTCTGGATTTTAGCTGTTCTATTCTGTTCATCGTTTCTTTTATTTTTTCGGTTTTCATTTTCAGTGCGGCTCATGTTTCATTGCCATATTCCATTGCTATATCCAAACTGTATGTTCTTATTGTCTGTATTAAAGTATCTAGTGTTTTGTTTCTTTTTTGCAAACATCTTTATGTCATCCATATATATCAAGTGATTAATCTTTTCCAGTGATTTTGAAAATTTGTTGCCCCATGTATATTTCCTTAGTATGTCGTTGAATAGCATCAATGCAATATTAAACATCAATGGGAAGAGCAAGTCTCTCGAGAAAATGTCTCTTTGGATATTTACGTCTGCTAGAGTTTGACCTCCCGTGATCATTTCCATGCTCCAGTTTTCCTTGGCATTCGGAAGAAAGATTATGATTTGGTTGGATATTTTGTAAATTATCAAATATACTATTATGCACGTTTTCGAGGCCATATTATTGAACTTCTTGTAGTCAATCGAGGCCAAAGTTACATTTTTGAATTTCAATTTGGTTTCTTTGTTGTAGTTATTTGGGGTTTTTTTTGTTTTTATTTTTTTATTTTTGTCGTTGTGATTCTCTTCGTGTTCTTCGAATTCTTTTTTCATGATATCAATCCATTTTGCATTTCTATTATGATCTTTCCTATATTTTACTCCAAAATTGTCTTGTTTCTTTTACACCCGGTTGCTTATTTGTCTTTGTGCCCTATCCACATTTTCACTAGGAAAATATTCGTTCTTTATTTAGAAATGTCCTATTTTGTTTATATTGCTTGACCCTGACCCAGTACCTTTTGAGACTACCAGTATCTTCGGATTTATTTCTTCCAGTTGTAATTTCGAACTTGTCTGCGTTTTTCTTTTTAAGGGTTTTTTTCTTTCCACTGGGTTCTTGTATGTCTTACCTTCTTAAGTAGAGGTGTCCTCGTGGTGTAATGGTTAAAGCGATGAACTGCGGAATCGTAGTACGCTAGTTCGTACTCCAGTCGCGCTATTATGTTCACTTTCGGGCAAATACCCTTGGGAAAGGTATGAACCCCCTTATTCTCCCTCCAGCTATGGGTAAATAGTAGGACGGACTAGGTTCTTCAGCCTTGTTGAGGCAACTAGTCAAGGAGAAGGAAAACTCTGAATTCAAACCTGTTAAACTCCGCTTAAAAAATTGACCTTGTGTTATATCCTGCCCGAGCGGAGGGGTTGGTAAATAGTACCTTCTTAAGTAGTTTCGTGTGTTGTTACAGTTTCATTATTAGTTTTTGTAACCTAATTTCCCACGCAGGTTTTCGATTTCTGTTCGGATTCTTTGTGGGTATACGTATTTTATTACTGACTAGCTATGCCCCTGCTTTGATTAACCCAGTTCACTTTGGTGATGTTGTAAGTCAGGATATGTTGCAATACTTATTATTCTTTTTTGGTCTCTACCTTGATTTTTTCAGTCTTAATTATTTAGGGATGGTAATGTAGTTTTCTATACACTCACTTTTTAAAAAAAAAATTCTGCATCTGTTCTGTATTCTTGTGTTAGTATTGATGTTTTCTGAGTTCACTTGTTATTTGGATTTTAATAGTTTATGTTTAGTTTTTTTAGGGAATTCTCTAAGATTATTTCAAGATTTATCAATCCACATAAGTCTAATATCTTAAGGCCAGACACCCAGCCTTTCTTTAAAAACAACCTCATTTGGTTGCAAAGTTATTGACTTGTATTAAATTTAGAAGATCAGTCCAGACCTCCATCTTCCGTTTCCTATATCTTCTTTGCTTTGAATTGCGTTTTAAAAAAAAACAGTGGAGTGCTTCTTTGTTGTCTCTTCTACTTCAGTTTTTCCCTTGATGTCCCTCAGTTGAATCGTTGCTTTAGTCTTTGCTAGTGTATCTGAAATAAGAATGCCTATTGATTCCCCTCTGTTAGCTATCAACGGAGCACCTGCTGATCATGACACCCAGAACTGTTGTTTGTGTCCCTCATTGATTTTTCATTTTTCATGTGTAGTACATTGTGGCTATACCAAATCCAGGCGTTGATTTTTATCTTTGCTCTTGTCATAGATGTGAGCTTGTACTCTGACAAGAAAGACGACATTTAGGCGGGCTATAAAAAGAAGAGAAAAAATACACCTCAGTTTTAAACTTAGTGAGAGTTAATTTAGTTAAGTCAAACGGTCACCTCCTTAAAACTATTGGGGGTTTAGATCTTAATTCATTACTTAAGCTGTTACTTTGTGCATTGATTGGCTTATGACTGATGCCAATGTTTAGTTGTTTGCATACGAGCATATTGGAGTATTTGTCAATGCCCGATCTTTGCTCTTCAATAGGGACTTCTTTCCTAACAATTCCTACAACCAATTTTTTGGTTAACTAAAAGTAAAGTTGGCGACCGTAGTCGAGGGCAACCAGAAGGCTCCCTTTACAACAACTACTACACCGAGGTGTAGGGGAGGGCGCTACTCCTTTCCCAGGATTTCTCCACTTTACCCTTGATACATACCTTATATTGCAGAGTGTTAAGCAAGGAGGTATCATGTACCATTTTTAAAGTCTTTGGTATGACGCGACCTGGGATTGAACACAGGTCTCCCGGACCATTGCCCAACACTCTACCAATTGGGCCAATGAGCCATACTTTTGATAAAGATTAGTGTCACGAGACGTGGACGAGATGGCTATTTTTAAAAATCATTTCCTCCTCGGTTTTTTTTTAAGTTCTAAAAATTTCCAAGTTCTTGAAAAAAATAAGAAAAAAGAAAACAGTAAATTTTACTTCGACAGAATGGCATTTAACCGGCCTATTGGCATAATGGTTAGCGTATTCGCCAAGTGTTCAATCCCTGGTCGAGTTATACCAAAGACTCAGAAAATGATACTTGATACCACCTTGCTTAACACTCAACATTATTAGATGCGTATCGAGGGGGAAATGGAGCGTTCCAGGGAAAGGAGCGCCCCCCCTACGTATCGGTGTTGTAGCTATTGAAAAGGAAGCCATCGGTTCGCTCTCGACTATGATCGCCAATGTTTTTTTTTTACTGAGTGTGGCGTAGTTTCTTTTGTAAAAATATTTATTAACAATCTACAATTTTTGCATATCAACGAAGATAACAAATTCAAAAAGCCTGTGGCATTTGCTTACCTGGATTCCTCATTCTTATTTATCGACTCTCGGCCAATATCTTATTGCTATATTCCCAACTCCTTTTCCAAATATAACCATCATCTGCTTTTTAGTTAACGGTGATTTGTAAAAAGTAAGCATTATTATTATTATTATTATTATTATTATTATTATTATTATTATTATCATCAATAATAATACTGTTATTACTATTATTCTCTTTAACTTTGAAAAATTATGAATAAAAAACAAATCTTAAAGAGACAAATATTTCTGTTTGGGCTTTTTCAGTACACAACAGACTTCTCGCTCTCTTTTCTGTTTTTCCTCTTTCTGTTAACCTTGGAAAAATCATCTTCGTCTTTATATTTCATATATTCTTATTTTTCATTTTATCTTTCATTTATTTTCAATTTGGATGGCTTATTAGGTTTTCTCTTTTATTTAACTATATTTACTGCGACTTTTTTTATCATGCGTCTCTGACAAACTTTCTTACTCCTTTCTTCTCTCTCATTCGAATTCGTCAGAGATTTTCTCCCGTAATAATAAACTCTCACGCGGTATACACAAGAACTAAACTTCGTTTTATTGCACGGAATAAGGGCCAATGAATTTTCTACAAGGTTTGCTTCTTTGTCTTTGTATCCTTTTTTCTGCTCCTATGAGCGCACGTTCCTCTCCTAATGCGTTTTCTGTCCTTACGGCTAAAAAATGCTTGAAAAGATAAGCAAAAAAATTCAATGTTGGTAAAGACGTGGCGGTATTTCTGATTTAATGTTGATTTTTTGTCAACCCTCACGACACAAACGAACAGCATTTTCACGCAAACTTGGCATTTTTCTCTTTTTCTTAAAGAAATACTTGCTAAAAGTCTTATCTGTTAAATAAAATGTTTTTGGGCAATGCATGAAGAGATACAGGTTAAAAAGCTGGGCTAGCAGAAAATTACGAGTGAGTTAAATTGTCATCGGATACCTTTTATTTTTCCCTGCGCTATTCATGGGATCCTTGAATACGCTGAGTGCATATCTATAGTGGTGTAATACCCCACTAAAAGAAGTGTCCTGGTTATAACACTAAATTGAATCTGATGATGAGGTTCCAGTTCTGTAGCAATGAAGAGTGTATAGTTCATTGCCATTACTCCAAGGCCTTTTTTCACCCAGAATACCTGATAAGGTTCCACCTAAGGTCAACTCCATGAAAAGTAAAAAACCTTTTAGTTAAAACTACACAAAAAATGTAAATATAAACTCACAAGACATGGCTTTCCCTAACCTCAGGGCATAAAATAATCCCAGAGGTGTTGATAAGCCGTTAAATTATCAACTATTATGCAAATATTCCTGTTCAAGTAACTATTCCAAATACTTAACATATGTACGCAGACATGTGTTTTTCTATGTTTATCTAACACAAATAATTTGCTAGTTGCTTGAAATTATTTGGTTTAAAATAAGTATTTGTATACAAGCAACTTTTTAATTCAAATAATTTGTACGCAAATTCTCGTTGATAATGTTTTATAATTTCCGCCATAAATTTAAATTGAATTGCGATCCGGACTGTTTGCACAAAAGATCTGATAAGCCTTCCAAAAGAAAAGCTTTAATCCCCTTTGTTCTGTGATGTATTATCGACCTACAAATGACTTCTTCTCCACCAAACTAATTTTTTTTGATGGAATGTAAAAATTATGAAGGCTTTTAACGCACACATGATCATTTACCGTCTCTAAATCCTGCTTCTTTAAATCATATGCACACTCATATCAGGAATGGTTTAGGGATGTTGAATGATGGAGGTTTGTGTTGATGAGATTTTTTCGCCTTCTCCAGAGGAAGTGGATAAGTGACATGACCGGAAGTAATACTGTTTTGACGTTGAAGTAGGAAATTGGAAACTCGGCCTTTTGGGAAGAAGACTTTGGTGGGAACAAACAGTTCAAAAAGAAGCTCCGCGCTTGACCACTGAAAACCATGTGGTGGGAAGAATTTTTCCTCTTAATAGGAAAATTTCTAACGTCTGACTGAGAGCCTGTTATTCTTAATCAATGGCTGAATCTTCATGTCAAAAGGAGATATCTTTAATTGCTGACTTGAGGAAATTTTATCGAGTTTCAAATCAAATGCTGAGTCTTCTATTCGAAAAGGGATATTTATAATTGCTGAACGGAGGAAAGTCTTTCAGGTCTTCTGCCGTGGAATGGCTATGCTGTGAACATAAAAAAATCTGAATGCTGAACACGAAGCTGGTCGGAGTTATCCCCTTCAAGAGTCTTCATAAAGGAACTTTCTAAGAAACAAATTGCTGAAATCTGTCTCAACACATTTTACAATTGCTGCTGCTGCTCCTGCTCACCTGAAGAATTCTATTTTTAAAAAAAGGACATTTTTGAACCTGTAAGACTGTTTTATTTTTTTATTTTTTACGAATTATATTATTTCTTTGTATCTGTACATCTGCTTTGTTCGTTGTTTTCGGCCCAAATCTTCTTCGGAAACTACTGTCTAGGGTTAATCGTTCGGTCATTCGATTGAACGCTAAAGTGCAATAATTTTAGCAGAATTAAAGGGCTTGTTTCTTGTGTTATTTGTAAGAAACATAATCATTAAAGAGAAGTACAATTATTTGCATCTGGCAGTCATTTTTTCATGTTGCATTGGAACGGCTCCAGATAAAGGTTCCAGCAAATAAAATCCCTTTTCATTTCGTATAGATCTTCAAAAGACATTGACTTTTGTTTAGATCTATTTGTTGATTTTTATTGTAGTTTTTCTAATTCTTAAGGCATATTGTTCTGAGTCTTCTATCCTGATTCTTTGGAGTCTTCAAGATTTACCAGTATTTTTCCCTTTTTAGCCACTCAATTTCTTTTATATTTGCACTAAATTATACAGACGTCTGACTGATCAACGTCTTTCACCACACTCTACACTGGATTGGCTTCTTCTGTAGGTTTTACGATCCTTTCCATTGTTTCAGTGAACATATCTTATGTTAGAACCACGATTGTTCTCAGTTATATATAACCAGCTGCTTATTTAGCTTTACAGGAACTTCTGACGGATTTGCATATGTAGCCTGCTGCTGATCTTTGTTTAGGAATGTAAATTTAAAGAATATTCCATATCTGATTTCTCGGTATCGGTTATTCAATAATTGCTTATTTGAGCTAGAAAATATATATTTCATTTAAATGATTTGATATAGTTTACACTATATTCTTTGAAGTGAAAGGTTCAACTATTACTTAAAATGCTTTGCATCTTATCTATTATTAGTTTATTTACTGCAAAATAAAAAAAATAGAATCCTCAGTGAACATCATCTAAGTGTGCTATTGACATTACTTTTTACAAAGGATAGCAGAAGAAAGAACAATATTTGCCATTATTTTTATTGTAATCACTTTCATTTAAAGATTTTATCGTCCAGATTCCTACTCTCGGAAGTTTAACATTCCTGAAGACTTACTGTAAAGTTCTGCTTCGCTCGCCATAATACTGGTTTTAGACTTGAAGCGATTACCGGGGGAATAAGATATTTAAGTTCGTCAGTTATCTGTAGCTAACGTTTAAAGACCTGAGCCTTTAGTTATCCCAGAAGTAATCACAAAGGAATAAATCTGGTAAGAGAGCCAAGGCGTGCGTGTGTGAGAGAGAGAGAGAGAGAGAGAGAGAGAGAGAGAGAGAGAGAGTTTTTGGATTGAAAAATAATCTTCATTAATAGAGCGCGCAATCAATCTCCTCTGCACTAACAATTTTCCTCGAACATTTTTTTTTAAACATTTAACAATCATTAATAGATAAAATAACATTTTAAGACTTGAGCCTTCCGGTATCCCCAGAGGAAGTAACCACAACGGTATAGATGTGTTGAGTGATCGAAAGAGTGAGTTATAATTTTATTTACTTCAAAAATAAGACTTTGATCAAACTCGAAATGTATTTGTTTTATCAAAATTTACCAGTAGCAGTTGCAGTAGTATCAGTAATGACTGGTTTTCAATGGGGACACATTTTAATTTTTTTTTTAAGTTTATTTAATCCTATGAATGAGAAGTTTAATTCAAGTGAGTTGTGTAATATTCGTCAACGCTAAATTTAGCCAGTCAAGGATATTAACATTTATGACATAGTCTGCTAATAGGAAGAACACATTTCCACTCTTCCTACATACCATAGAAAATCGGAAATTAGAAATCACGCCGAACTTTCAAACAATTGGAGTTGACTGCCAATATCGAAGGACTAGACTGCATTCAGACCATGAATTAAGCAGTTCAAAACATTCCACTATCTTTCCAATAACTGTCATAGTATTTTACGATTTACTCTAAAAAGCCACAATCATAATATTTCTGATACAAAAGACAATATAGATATGGACAAAAGGCTCCATTCTCCCCTTCCACAAGAAAGAGGAACTAAGAATAACAAAGAAATACAGAGCCATAACTCTTACAGGTTTATAAATCCCTGCTTTTCAGTGGTGTCCAACCTGAACTTGGGAAAATTCTCTGGCAAAACCAGAACAGCTTTTGAGAAATTGATTCAAAACTTCTGAGATTCTGACTATTCGTTGAATCCTTGAAGTACATGTAAAAAATCTAGAGGCAACATTATTGTTTGTAGATTCTTCGAAGACATTTAAAAACATATACAGTGGAGACATGGAGCAAATACAACCAGCATATGGTCTCCCCAAAGAAACTGTCTCTCCTATAATGATGCTTTACAAGAAAATGAAAGGAATGGTGCTCTGACGGTAATACTGATCCCTATGACATTTATACTGACATTTTACAATACACGAGCAATTTATATTTAAAATCTCATGATATTTCGTACTTATGACGTCAACTGATCTAAAGAAAAAAATGGTTTCACACTAGAAAAGGAAAGAAGCTGACGATATCCCGCCGAAACCTTTCCGGACACGCAGCTGATCAAGCCGAATATCTGTTGCAGAGCCTTGTGTAGGAAGCCTGAAGCATTGATCTCTTCATTAAATCAGATAAAACTGAATTTAAACAAGATAAAACCATCTCCAGATTGAGTAACAAGATTCTGAAATTAGTAGACCACATCATATTACTGGGTAGCAATATTTTATCTAATGAAAGCGATGCCAAGATACTTTTAGGAATGGCATGGATGTCTCATGCCAGGTCATCGACCGAATGGAAATCTGCTCTTCCTAATAGAATAAAACAGAACTTCTTACAGGCTGTAGCAATGTCAGTAATGTTGTTTGGCTGCACCACCAGAATTCTAATAAAGCCCTTAGAAAAATCTGGAAACTACACAAGGATGCTGTGAGATATTTTGAGCAAATCCTGAAAGCAACACTCCACAAAGCAACATTTTTAGCTCCACTTACTTCCCATCTCACATCCAGGTAAGACGAACAAAGCATGTTGAGCACTGCTTGAGTAATAAGGACGAACTCATAAGCGAAGTTCAACACAGGGACACACCAGTGACGGTCGACCAGCAAACACTTACATTCATCAGCTCTGTGCGTACACTGGATGCAGTCTCGAGGACCAACTAAGAGTGATGGAACAGAGAGAGAGAGAGAGAGAGAGAGAGAGAGAGAGAGAGAGAGAGAGAGAGAGAGTCAAGGAATTCTTTGTTATCATTATGACTTAATTATTATGTTTCGCGTGTGGACAGTTCGTTTTCTAGTTCTTGGTCTGGTCATAATGGTATAATGGTTCGCAAACTATTGTTGTATACCAGTTACGATTATAGGTTTAATCGTCTCTAAATGCTCAATTGATCTGGTCTTGTGCCAAACATTAGCAAAGCTTAACATTTGGAGCAATTCGTTGGTAAAAAATGCTGAAGAGTGACAACACAAAAGCGAGTTCGAGCCCCATTGTATTCCCTGTGTTTCTGGCTTTTTTCTGAATATATGCTATACTCAGTTGGGCGTCTGGCATGATGTGATAGTCAGAGAGTTTGTCGAACAAGGGTGGGTTCGATTCTCATTGGAGAATTTCTCACTTTCAGCGAACTTAATGAATAACTGTTATTCTTCAACATTTTTCCTTCTTAGCATTCTCAAGTCTTTCTTCTTCATTCTCTTATCTACTTAAATTTTTTACATCTTCTATTTCTTTCATTTTTTTAGTCTAATCTTTCTTGATATTTTTTTTATTCATTTATATCTTTTATTATTTTTTATATTCTTACTTTTGTATTCTTTTTTATTTTTCGTATATCTATATTTATATTCATTTATTTAATTCTATTTTTACTAAGTTTTTCTTCATTTTTGCTTTATGACGGATGTTTTTTTCTTTTTCTTAATCTTTTATATTTTTCTGTCATTATTTCTCTTTCATTTATATTCTTCTCTTTTTTGTTTTTGTTTTGTGTTTTGTTTTGGTTTTTATGCTTTTAATCCTTTTCCTTTGTTTGTTTTAATTCATCTTTCCATCTTTTTTGATTATTTAAATGTTCAAACTTTTCTTGTTTTTTTCTTGCTTTTTCTCTTTTCTGTCTTTCATTATTTTTAAATACCCCTTTTTTCTTCAATTTCTTATTCATTTATGACTTTTACGATTTTTACTTTCTTATTTGTTTATATTTATCATTCTTTTTTTTTCTTACCTCTTTTTCTTCTTTTTCTTGATTTCCTTATTTATTACCATTTTCCTTTTTTTTTGTTCTTGCCTTTATTTTTTCTTTTGGTGCATTTTTTTTCTTTCATTTTCTAACTTATCTTATTGTTTTTTTTCTTATTTTGTTTATTTTCGTTCTTTCTTTTTCTTATTTTTCCTTCGTGTTATTATTCTTTATTTCGTTTATAATTTTTTAACTTTTTTCTTATTTACTTTCTTGTTTCTATTTCTACATCTTTTTTCTTTAGTGTAATGTAGAAGAATGTACCAATACCGACTCGTGGTTCGAACACGGATCTCTAGCCAACAAACACAAGTTTTGAAATGGAATGTGCGACTGGATTTCACGTGACCAGAAGTGTTGGATATAAATATTGGTCAGCTAGAAGTTTAGAGTGCAAATACAAAAAAAGAGGTGAAATGTAACATTGCGAATTAGTATTGTTCAGCATTCCATATTCAGCATTCAGCATCATATGAGAGTGAAGAGATTTTAACTCACCGAGCATTACAAAATATGTTATCTGATTTTTAATCCACTTTTTCTTCTCCCATTTCTTATTCATTTATTTGTTTCCCTTTTTTCATTATATTTCCTCTTTCCTATCACCCCAAATTTTTCATATCTTCTTCCTTCACTTCTTTAGACTCGTTCTACTTTTTCCTTTTCTGTCTTATTTTTGACTAATTCATACTTTCCATTCTTTCGATAACATTCTCCTTGAGAATCAACCCCTGCTTTCTCTTTGAAACATATTCATATTCACAATTTTTTAGAATATAAAAGTTTTGCCTTCATTTACTATTCAATTTAGCCTGCTTGCTCAATTGTGTCACTCGTCAGGAAATAAAAATTAACAGAATTATCACCAAACTTACCTTTAATTTTTTTTACGAAAGAATAGGATCTTTGCAAAAATTCTTCTCTATTTATCTTGACTGTAATACCCCTTAAAGACTAAGAGAAAACTAAGGGTATATTTTACCATGTTACAATTGAATAAGTGGGTATCCTAAAAACCTGCAGCTCGTAGGAGAATAAAGATTGAAATATATATTTTGAATGGATACTAACGACTATAAGCCATACTGAGTTATATATATAAGATTAATTTAGCATTAAATAACGTAAGAAGGCTTATATGCCATTAAACAAAAACTAAACTAAATTACATATATACATACATATATATATATATATATATATATATACACATATATATGTGTGTACATGTGTTGCTTAACACCTCGCATTATAAGGTAAAGGTAAAGTGGAGCAATATAGGGAATGGAGTAGCGGCCTCCCCAACACCTCGATGTAGTAGCTATTGAAAAAAGAGAGCCTTCAGGTCACCCTCAACTGAATTCGTCAACTTTACTTTATATATATAAATATATGTGTGTGTATGTTTGTATCTATATTGTTTGGTTTCTTTGTTTAATGACATATCAACCTCCGTGGGTAATCAAATGCCAACGCTATGCTTGCAAAAAGACAGTAGTGGTACATCTCATAATTTAGGGGCTTAAGGGGGTTCATAACTTTCCCGAGTGTATTAGTCCGAAAGTGAATGTAATAAAGCGATTGGAGTTCGAACTCATATACGACGATGTCACTCGTTAAGCAATACCCCACTGAAATTCCCCCATATATATATATATATATATATATATATATATATATATATATATATATATATATATATATATTTGTGGAAGGCGAAATAAGAAGGATGTCTTCAATGAATTCGATAGACAGCTTGTAGTAGAGATTTGTTATATCATTTGTTGATGTTCAGCTAGTTTTGCCTTCTATTTTTCAACTTTTTGACTGGTATTGCCTATTGACAAAAGGGATGTTCATGATCCCTAGGTTTCTTTTGATATGCCTGAATTTTGGCCAACCTGTTTTACGTGAACTTTTCTAAGTTAAGTGTGAAGAATCTGTTTTGGCAGCTACTGTTTTAAGTTTGTCAAAGTTGCCAGTTATCTTAGATCGTATTTACCAAGTATTTCGAATATGCCAAGGAATTTAGATTTTTCAAGGATGAATCCATTTGAGATATTCTGCAATCAATTGACATTTACTGTTTTGTGCAAGTGATGCATGATGTAGAAGTCTTCGGACATTAGCTTTGTATACCGCCAAAGTCTCTGCACCGTACAGGAGGGTTGAGAGAACGGTAAACTGCATATTTACTTCTAATGGAGAGATCATTTTTATCCAGTTTTGCTGCCTCATCTAGCTAAAGGCCTTTGACGCTTGTGTATCTAGTTCTGAAGCCAAGATATTTACATTCGTTTACTTGAGTTAAAACATATCCTCATATCTGCATGTCTTCGCTTGTGTCATGAGATTCTTGGTGGAATTAGTCTCCAACCTTTGTTCCCTTAAGGTTAAATTTAATTCATTAACTTTACAGAGTTTGAGATATGAGTAATTATTTCCAGTGCATCTTGTTGGTTGTGTAGCAGGCATCTAACAGGTTAAATTCCGGTATTGAAAGACAATAAGGGAACAAGAACACAGCTCTGTTTCACTCTCTTCTTAACCTTATATGGTTATGAGAGATCCCCCTTAAGCTGACTGATGCTTTCCTTCTTATATGCACCCCGGACCACGATAATACCTCAGTACTGAAACATAGAATATCTCGGTTTTCTCTCAATCGAATTTGATGAATTCTTCCCCAGATGGTCTGTACAATATGGCAATACCATTGCTAGGTTTTCATTATTCTATGTAACGTCTTTCTTTTAAAATTTCAGATTCGTTGTTTTTTAGGTGAAACATGCTGATATCTTCTCTTTTTTTTTAAGAACACAGGGTGTGGAAAAGGCCTCGACGATGAATAGAAGTCTGTCATGATCAAGGAAAGTGCTAAAGGCACCTTTCTTCATATCATTGCAGGGAATGTAGATCGTCAGGTGGGTATGGTTAGACGATTCTTGAAGGAACCTTCACCATGAAAGAAATGATTCGATTGTGGAACCTACAAGACAATAACACAATGAAGGACATAAAGAGTAGTAGCCGTAAGTTACGTGAGAAACCCGAATACACATTCAAAGCTAGTTTCTCCGCCGCTGGTTTTGCACATGTACCGAAAAGCACCACGTCACCGTGATCATTGCTTCCATACAAAGTCTTCTAAAGCTGTCCCCTTTAATGCCTCGTTACGGAATTTGAAATTTGTATGGGCTTGAAAACTGATGACATTAGGCATGGGCTATGTCTTGTTCACTGATGAAACCAGTGCGACCTGTCGTTTTGTTCTATAAGTTTGAGTCACTGAATCTGTAGAGGCAGGGGTAAATGGACAATGGATATACGTGAAAGACATATATAGAAAACCAAACTTGCTTCTGGATAGGCCCACCTGGTTTTCGAGGTGAATGGTTAATTGTTTATTGAAAGCTTGGTCACAAAAAGCCACCACTAGGCTTTATCTGCTTTTAGGGTTGTGTTTTTTTTTATTCGGTGTCTGAGGCACCTCAATTGGGGAATGCCGATTGGGCAATGCATTTTTTGACCAACTACGCATGAATCTCTATTCGTGCGTGACTCCTCAATATAAAATTGCCTTCTACAGCATTCTATCACGATGAGAAGCCAGATACATACCGACATATGAGGAAGCTTACAAAGCCAGTTTCGTTCAGCGTTAACAAACGAGCCGCCCGACAGGAAAAAGAAGGTTGATCACGAGATGACATGATATCTTCATATGAGTTCACACAATAACACACTCCTACTTCTGTTTTAGATGAGTGGCATTACCCTCTCTCCGTCAAACCTTGCTAAACGGGTTCTGGAAAGCTATATCGTTTGTATCAATTTTCCAGAATGATTGAACTCTGTCCACTCTAGCTCTAGTTGGCTGGAGCTGCAGAATGCACCGACTGCATCTCTGCAGAGGGGTAAGACTTCCCCCCAAAAGGGTCCTGAATATAACACAAAACAATATGATAGTGAGGCTCCGGTAATGCTAGAGCTTTGGGGAATGCTGAGTACCCATTTATTTCTGTCTCTTCCAGGTCCACTCTGGCCCGGAGTGGGAGCATTTGATAAGGTCCAATCTATGGTTTAACAGAATTAAACTGTTTACTTATGTCGAACTAAATTGTTTGAAATAGAACAGCTTATATGTATAAAAATAGATTTGGCGTTAAATAACCTTCAATGGAATGTGCCATAAAACCAAACATATTCAAACTCGTTCCCGGTAATGATTCGGTTATTATACTCCAATATTGCTCCTCCCTGGAAGGATGTTCATTTACTGCTGACCTAAATCAGTTGAATGCTTCAGTTTGAGTCAAGAACTCAAATAAACTATCTTTGAAGTTTAGCGAAGACATTTAAATACCACGTGCTAGCCCAGTGCCAATCAACGGACACCCATAAAATTTTCGACTGTTTCCCCTTGGCTATTTCAGCGAAGATTGAAATCTTGAATTGTCTTTGTACATAACAAGTCTGCGACACGCTGCTCCAAGGGATTTTCTTTTTTTCCATTTCTTCAAGTGAACATAGTTTTTTGAAAGCCATTTTCAGCGACAGTGTTTACATCTTGTAGCATATTTCCTGAAACCTTTTCCATCGTCTAAAATTGACCAACTGTTTGGGTGGGTTTAAGTTTAAAAACAAAACCAAAAGCAAGATAACCACTATATGTGAAGGATAGGTTATTGAGAGGACAAGAGATATATCATCTTTTTAAGCAATTCGTGACTTTTCACCCTAACTAAACTTTACTATTATATTCTTAGAGAAATTAATGAATGCATATATCCTACTGCATTATAAAGAAAAATATTGTTACACTTGTAGAAAATGTATAGACACTGAAGCTAGTTGAATACACATCACACACTCCGTAACCTGGATATACAGTCAGTTTCTTGTGTATTTTATAGTGGAAGCATTTTCTGTTATTAGATTTATTGATGTTCGTAGTATGTAATCTAAGCAGATAATTAACAGATAATTAACAGATATAAAGCTAATGTATATACTTCCAAGACTCCATTGACAATGACAAAGACGTCTGTATTAACATTGGGTAGGCGAACCTTTGCGTTTGTGTTTTTGTTAAGCATCATTGTTGCCGTGACAGTTTCTTTGTGGAGACCATATGATATTAGTATTTGCCCATTTCTCCTCTGTGTATCAAATGCCTTGAAGAAATATTCGAACAATAAGGTTACCTGGAGAGCCTTAACGAATAAAACAAACCCAAACGCTAATACGCAGAAACATAAGAAAGCCGAAAGAGAGCAAACTAAAAGATGCAAGAAAAAAAAAACTAAATAAAATTAAAGACTGAGTCAATGAAATCAGAAACTCAGGCGTAGATAAATAATCACGATTAGCATGGCTGATTGTAAATGAAGTAATCGGAAAGAAAGGCATCTCACGAGCCAAACTAACAACTGCCAGAAAAGAAAAAAGACTTTAGAAGTAGAAAGAACAAGTCAACAAAATCCCTGGAAACTCTCCTGAAATCACAGATAAACCTTCCGAAAAAATTGTTAATGGCCAATTAGACATCAAACTAAGCAGTTTACAGAGGAAGAAATTGACACAGCAATGACGAAAAAACAAAAGCAGATAAGCTACAGGCCTTAACAAAATACATCCTGAAGGACTGGGGAGAAGGAATTTTAACGACATTTTTTTTATTATGTAACGCTGCATATAAAGAAAACACAACAGAGGAATGGACGAATATCTGCATCCTCTCCTTCCACAAGAACGGTCACCTAGGAATCTCTAAGAACTTAAGGGGCAAAACTCTTACTGCTATAGCTGGTAAGGTTTATAAAGTCAGGCTTTGCAATTGTATCCCAGCTGAACCTGTTGTAAAAATAGAAACGGTTATCCGAAAAATTTGTCCGCTACTTCACAAATTCTGACCATCCGTCGAATCATCGGAGTAAGTGGTGAAATTTTTGTGGTACTTCTGCATATATATATATGCCATTCTGCTTTCGTTTTTAAATGTGTTGGATTTATAATTTTGATTTCAGAATTTGAATAATGAAGGGGGTTGCTCGTAAATAACATCAAACAATATCTCTTGTAGTGTAATTTTTTCTGCAGAAAATACTAAAATTCTGATCCCTATGAGTTAAAAAAATTAACTTTCGATTGAAGGACCAAAATTCTTCTACAAATACATTTTTGTCTAATATATTACCTATAATACATCAATCAATCGATTTGTGAAACTCTTTGTAGTTCTTTATAAGTAAGAAGAAAAAAGGAAAAATCTTCAATTTCTCTTAAAACCCACCGTTTTTAAATATCCCTCAGTTTCCATAGTCAAAATTTGAATTTAATTTAAATTGTTACTTTTTTAAAAAATTCGATAGAGAATCACCGATAAAAAAAAACCCCGTAAAGACATTTCAAACCAAAGGGTACGTTTTTTAAAATTCTATTGTAAATGTAGGTCAAACAATAATTTCTATCTATATTTCTGAGATGAGGTTTTTATGTACATTACTTACATTTTTTGGACTATTGTCCTCTCTTTGCCGCCATGTTTATCCCAACGTTTCAGCCGATGTACGCTAAAGCCTTCTTCAGGTCGTTGGAATGTCGAACTTAACCCTTTATTTCGGTTTTCTGGTAAAAAGAAAAAATGCAATGATAACAGCAAAATTGCAGTATGAGCACTGGTAAAAATTGCAGTATGAGCATTGGTAAAAATTAGGTTTATAATACCCAGAAATTCATACACGGATGTCCTCAAGGACACATGGCACAGTGGATAAAAACGTTAGTTGAATCCAGTAACATACCCAAAGAGTATGAGTTCAATACCCGGTGAAAACAGTGGAGAACTCTCAGCGGGGAAATTAACAGTAGATAACTGGCACCTATTTACCATAGCACATGAAGCAAGAATGATGACCTTGACGACGAGGACAATAGTCTGAAATACGTAAACAAGGATTTATTGCAAAAACAATTTCACGTTTTAAATCTTAGCTTCTTTTTATTGTACCAAGCTCCAAATTTTCATTTTAATGGGCAAAAATGTTGATAAAATAAAAAATAATTGAAAGTATTATTCATCGATAACTCAAAATCTTATTTTTTAAACGTAAACTTTTCATATTTCATAGAATAAGATATATTAATCTTTAATCAGTGTAATTATAATTTTTTTTTATCATAAAGAAATAAACCATTGACAGTATAAACGAACACATTTGAATTAGTCTGCGAAAATTTTCACGTAAATCGATACATTCTTTAAATTCTTCGCTTCGCTTTGTTATATTTTGTAGGGTACTAAAAATAAACTAAACAAATACTTTTTTACGACTTCGACCGAACAAATAATTAAGAACTGAATTTATATTTTTGGAATATTCTAAAAAAGAAAGCGTTTTGAAAAATAAAATAATGATAATTTTGCAAACCACCCATGAGTATAAGGTCACACATTTTTAAATAATATATTGAATGTAGACAAATCAAAATTTCTAACATAAAAGAAAATTGCAATACAAGAATCCTTAGATTCTTCAAACATTGAGTTTTAAGGTAGTAGATAAAAATCTTAATTAAAAATGCTGTGTTTTCAAAAATTATTAACAAAAATTGTTCTATTACTGAACACTAGCAAACAAATTTAATATGGACTTGTTTTTGTCCATATCAAATTTGTATGCTAGTGTTCAGTAATAGAACAATTTTTATTAATAATTTTAATAACAAAAAATAATTAATGAAAAAAAATATAGTTAATTCGGAGGGAAACAAAATAACCACAAAATTTACTTGCGATCAAAACAAAACAACAACAAAAATCAAGAAACGGTTTTAAGCCTTTCACTCCTTTCGGGTTACACAGGTTGATATGTTATTTAATGTAAAGTAAAAGAATAAAAAGAAAACAAAATTTTAAATTCTATTGAAATAATATTTGTTCGGAGACGGGGAATTCTATATATATATATATATATATATATATATATATATATATATATATATCGCATAATAACAGCACTTAAAAAATTTTTCCTTAATCGATTCTGGATCACAGATTGCCACAAAATTTTATGCACCTCATATATATATATATATATATATATATATATATATATATATATATATATATATATATACACACCTGGTATATTTGTTAATTCTTGATTAAAAAAATCAAAAGGATTTCTTATTAATGATAATTCATTTTTCCGACTATTAAGTCATGTCCCCCTCTCTCTCTCTCTCTCTCTCTCTCTCTTTAGATTGATAGATAGATAGATAGTATGTGTTTGTGTGTGTGTGCGTGCGCGTGCGTGTGTGTGTGTGAACATATCACACGTGAACTTCAATTCCATGAGCAATATATAAAATTGTAGACCTATTTTTCAAATGTTACAATTTAACATATATCTGTTATTAACCACACTTATTACACACACACACACACACAAATATATATATATATATATATATATATATATATATATATATATATATTGCTTAATTGTTTCTGAGCAATAAATTGCTCAAAACACTTAAGCTGATTCTCTCCACACACACACACATACATATATATATATATGTGTGTGTGTGTGTGTGTGTGTGTGTGTGTGTGTGTGTGTGTGTGTGTGTGTGTGTGCTTTATTATTTAGGCAAACTCATTTTCTACTCGTCTTTTTTACAGATGTTTCACCGATGGCCTTTCACCTTTGCCCAAAACCTTTAACACAGTCATCGATAATCGATACTTAATCCTCATACACAACGTCGGGTGAGATTGATTCCAAGGGAAAATAGAAATTTCCCCCGACCCCCTTCAAACTAATGACTTGCTGTCCGAACGATTGAAGAGACAATTATGGGCTGTTCTCGGCATACTAGCCGTTTCACGTTTATCGGACACGACCACAGTGTAGCCTTTGACCTTTGTTGATCAAAGAAAAGTTCGGTGACTATCATATATAGCGACTATAAAAACTCAAAATCACATGCGATCGCTCGACGCATGAATAAATGCCCCAAGCTATGTCATTTCTAGAGAGAGAATTTTAAATGAAATAGAATCTTTGCAAGGAAATTTTTTTTTTAAATGCTACAATGATCTTCACGAGTTTATACATTTTGGAAAAAAAGTGTCCTTATCTTAATTTAAATGACTTCGTTATTCATTTTGTCGACTCTGCATTTTATGAATGAATGAATAAATTTGATCACGAGATATTATTCCTCGGAAGTAAAACTGAATTTACGACTGAATTGACGGCTACTATTGTTAAAAAAAAGTTAATCAATTTTAATGCTTAGTATTATGCGTATGATATAATTTTAAATCGAATGGATATCCCTTCTCCACCTTCACGCTCTCTCTCTATATATATATATGTATATATATATATATATATATATATATATATATATATATATATACATATTATAACAGTGTTGGTCGTCACTAAATCATTTTGTGGGTTTGTGGTGAACCAAGTTCAATATAATATGAAGAGTGCTCAATATCTAGGATAGAGCTATTATATAATAACAATAAATAAATATATATCAGATTTATATATCTAATGCCATGGAATTCTGTCTGCGACCCCTGGGTTTCATGAAGTTTTAACACATTTTGTTAACTGCCTGATGATTGTTGCTTCGTAAAAACTTCATGAAACCCAGGGGTCGCGCACGAAATTCCATGGCATTTAATGCATAAATCTAATATATATTTGTTATATATATATATATATATATATATATATATATATATATATATATATATATATATATTTCGATAGCTACTAGACCAAGGTGTCGCTACTCCTTCCCTTGGATTGATCCACTTTATCCTTGATCCTTACCTTATAATGCTGAGGGTTAAGCAAGGCAGTACCCTTTTCTGAATCTTTGGTATGACTCGTCCTTGGATGGAACCCCGGTGTCCCCGGCCATTGGTATACATTCAATAGCTTCGACACTGAGGTGTAGTGGAGGGTGCCACACTTTTCTCTGGATTGTTCCACTTACTCTTGATCAGTACTTTATATTGATCAGTGTTAAGCAAGGTGACATCAAGTAACATTTTTGAGTCATTGGTATGACTCGACCAAAGAGTGAACCCGGGTCTATTGGCGAACAGAATGGGCCGTTTATGTGTATGTGCATATATGTGTGTCATTCAATGACAAAGATTTTTTAGAAAAATTCCAAATACATTTTTCTTAGTTTTTTTTTTTTCCACAAATATTTAAACTTTGCATTGTTTGGAATTGGTTTATGGCGAAATTGTTTTAATCTCACTAAAATATTTGTTTTGAGGTCATTCGAACATAGAACTCCAGGTTTAAACCGAGGTCTTTCATCAGATTTTTGGTCGCTGATAATTGCAAATAATGTGAAATTTACAGAAAAATCTTTGATGTATACAGAAGAGCATGCTTTAGTTAAAAATATTTTAGAATCGGCTAATTATCGAGTTGCCATGACAAGCCTTAGTTAATAAGTCCGTCCATGCAGGGGGAACTCACCGACTGTTTTGTAAAGTAAATTTGTTCGGGTAGAGCAATCAGTAAAAGTCATGCTAACCTTCTTCTGAGACATGAAAGCACCCATATTTATTGGATTCCTTGAAAAAGGTACAACTGCAGACGTTGCTTTCTTTAGCTAACTCCTTAGGCAATATTGACTTTATTGATAATTGTAAATGTGTATATGATATCTTCTGGTTCTTGCCTTTTTTTAGCGTAAAGCCATATTCTTTTATTAGATCTATCGACTTTCGAAGAACATAGTCTAGGCAGATTATAAACAAATATGGTACTCATTCATCTCCTTGTAAAACTCTAACAACAGTGTCGAAGAAGTCCCTTTCTCCAGCTGGTGAACGAAACTGTACTTTCCTGTTTCTATAAAGCCTCATTATGGCTGTAACAGTTTCTGTGGGGAGACCAAATGGAAGAAGTAGCATGCAGAAACTATTACAGACGCAGTTTATGCAGATGATGTAGTGCTTCTTGCAGATACACCTGCCTTAGCTGAATCCCTACTGCTTTGCAGGAAGCAAACCGCAGGAGGCGTTGGTCTTACAAATAACAGAGTTAGCGTGTTTTAAATAAGAAGGAGCCATCTTCGCCTGAAATGACTGGTCTTTAAAATTAGTAAACAAGTTCGCATACCTCGGTAACAAGTGAAAATGATGTTAATATACGCCTAATAAAGGTGGTAACTGCTATCTATAGGTAATCGGTTATGTGACGGTACAGCCGTCCGCACCAAACACTGGGGTTGATTCCCCATCCAATCCACTGGTCGGATATATCTTTGGATGACACGAATGATTCATTACCTGCCCACGATGTGTTTTTCTAGATCCAGGCAACAGATCAATCGCTAGTCGGAATTGCCTGTTAGCGAGTAAATGAATTAGACAACACAGTTAAGAAAGTAAAAAAGAAAGTCGATGCCTAGAAATAGAGAACACTATACGGCTTGCAAAATAACAATATTTAGTATATAAATAATGACTTTTAAAAATGATACATATATTCACCCATCCTAGAGGTAGCAAGTTTTAGTTAGAGACCAGTCCATAAATTCATAGTCCGTCAATACTTTGTATATGTTTTAAGCTTTTCTAACTTCAACGTCTATAGTCTGCCGCAAGGCATTCTTAAATGGTGTCTACGGTAGCTTTACTCAACCCCTCGTACTTCTACACAAGTGCTTATTACGTTAGGCTTCTTTGCTTTTTCCCAGCGTTATATCATTGTCGGCTTTCTTCATTTTCAGTACTCAGGATAGTCTGGTACAAGATCAAAAATGTAGAATCTAGTAGTCATCTTTTTCTACTGATGCGTTTATTTTGGTTTTTCTTTGTCTCTCATTTGTATTTTCTCAATTCTCTTCGCTTTTTTTCTATACCGAGAGCATTCAGGTAAAAGACACCTTGAGGTATAATATCATAGTGATTACTCTTTGTTTCTTTATATCAATGATTCTGATACAAGAATCTGAGGAGATTTGCTGTCACTCAGATTTCAGTGGAATACCTCCAGCTAGTGCTGTATGACTAACTCACTAAAAGTGAAATTATAATAATAATAAGAGTTATTTCTCACCCGATTCTATCGAATTCTTAAAATACTATGAAAAGTCCTACAGACCAGAAGAGACTTGTTGTCAATCAGACTCCACTGGTATACCTCCAGCTGACGTTGGTGTGACTTAATGGCAAATAGTGTAATAATAATAACAATTACTTTTCACCTATTCCTATCGAATACAATTTTCGCACTGATCTATTTAACCCATAGATGAGGGATTAACCGATACTCCTCCTCCATGTTTTTATAGACAGGATAGCAATGACAATAGAAGAGCATTCTACGTTCCCCAAGTCATCAGAACAGGAGCCTTACCACAGGATGAAATTTAGTGTTATATCCCGGAAACTCCTTTTCAAGAGAGGAGTGTTTTTCGCCTTTTCATATGGATAACCTTATCCATGTATTTGTGTAAGTGGATGCTATTTCTCCCTTAATTTGAATGTTATCTTGAAGATGATTGATTGTGTTACTTTTTTACTGACACTAAGCTTCTCGAGGATTGCCACTTGCCTCTCTGGTTAATATGCATCAAGCATCTTTGCAGCGTTAATCTGATCCCTTTTGCAAAACCTGATTGGATTCTTTCACTGGTCACATTTTGGATAATGTTTTCTTGTGTGGAATCTTTTTTAATCAAGCATCTGCGTTTAACTTAGCTTCGTCCAGTACAGGCATACGATCACCGAGCTACTTTGAGTTCTGTGGGCTCCGTCAAAAATATTTCCGTAAAAATGTGACACTATCTTACAAATTGTCTCCGTGGGTTAACAAAATTTTACGATCACCATGTTGGAAAAAATGAATCCATCTCTTCTCCGAAGCAATGAATAAATAGTCGGTTAGAATTTTGCCTTAATGACAGGTAAAATGATAAAAATCTGTCCAGGAGTTTTAGCAACTGCCTCATTGGCTTTTTGTCATTTTCGCCTCGAATCCTTAGAAAAAACAGTGAGAAGAGAAAAACGTGTAAATTTTTGAGAATAATATGAGATATGCCAAAAATATTTATAATGGGCTGAGTAGTTTAAAGATGGTCGTATTAGTATTTTATTGAACCTGCAATCTCGAAAGGATTGCATTTATAAGCGCTTTTTAGCCGAACGCCCATAGCTGTTCTGCTATGTGTCCTGCTTGATAAGTAAAAGATAATTGTTATACCTCTATCAGCCTGTGAGATACTTTTCACTCTATTATGTACAATTTTTTACCTTACCTCATATCACAATTTTTCTCATTGAGCTTTATCGATTAATGGCTCCCAAACTTTATTCACATCTATACCTGATTTGCTCAACAGGTCACTGTAGTTGAACATATGCCCTACTTCTTTAAGACGTCTTATTTTCTTATGTTCTTCCTTTTCTCTTACTTTAACAACATCTCATAGGGGCAGATTGTTTCGTTTTTCTTTATCAAGTTCAATCTCAGAAATTTAGAAAAATAGAATTACAATATACGTTTTTGAAAAACCAGGAATATCTGTAGATATAGCACACAAAGTTGAGCAGAGAGAACTTGTTGGATTCTCTAGATCTAGCAGAAAGAGAGGAGAGTCCAGTTGTCCCACCTGTGCCTCTCTCGATTTGCAAAAGAATATTATCACAAGTGATGAAATATGCCTTTGTCACGACGAACCTAAGGAAAAAGGACAGTCCCCTGAGTGGAAACACACCAATTTTTCCGTCAAGAAAATGTTTTGGGCGCTGCTTTCATAAAAGGTCATACTGATAGTCTTCTGGAACATGAAAAGACCCATCCCTATTGACTTGATTAAAAAAGGTGCAACAGCAAATAATGCTTTTTTATTTTCATTTTATTTGGAAAGTGAAAAAAAAACGTGAAGTACGAACGAATGGGCTTTCAGTATTCCTGGATCAACTTACTCTAAGACTATGCAAGACTTCATACAGTTTCAAGCACAGTGAAAACCATCAACTGTTAATCTGGGAAGACATACCACTTTTTCTCACCTGCTCATATCAAACAATGTTTTTTTAGCATCCTCAAATAATTTTTCGAGCAATAATGAAGTGTAGAGTACCGTGAGCTCTAAGATTTTGATAGTGAAGGAAAAAGTTTTTTAAACAATTGATTGTACAGAAAAATCAAAGTTTTTCTTTCCTGGATGAAATGTGAGTTGTTTTATTTCAAAATGCCCTTTATTCATTAAATCAACTCGCACATATATATATATATATATATATATACATGTGTGTGTGTGTGTGTGTGTGTGTGTGTGTGTGTGTGTGTGTGTGTGTGTGTGTGTGTGTGTGTGTGGTGTCCAAGCCCTCCGCTTTTTAAGCAGTGTACAGGTGGTTTAATTTCGGAGTCTTCTTTTTTCTATTCTGAATGTCGTAACAGAGTTAACGAATCGACTCTTCCCAACTATTTATCCATAAAAAATATAGGGATGCCGGTGAATTCCTACCTTTGCCAGGGACGTAAAGGAGAAGTGAAATCCGAACAGCCTCGTCTAGAATTTGGACACGAATCGGTGACTCCATTAACCTTCTATCTATGAGTGTCTACATTCTCTCTCTCTTTCCATATATATATATATATATATATATATATATATATATATATATAATTACCATAAATTCATATACATAGATATATTATAGGAATCTCCCATAGGTTATAGGAATCTCCCAAAATGTTAGTATTTCTATCGAAGTATCTGGAAGAGAATCCAATAATTTCTTGATTGGAGACTTTCAAATTATATCATCATAAAGGTATTCCCATAGGATTATTCACGTTTTCAAACACCCTGTATCTATACAACATAAGTAGAATTGCTGTAATACTGATATTTTGCAATTCTTTTTCAAAAAGTGTGTAAGATTAAAGTAATGAAATCTTAGCAAGAACAAATGACGGTCAATTTCTGAGTGTCTTCAGAAGTTGGTGTATTAGAAGCAATTTGATAACTGAATGTTCTTCACAAAGGTCAAGAAGCCAACCAATTCTGTCCAATTGCAAAAGAAATAATCCTCGCTTGTTAATCCCAGTGCCCCACCCGAGCAGATAGTCATGACAAAATTCAGATAATAATTGTAATTTTCACAGATGACCTATGGGGGTAATGCAGGCAAATTTCTACATCATTCTAGAAAATAGATTAAGACGGTAAATGTGAAATGGATGCATGTGATCGGCTTTCGGCAAATAAAGCAGGGCGTGGTGAATTCTTGTTCAAGTTGGGATTTCTTAGATTTAAACACATTTGATAACCAGCTCGATCAAAATTTTGGGATGTTGGATCAGATCCGTCGAAATCCAGAGCCTTTTAATGTTGAGAATGGATTTATCATTTCCCAAAAGTCCACGGTAATATGTGACAGAAGGTCAGGTTTATTGCGTAAATGTAAATTTTATGCAGGTGAAATTATAGTTTAGGGTGGATCATCGGAAACACAGCTCGAAAATTCTCGATAAAAATCATTATTTACAAGTTCTTTGAAAAATCACAAATATATATATATATATATATATGTGTGTGTGTGTGTGTGTGTGTGTGTGTGTGTGTGTGTGTGTGTGTGTGTGTTTTAAAAAATTATGACAGGTTTATGGAGGTATCTTTATGATATTTTAATTTTAAA
The DNA here is from genome assembly GCA_963585895.1 of Sepioteuthis lessoniana. Classification (NCBI taxonomy): domain Eukaryota; kingdom Metazoa; phylum Mollusca; class Cephalopoda; order Myopsida; family Loliginidae; genus Sepioteuthis; species Sepioteuthis lessoniana. The sequence goes on from CAUZXS010004941.1 coordinate 94,510, forward strand.
CAGCTCTTGTCAACACATACTTCCAACCGAAACACAGGAGGTATCCATAATATCCATATTGCTCTAATAATAAACGTGCTCCCCTGATAATGTTAATATTTTCAATCACCTGGGGAAGATTTCTGTAAAGTATTGACAGGAATGGGGAACAGGTGGATGCTGTTTGAAATCATATCATAAAAGTATTTCCATAGTATTTACCGGGCTATCGGCCTAATGAGTAAAGTGTTCGCCAATGGTCGGGGAGACCAGGGTTAAATCCTACGTCGATTCATACCAAAGACTTAAAGGATGGTACTTGATACCATCTTGCTTAACACTCAGCATTATAAGGTAAGGATCAAGGGTAAAGTGGAGCAATCCAGGAAATGAATAGTGCCCTCACCTACACTTACCTATTGAAAAGAGATCTTTTGAGTCACCCTCAACTATGGTCGCTAATTTAACTACTTATTTCGATGTAATATTTGTATTTTTTAAATCACCGAGTATATATATATATATATATATATATATCATCATCATCAAAGACTCTTTCTTGAAACTGACATATCGGTTACAGGATTTGATTTTGGTACTGGTCTCTTTTCATCTTAAAAATGTAAGCAACATTTGTTGACCTGTCTACTTGTCCGAGGCCAGATTTGCTAGTCATATGAGATCTTATGACAGCGAGTAATTACAGTCTAATTTTGAACAGGTAATTCCTCAACAATTCGTGTCATTTATGAAATAAAATAAGTGGGTGTGCAGCAGGTCTGAGAAGCCATATGAGAGTGCACGAGGTTGATGACATCGCCAAAGACAATTCTTTTAGTTGTTGTACATGCTGCAAAGCTTTCAAGGGTAAATTTAGCCTGAGGAGTCTTAGATGTTCCTACGCTTGCTTTTTTTAAAGATAAAGGAGATTACCTTTTTTTCTAAAGTGGCATTTAGCATATATATATATATATATATATATATATATATATATATATATATATATATATATAAGATTAAATTTAAAAAAAAAGAATAAAAATACTATTTTTTTTATTTAAATAAACTAACTAAACTAATTTTGGAGGGAAATTCGTTTTATTTCACCAATAAATAGCCAAATAACTGTTTCATGTATAATTTTCCATCACTCTATAACTAGTTGAAGAAAGGGTCAAATTATCAATTAAATAAATTATTTCCATTGATCAATTTCTAAAAAAAATCATCGCCTTAATTAGATAATTTAATTAGTCATTCATACGAAATAATGATTGTAGGAAATAAGAAAATAATAAAATAGTATTGATATACAATTTTAACTTATTTCGCTATAACTGAAACAGATAAACTGTCATTATCTTGGTTTATTAGATAACCCCATTAAATATTATTTCACTTAGTTAAAGTTTAATAACTAATCCAAAACATGTAGAAGAATATTTTTTAAATCATTAATTAAACTACAGAAACAAAATATCATAGTTAACCGGCGTATCGCACAAAATGCATTTGCTGTTGAGGCAACTGTTCCCTGTAGAGAAGTCAAATTTTCATTTACTTTAGGGTTTATTCGACGTAGACTTTTTAGGATTTTTTCTATTGATCAAACTGATGAATTTGCAAAGATATTTTAAAAACCTTCTAGAAAAATTTCTTCGAAAAAAAAACCCTGAAGATAACTTAAGGACGAAACTCGTTGAGAAAAATTGAATGAAAAAAAAAAAAACACGAAACAGATATTTCTATTTGTCTCAGCACTATTTTTGAACATATATATATATATATATATATATATATATATATATATATCATTCAAAAAGATGTAGGCAAAACTCCAAAGAAAGTGTATAGCTGAACGTTTTTGTTGTAGCGACACACTACCACATTGTAAAAAACTTGAAAAATGTTGAACTTCATGTATGTATGCACAAATGCATACATAACCACCCACCTAGACCCAGTATATATCCATATATATATAATAAGTACATACATATTAGTCTGTATATATATCTATTACCATGGAAGCTTGTCAGCGACCTAAAGTTTCATACCGTCTTATAAAAAACAATCATCAGAAAGACCATGGAAAAATCGAAAAAATCATAAAATGCAGTCAAAAGACATCAACATCTCACTAACCATTAGTGAAATACTAAAACTATCACCCACCTACAGCAAGATATCACAAAGTGCCTTCTTTGCCCTTACGAGAAACTAGCAATTATTTCTCACCCATCAAAAAACACTGAAGAAAACAAATAATCAGAAATTCTATTCAAATGCAGACGTGAGAACAAACATCTACTCTAACATTTCGACCCATTCCCATATTCAATCCACCTTAGTTAATCTACCTAATCTGCAAAAATCCCCCATAAATAACACCACACCCTACCCGATGCATCATAAGTACCACTTTCCTCCAGCAAACAATACATCCAATGAAACGTAAGTACCATCTTCTTCCACTGAATCTTTATATCAATCCCCATGCACCTCCACAGCCTGCTGACATGCTAGCTATGTTTTCATGACTGTTTGAAATACGTCTCCACACAATATATTTAACATATCCCTTACTCACACACGATTATATATTACAATAACGCATACGTAATATAACATTAACACAACATAGACAACCAGTAATAATTATTATTGTAATGCAACACAACTCCCTACCTATTATCGTTACGTCCAAGACCTACCATGCTTACACGTCAAACAAAAAATTAATTTTCTTAATTATGCAATGATAATAATTTGTTTCTTTGTTAAAATCATCACAATACATCCTCACACACATAAAAAAATAATTATTGCAACGTTTTAACGCAATGTATTCACTATATTCCTTACGTACATACAGTCATATTTTTGCCTATGAAGAATATGAAACTGCCAGTGCGAACGAGCGGCTGCCGAAACATTGGCCCAGCGGTTAGAGTGTTCGCCAATGGCCCGGGAGACCTGGGTTCAATCCCAGGTCGAGTCATACCAAAGACTTTAAAAATGGAACTTGATACCACCTTGCTTAACACTCAGCATTATAAGGTACGGTTCAAGGGTAAAGTGGAGCAATCCAGTAGCGCCCTCCCCTACACCTTGGTGTAGTAGCTATCGAAAAGGGAGCCTTCGGGTCACCCTCGACTATGGTCGCTAAATTTACTTACTTACATACATACAGTCATGGATTACAATGATGTATACGTAATATAGCATTAACACATCGTAAGTAATACAAATTATTATAGCAATCTAACAAAACATATTCCTGCATAAAATACTAATATTGCATAATACTTTATAATATATAATATTACATGTATCATCACCACAATATTTGTTGCGTTCTTATCCTCCAAACTCCTTCGTCTGTTATGCTCACAAATCAAAACTTTATTTTCTTCGAAATGCAATGATGATGATAATTTATTCCCTAGTTAAAATCACCATCACACACACACACACACACACACACACACACACACACACACACACACACACACACACACATATGAATCTAAAAAAATAGATAAATAAACAAATCATACTCCATAGTATATTACAATATAACATGTCTTAAAACCTTATTTTCTTCGGAATGCAATGATGATGTTATTTTGTTCCTTAGTTTAAATCATCACTACAAACACACACACACAATAACAAAAAAATTAGTCTTTCAAATTTTGGCTTCACATCGTGAATCATATATCGAGGAGACAAGCTGAGTGGCGTATGTATCTTCATACACACGCATAAATATCGCTTAAATGACCACGCATAATAATACGCTAATACAACACACACACACACACACACATAAACCTAACATACTTTTTAGTATATGTTTTGGTTTTTTCGATTTCTCCACTATCCTTCATTCTCTGCGTGATAATTATCGTTTACAATACAGCATTAAACCTATAGTCCCCGACAAGATTCCATGTTATTAAATATATATACAAACTAATATATATTTACTTATTATTATTATTATTATTATTAATATTATATGATACATCTAACATAGATATTGAGCAGTTTTCAAATTATTCCGCATTTGGTCTGCCACAAACTCACGAAGTGGGATATTGACTACCAACACGGTTATATATATATATATATATATATATATATATATATATATATATATATTCTCTTAAAAAACAACAATCAATAAATCTATTTCTATCCTGTTAAAAGTATTGATATAAATCAATGTTCTAAAAAATTAACAGGACTTCTTCCGATCAAACAAGAAATAGATTCTTTCCCTTTATAACCAGACTAAAAAAAAAATTCTCCTATATATTAAAGCAAGCCTAAACCTTCAAGTAATAATAGGTCTACAAAATTATGGCATGTAAAACAACATCCGGTCTCATCCAACTTCAAATTTAAAAGAGACAAAAATAAAAGTTACAGTAATACATGTCAAAAACTAAAACATTTTTAACAAAATTATTCAATCTAATTTTGGTATATCAATTTTATCATTAAAATGAACTAAAAAAATCTATAACTAATGTTATGGTAACCCCCGCTCCAAATTTACAATAAAAGAGTAAAAATTACTACTATAAATTCTAATTCATTTATCAATTTTCTGTTTATTTAATTATTTATTCACTTATTTTTGAAAATTGTCTAAATTTATTTTCATGTCAACATCTAGCAATTAAATCACATCTCTGATTTAATAGGTTACCAGGATCAAAGTATAACATAATCTGTATCTTTTCTTCCCGACAAGAATTACATCTACCATCAAAGCAGCGCGGAGTAGTTGATCTTTTCCATATTCTCCGCAGAATTTCTGGGGTTAAACCCGTATTTTTCAACTTCCATAAATGTTTGGATAAAGCTGTTTGATTTCTCAGTCGTTCATAAGAGAACGAATAAAAATGATTATTATATCCTAATTTCCATCTGTCCGACGAAATTCCAATATAAATTTTTTTTTTTTACCTTTTACATTTTCCTTTGGGAAAAAATAGCTTGATTTACCACGTTTTTCAAATTTCACAAACCATTCAATGGGACAATTGATTTTAATTTTAATATTCTTATTATTATTACTATTATTATTATTATTACCATTTTACTATTATTAATATTATTTATATTTCTGTTATTATCATCAAGTTGGTCAAAACATTTTCTAATTACTTCTGTATTATGAGTGTTAATTATTTTTAAAAATATATTCATGCATGAATAACTTAATTTTATAGTTTTCCTTTTAAACATTTTCTGTAATTTATTATTCTGATTAAAGTGTTTATATATCAATTTTAAAATATATTTTCCCATGTTTATATTAAACAGTTTACAAAAAGTGGGGGTCGAACCATAGAATTTCCTTTTTCTCTTTTTATGACAATTTACTTTAATATCACAATAAACAGTATTTTTTTTTAACTTTATACAAATTATTATTATTATTATTATTATTATTATCATTATTATTATTATTATTAAGTTTAATCTCTTTTTGATCTTGACAAGTAAATTCTTCTTAAAAAACACTATTCTTTAGGGCTTATGTACATTTTACTACTTTCATGGAAAATTTTCTTATTTAATGATAATCTCCTTATTCGCATATCAACAGCTTTAGGAACTTGTTTAATAATAGAACTTGAGTGATTAGAATTTACATTAATATAGGAAGCATATTGGTTTGTTTTAAGAAATGGGCTATAAGAATGGTCAGAGAGGTTAAGTGTAACATCTAGAAAACTAGTTTTTTTCATATTAGAAGAAATTTCAATTTTAAATCCTAAGAATTTAAAAGCTCTTTCGATCTTTTTTCTGTGTACTAGAACACTTAGGACCATCATTATTGGGGATGTATATAATACCGTCAATATGGTATAATCCGATTTGTATAGCGTCAACGATTCTGCTATGGGTATTTAATACATATAAACCCATAAGATCTCCTATTAGAGTAAAATCATATCCACCCATAGGAACATGGAAATTATATAAGCCAGTTTTTATCCAAGTAAAATCATTATTTTTTAGTCCAGTTTTTCAACATGCTAAGATTATTTGGTATTGTTCGTCTGTTATTTATACATAGTTTTTTTGCATAGTTAATACTATCACTGAAAATATTTTAGGAATAGATGGATAAAAATCAATCATGTCAAATTGAATAAAAGTTGTCTTACTCTTATTCATAATATTTCTAAACCATTGAATTGTATCAGCTGAATCATTCCAAAGATGGTTATTGGTAGTTTTTTGAATATTAAGCACAGTATTTTGAATATTTTTTTCAGATTATCCCTAACTCTATTTTAGAAGTATTTATTAACCTAGATTGTAATTTATTTTCAAAATTAGGTTTGAGGTCTTTTGATAGTATGCTTATATCCTATCTAGGTTGACTATGCAACAAAAAGAAAATACAGCATTGATCCAAAAGGACTCAAGCAAAGGAACCGCACCCATAACCAGCCTACCGATGATGTTAAAAATATTAACAGCACAAATAAGGGAAGAGATTTACTACTTGATAAAAAGCCACAGAAGAGAAAGGATGTTGCAAAGAACCCAGAGGTATAGCAGAGTTACTTTACATAGACCAGCACATCCTAAACGAGAGAAAGACCAGACGAAAAAATCTTGCTATAGTCTGCATTGAGTATAAAATGACGAATGATATGGTCCCGAAAGGCGGGATAATAAGCTGCCTCAAAATGTACAAAATATCAGATGAAGTCATGAATTTTATAGAGAAAACCATGAAAACCTGGAGAGTGTCACATGGTCTACTACTGAGAGAAAAGAGAGAAAGGAAAAGGAATTTCCTTCCTCAAGGTTGAAATATGAGACGGTCAAAACGCGAGGAGGGAAAAAGAAGGAAAGGAAGACAAAATTAAAGATAAACAAAAAGAGAGAAAGAGAGGGAAAAGAAATTGTCTTCCTCAATGGTTAAAAATTAAGATGGACGAAAGAAAGAAAAGGAGAGAATTCGTCAAAGCGTGAAGAAGAAAGTGGAATAAAAGAAAAGTAAAGTGAAAAAAAAAATGCGAGAAGAAAAGGAAAGGGGAGAGTGAAATGAATTACCCTTTTTTATGTTGTTTCTTTTATCCCTTTCTTCTCTTGAAGTGAGAGGGTGTCACGTGGTCTACCACTGAGAGGAGAGAAATAAGAAGTTTCCCCTACCCCTCCGTGTTTGAATTAACAAGCCGCCAAAGACTGACTGTTAAAAGAGGAATAAGGAATGTAGGTCAATTCCTCGCGGCCGAAGTAACAAATCCGGGTCAGAATGAAAGCCAACAGATGTTTGCATTTTGTGACCGGATGGATAAAGAAGTGGGTATAAGGACATATAGTAGTCCGAAGGAATCACGTGTCAGGTTGAAGGAAGGAGAAAGAGGCCGAATGATTGGCCAGAACCCTAAAAACGGAAGTAGCTTTTTTCGTCAGCGGAAATAGGGATGAAGAATTTAGTTTTAGGACAGCAGTTGGTGTGACAAGACGTGTGGACACTGTGGCCAAAACTCCGGGTGAAGAAGCGAAATGGAGCTCTTGGACGAGAGATAGCAGACGCCTCAAGCCGAGCTCCATAAAATCCCATTAACCCGTAAAAGAAAATACTCTCGGAAGAAACCCGTCGTCAAAAAGCTTAGTACACTGTGTAAGCGTTTTCTCCCTCCACCATTCCTAAGTATTGTCATTGTATGTTCTCTCTCTCTCTCTCAATTTAAAGAGAGAAGAAAGAAAAGAAAAAAGAAGAAAGACATTTGTATTTTTTATATTATCCGCTGATAATATAGCCGACACGTTAAATATGTATGTCCGCATGTATTAAAAACCTTGTTATATTTCATATCTCTCCTCGTGTCGAAATTTATTCATTGTGTTGTCTGCCGATCAAGTTGTCTTTTGCATGTTCCTTTTCAGCTTCATTCACCTCAATCTATTCTCGTTAAATGTCCTATTCGCTCGTTTAAAAATATGACACGGGGAATTGGAATTGTCGACTATTACAAATAATATTATTATATCTAAACCTAGAGGCCCATATCTTCCATTATCCTAGTGGTAGGAAGAGGTAGTGGCTTGGTGTGTGTGTGTGTGTGTGTAACGTGAGCTTTGGAAACCCCTTGCCAGAGGCGGTCAGTCTGGCCCCAAATTAACCCCAACATAATCTGCCAGTTTCCCTACGCCCAAAAAGGGAATCTTAACTGGAACTTATTCTACGAGGGATCAATGCCAGACTGTCCCGTCTTCACACGTGCGAAAAATAAATATTTTATATCGCGTCACAGCAGGAAGAATAACGTAGAGAAAGCAAAGATCCAAAGAGCTATTTTTCAAGGAGATGCACTATCACCGTTATTATTCATAATTGCCATGATGCCATTCAACCACATAGTTAGAAAATGCATAGATGGATGGAAACTTCGTGGATCGCAGGAAAAGATCAATCACCTAATATACATTGATGACGTCAAACTATTTGCAAAAAATGAAAAAGAACTGGAAACTTGAATACACGCAGATAGAATATACAGCCAGGACATAGGAATGAAATTTGGCACAGAAAAATGTACCATGGTAATAATGAAAAATAGCAAACGACATCTAACAAACGGAATGGAACTACTAAATCAAGACAAGATTAGAACGCTCGGAGAGAAGGAAAAGTACAAATACTTGGGCATCTTGGAGGCTGACACCATTAAACAAATGGAGACAAAATACAAAATAAAGAAAGAATATCTCAGAAAAACCAGATATCTACTCGAGACAAAACTATCTAGCAAAATCCTTGTCAAAAGAATAAATAACTTGTCTGTACTCTTGTTAGATATTCGGGACCCTTTTTGAAGTAGACCAGAGAAAAGCTTAAGCAAATGGACGAAAGTACAAGAAAACTAATGACCATGCATAAGGCATTACATTCCAGAGACGACATTGAGAGACTACGTATCAAGAAAGTGGGGGAAGAGGACTTGCCAGCACTGAAGACAGCGTTGACGCATCGATACAACGACTCGAGGACGACATAGAAAAACACGAAGAAGGACTGATTACAGCCATCAGAAACGAGACAGACAACACGATGAATAGAATGACAATAAATATGAAACAAAAACGGGGAGTAAATAAGTCTATAGACGTTTTAAATGACTAATAAACAGCATCTCACGTGAGAAATCCTGGACGTGTTTAAGAAAAGGAACTTTTAAGAGAGAAACAGAATATCTCCAATTAGCAGCACAAAACAATACCATAAGAACAAATCATATCAAAGCAAGAATAGATAAGACGCAACAAAATAGCAAATGTAGGTCATGTGGTGATAGAGACGAAACCATGAATCACAAAATAAGTGAATGCATCTAATTAGTACAGAAGGAGTATGAGACTAGACACGACTAGGTGGGCAAGGGAATCCATTGGGAAATGTGCAAAACTGTGACCATAGGAATAAATGTTATATGCACAATCCCGCATCTGTCCTTGAGAATGATACACATAAACTCCTATGGGACTTTGAGATACAGACGGATCACCTAATCTCAGCCAGAAGACCAGATCGTATAATGATAAACAAAAAAAGAGAATTTGCAAAATTCTCTACTTTGCTGTCCCGGCTGACCACACAATAAAACTGAAAGAATGTTAAAAGAAGGATAAGCATCTCGACCTTGCTAGGGAATTGAAAAACTATGGAACATAAAGGTGACAATTGTACCAATCGTAATTGGTGCTTTTGGTACAGTAGCTAAACGATTATTAAAGGGACTGGAATATTTGGAGGTTGGAGGACGAGTGGAGACCATCCAAACTACATCATTATTGAGAACGGCCAGAATACTGAGAAGACTCCTGAAGACTTGAGGTAACTTGCTGTCATTCAGACTCCATGGAAAAACCATCTGCTTACGCTGATATGAAAAAAAACACTCAATGGGTAAATAATAATAATAGAAATAATAGGAATAGCAATTATAATAATTCTGATTGTAGAACTAAAATTAATTGTCCCAATTGTCAAATTTGTGGAATTTTAAAAACGAAGTATCAAGCTATTATTGTCTCAAAAAAAAATGTCAAAGATAAAAACACTTATATTGGAATTTCTTCGGTTAGATGGAAATTAGGATATAATAATCATTTTCATTCGACTCTCACGAACGTTTAAGAAATCAATCAACTTTATCCACACATTTTTGGAAGTTGAAAATATGAAATTCCACGGAGAATATCGAAAAGATCTACTACTCCGACCTGCTTTGATAGTAGATGTAATTTGTGTCTGGAAGAAAAGATACAGATTATGTTATACTTTGATCCTAGTAACCTATTAAATCAGGGATGTGATTTAATTGCTAGATGTAGGCATAAAAATAAATTCAGACTATTTTCAAAAAATTATTTATTTATTCACTTAATTAATAAATAAATGAATAAACAGAAAATAAATAATTATGATTTATTAAATTGGTAGATGAATTAGAATTTGAATTTATATTTGTGATTTCTACTATATTTTTGTAAATTTGGGGCGGGGGTTAGATTAATTAATATTAGTTATAGATTTCTAAGTTCATTTTAATGATAAAATTGATATACCAAAATTAGATTGTCTGAATAATTTTGTTATAAACGTTTGAATTTTTGACATGTATTATTGTAACTTTTATTTTTGTCTATTAAATTTGAAGTAGCAAGAGACCGGATGTAGTTTTACATGCCATAATAATTTGATACTTATCCGTTACTTGAAGGTTTAGGCTTCCTTTTATACATCGGAGAAATATTTTGTTTTTTGTTTTTTTTTAGTCTGGTTATAAAGGGAAAGAATCTATTTCTTGTTTGATCTGGAGAAGTCCTATCAATTTTTTAGAACATTGATTTATATCAATACTTTTAACAGTATCTTAATGAGATCGTTTTTTAAAGATAAAATTATTTGCCCTGTAGTTTTTATTTACATTGGGCGCTTTACCAGGATTATTTACAACTAATATTTTATTCTTGAATATTTTATTGGTCTTGATTGGAATTATTCCCAACTCCGGATTCACTGGATTGAATAATATCTTATATATATATATAATCTAAATACTATATGTGATACTTTATTTCATATTTACAACATAAGAAATCGAATAAATTAAAAAAAATAAATGAAATTACGGAATTAAGAATATTTTGCTTATCTATTATTTCATTATAAACAAAAACAATTACCTTTATGTAAAAGTAATTATTTTTTTGTGTAATGGCTTTTTATATTGTTGGGGTTCATAAATGTCTGGGCAAATAGGGAACGTAGTGAACCACCATCATCCACCCAGATATGGGTTGAATAGTACCCCTAATGCTCTTCAACTAAAATAGCTTTGGTATGAAATAACCCACGAAGATGGATATGCCATATAAAATAAAGAACGCAAACTAAAAATTTCAGGGAAGCATATTAACTTTGCGACCTCTCCTCTCAATGATTGGGGAGGGTCGGAATGTAGTGCTTTTGTTGGTCTCTACTCTTCCTTCGTTTTCTTTTTTACGGATTCATGAAAAAGAAGACGAAACGGAAAACGTCCGATGGTTTGGAGATTATTGTTTTTTTAAATATCAAAAGAAAGTGGGGTATTTGGTACAGGATGTTGGAAGTCATATGTGTTGTCACTATTTTCATTTCTTTGTTTCCTCTTTTATAAATATACATGAGTATTATTCTCGGCTTTTCCGCTGACACACTTGACACTCAAGTCTAACTGGGAGGCTGGTAAGTTTATCGCTACTAGGGGTATATTTAAGCAAAAGCGAAAGAACAATGTGGGGAAAGAAAAGATGAAGTGAGTAGTCTTTGAGATACGAATTAATTTTGAATTTTCTTATCTTAGCCTTTGTTGTCTAAATTTATGAGAGGAAGCTTGGTGATTTTTATGATTAAGTGTTTTCGGACTATTATCTTCATTGTTATTTCCATAACGTTTCGGCCGAATATGACAAGTCAGTACTGGCCAGAGGATAAAACTAACTCAGAAAAAATTCTCCCTATACCCTTGTTTCTTAAATTAGTAAAAGCTCAGGAACTAAAAAACTGAGTTAACTGACTTAGATCAGCTGAGGAAAAATCTTGTGTTCACCTGGTGGAAATCATTCGAATAGAAATATACAGGAAAAAGAAATGATATATAGAGTTGAATACAATATGGAACCGATAATTAAGAAGGCTAGATGAAAAAAACATCCGAATTTGAGCATCGGCAAAATATCATACATAATGATAGTAATTCTAGTTAAGTAAGAATATTAAGTTTATAAATCCCAAAAATTCACTCTGGCTTAACGATTATAGGCGTTGGTTCATATAAACTTTAAAGAAGACAATCATCTGGAGGTTGCAGGTTCAATCCTGACTGCAGGCGAGTAACAATACAGAAATACTTAACACTTGTACTCAGTTATGGCTAACGGAATCAGAACAGGCGACCCCCGTGGATTCAATAAAGGACGTTGGTAGAAGTTCCTTGAAACTTCCCGAGTTCGACAGACACCTGAATGAGGCCGGAGGACATATCGGCCGAAATAACAATAAAGATAATCCTTAATTATTAACATAGCCTTTTTATCTATTCCATACTTTGCGTAATACAAATCAATAACTAAGGAGAATTGCAAGTACATTGTTACAGCAGCATTTTTATACTGATTAGTTGCTGTTAAAATTCTTAAAACATAGTCGGCCAAGAGAATAGACAATGCCGACTTGATCTCAGCAAATGAGTAAGTGTCCTAGATATGACAATGAACATCATCTGATTGAGAGGTTCGAGTTCTGTGGTGTTTCAGGTTGTGGTGCTCCACTTTAATGATATTATTTCCAGTTCCACTCTGACCCAGAATGGTAGTACATGTTAGAATTTATCTTTGATGCGAATAGAACTATTAACTATACTTGGAGCAATTCAAATATGGACAAACGAACGAATAATGTTGAATAACATTATTAATGCTCGATTGTAATAAATAACAATATTTAAAGCCATTTAACTGTGGGTAAACAAATGCTTAGAATCAAATTAGATGGGATTACTGGATAAATAGAATATATTAATGCAAAATAACTATACTTGAAAACGTTTCACTGTGTGCAAGCAAAGGATTAGAAATAAATTAGATGGGAATACTGGATAAATTTATTAATCCTCTCCTTCCCTAAGATGTGTGACCTCGGAATTGCCAGGAATTACCGACGTTTAATCCTTACATCCATAGCGGCCAAGATCTACAACGTTCTTCTACGCAACGGCATAGAACCCAAAATTGAGAAGATACTTAAGGAAGAACGAAAATGGCTTTCGGAGAAATCGATCAACATCATAAATTTTTACTATCCGTCGAATTCTTGAAGGTGTACGTGCAAAAAACCTTCATGCAACAAAATTATTTTCCGACACAGATGCTGCAAAGAGACACATTAGCCCCGTGCCTGTTTGTAATCTGCCTAGACTACATGCTTAGAACGTCTATTGATATTAAAGAATATAACGGTTTTAAGCTGACAAAGGAAAGCTGAAGATACCACACACAAACAATTAAAGATGTGGACTACGCCGATGACATAGAACTTCTGGCAAATACACACGCCCTAGCCAAAACCTTGCTACATAGTCTGAAACGAGCAGCTGCAGGAATAGGCCTCCATGTCAACGCACACAAGACGGAATACATGTGCTTTAATCGAAGAGCCCACATCTCCTTACTAAATGGTAGTTCTCTGAAACTAGTGAACAAGTTCACCTAACAAAGAAGCTGTGTCTTATCAACCGAGACAGACATTAACATTCGACTAGCAAAGGCATGGACAGCTATCTGTTGGAAGTCATATGGAAGTCAGACCTGACCGATAAAATAAAACGCAGTTTTTTTTCAAGCAGCGGTGGTGTAGAAACTGCTAAATAGATCCACGACATGGACACTAACTGAACGTATAGGGAAAAAGCTTGACGTCAATTACATAAGAGTACTGCAAGCAATATTGAACGAGTCCTGGAGGCAGCACCCCACAAAACAGCAGCTATACGGCTACCTACCGCCCATCAGGAAAACTATCAAAATTAGACGAACCAGAGATGTGGGACACTGCAAGAGAATAAGGACAAACTCATAAGTGACATACTCCTGTGGACAGCTTCATATGGACGAGATAAGGCAGGACTACCAGCTAGAACCTATATACAACTGTTCTGTGCTAGAACAGGATATAGCCGAAAGACCTCCAAGGAGCAATGGACGATAGAGGCGGGTGGCAAGAAAGGGTCAGGGAGATCCGTGCTGGCAGTGGGACATGATGATGAGGAGGAGGAAAATAACATTACTTGAAACAATTTAACTGTGTGCAAACAAATGATTAGCATCAAAGTAGATAAGAAAATTGATCAGTAGAATTACCGCTGTTAGATAGCAATACTTGAAAGGATTTAATTGTGTGCAAACAGAATATTAATGTTAGATTTTAGTTGTTGAGACCATTTAACTGCCCCCCCCCAATGATTATTATTAAATAGAATTATTACTGTTAAGTAACCCTATGTGAAACTATTTACCTGTGTAGACAAAGAAACTCTAACACATTTAAATGTACTCTAACTACAAACCATTCGCTTGAAAATCCTCTATTATATATTTATTTGTATGAGTAAACGGTATATGGTATTAAATAACCATGAATGGTTGAAATGCCATTTAGCCAAATAACCCAAACAACCTTAAATTCCCAAAGGAAATTAGTTAAATAAATTTGATTAGATTAATGAATATTTTAATCAAATGAAATGCGAAATAAAGGAAAACATAAAAATATAAAAAACGATGCCCGAGAATTTTAATAATTAGTTTAATCGAAATAATTTATTGAATTATTTAAATAAATTCAATAAAAATCTTGGAAATAATTTTGAAAATGCGATTTAATGATACATGTTTTAATTAAATGAATTCAATCAAAATTTATTCCTTAATGAAGAATTGCATTAAGGATGATGTATTAAATACATAGAAACAAACATCTGAAATACCTAATTTTAATTGTTTAATTATATTAATCAATTTGATAAATTACTGAATTTAATAAAGAGGGAGAGAAAAAGGAAAATTACTTTTGAAAATCTAAAAAAAAAAGAATAATTAAAATTAAACATGGAAAAGCGATTTAAAAAATACCCTCGAAATCGACAAAAGTATTAGGGAATGAATTTTACAGACATGTAACAAAATCAAATTGAAGGGATAGATATGAATAGATAGATAGATAGATAGATAGACATATACATACATACATACATACATACATACGTACGTACGTACATATTTACTTCTCACAGAGTTTTCTGTTTTTCATGAGATTAACAGTTATTCTTAACAGATTTTCGATCATATTATTTCAGAATATGCACACACACACACACACACACACACACACACACACACACACAAATACACACACACACACACACATATATATATATATATATATATATATATATGCAGAGGAAGACAGAAATACAGAGAGAAATAAATGGATAGAGATATCTCAATAGATATATTATTTATATATAAATATGAATTTAGTAAATGAATGTAATTGATCAATAGAAATGGAAAGACTGATACAGTAGTACACACACAAATGTATATATATATATATATATATATATATATATATATATATATATATTTATATATATATATAGAGAGAGAGAGAGACAGAAACAGAGACAGGGAGATAAATCGAAGAAATATACAGTAAAACGTCTATGTATTCCATAATGCAGCAGGTATTTTTCAAGACCTGCAGGATTTCTGCTGCGTCAAATTCCTCCTCTGTAAACTGTCCAAGAATAATGTATACTTGACCATTTATAATTTCTCTGGAATACTTATCTGTGATTTCATGCCAGATTATTGAAATATTCTTTCCTTATCAGAAGTGATTCTTCTTGTTTGGCAGTTTTTCGTTTTACTCTGGGGGTTCTTTTCCTACCATTAAATTCATTTTATATCTATCATGCTAATTGTGATTATTTATCCTCAACAGAATTTCTGATTTTATTGATTTAGCTTTGCACGAATTTCAATTATTCTTTTTCGTCTGTGTTAGTTGTTGCCTCTTAGCTTTCTTACGTCTCTTCATTTTGATATTTATTGCGTTTTTATATTAAGTATTGAGGAGCTATCTTCGTGGTGCTTAAATGCGGAATCGTATAATGCAAGTTCGAACTTCAGTTGTAGTTTTACGTTTACATCCGGCCTAAAACCCTAGGAAAAGGTATGAAATCCCTCCAGCCATGGGCTAAATAGTACCACTATTGTTCTAGAAGGATGACTTTGGCATTAAGTACCCTAACAATGTTGATATGTCATTAAACAGAGGAACCAAACTATTAGGTATTGAGGATTTTTCATGTTATCTCGTTTTTCGCTAACTGCCATTAACTAGAAGGGAATTCTACATTCTGGCTCTTGGTTTGGTTGTAATATACTCAGCAGCTGCCTCTAACTAGTGCTATCACAGTTTTTTAATTTGTCATTCGGAGTATGTCTTTTAGATATCTCCCGAAGAGTATAAAACTTGTTTCTTACAGTCACCACATATTGATTGAATATATCACTATAGGTAAGTGAGGACCAATAATTAGCTTAAATATTTACTTGCTTGTTTCTTATTTCTGCGTAGACTCAAGCGAATCTTTGATGAGACGATTCTCTCATTGGAACATTATCTTTCAAAAGAAGAGTATGCCTCTCAGTTCAAAGCGTTCTATATCTCTTTCAAGTTTATAATTATATAATTGTGCTGTGCTTTGCAGTTATTTGGGTAGGTGGAAGTTCATAATTTCCTTTCTATTTTTGAATGTAATGTTTAGGCACGCAAGTCAGTTCTGTGCATCGCTCGGTATCAACAAAACGCAATAAAAAATGAATAGAACATTGTATCCTCCTCTTCTCGGTGAAAGGTGACCCGGAAATCATTAAGAACTACAAACGTAAAGTTCTTAGAACTACCGAAGTTAAAGTTTACAAAGCCCTATGTTTCAATCATACCCGACCTGATGTGGAGAAAATTGAAAAAAAAAAACAGGACAGTGTTTGGAGAATTCGACCCACAATCTATCAGATTCTGACTATTCGTCGAATCATCGAAGGAACACGTGCAAGAAAACTTGAGGCAACATTATTGTCTATAGATTTCGCCAAAGCATTATTCAATACAATAGACCGACTCATTGGCCTAGTGGGTAAAGAGTTCGTCAATTGTCTAAGAGACTTGGGTTCAATCCCAGATCGCGTTATACCAAAGACTTTAAAAATGGTACTTCATACCTCCTTGTTTAACACTCAGCAACATGTACATATCAAAGGTAAAGTTGAGCAATCCCGGGAAAGGAGTAGCACCATCCCCTACACTTCTCTGTAGTAGCTATTGAAAAAGGAGTCTTCTGGTCACCCTCGATAACGGTCGCCAACTTTACTTACTTACTTATTATTCAATACACAGAAGAAAGATGGAGCAAATACTCCGAGCATATTTTCCCCAAAGATACTGTAACAGCCATAAGGATGTTCTATAAAAACACCCGACCGTGGCACTGGTTTCTTTGACATAGGAACGTGAGCCTTGCCAGGAAATACATTTGTACCGTTCATATTTATAATTTGTCTTGATTACGTACTAAGGACGCCAATATATCAAATGAAAGAAAACTGTCTCACACTAAAATAGGCAAGAAGCAAACGATATTCCTGAGAAATAATCAGGAATGTTGAATATGCAAGTGATCTCGCGCGTCTCACAAGTAAACCGACACAAGCCGAATCTCTCCTGAATGACCTGAAACATGTAGCAAGAGGAAATTGCCTATACATTAACTCAGATGAAACAGCCTAATATTAAATGACAACATTCTGCAATTAGGACATTTAACTTACCTCGGTAGCAATAACTCATCTACTGAAATAGATATAAACACATGCATAAGAAAGGCATGGACAGATGTCGGCTAACCATCAACTATGTAGAGACCCAGCCTCTCTGATAAAATACAACGCTACAGCGGTAACCGTGTCAGTACTATTGTATGGCTGCGCAGACTGGACTTTAAGAAAACGCTGAAGAAAACCTAGTTGGGAGCGTCATAAAGATTTTGTGCGCTGTTTTAATGAAATCCTGGAAGCAGCACCCCATAAAATGCAGCCGTACGGCTACTTCCCTTAAGCTCACAAACTATCCAAGAGAAGATGAGCACTGCTGGGAAAGCAGAGACGAACTCATAAGCGAGGTTCTTCAATGGAGTGTCGCATAAGAAACAAGTGAAGACACTGGTTGAGCTGCAAAGATAATAGGGATGAGTGGTGAGTGAGGGCCAAGGGAATTGGCTGTCAACACGACTTAATGATGATGGTGTTAGATTGATAGATAGATTAGTTCCTTTGTTTCTTTGCTTAATGGGATACAACATACGTGAGTTAATTCTAAAGCCATCTATTTAAAAGAACAGTAGATGAGTTATCTAATCCATAGCTGAAGGGATTAAGGGTTCATGCCTTTTTGAATAGTATTAGTGCGAAAGTGAATATTATTGCCCGAATGGAGTTCGAACTCGCTTACTGTATATTAGCCACCATGACTCTGGGACTCACCTTAGAAAGATATAACCAGACCGAGATATAATGGTACGCACACACACATATATAGATAGAATGGTACACACACACACACACACATATATATATATATATATATATATATATATAGATAGAGAGAGAGAGAGAGAGAGAGACAGACAGACAGACAGACAGAGACATAGAGCGAAAGAAAAAGAAAGAAAGAAAGAAAGACTGAGCCTGTGAAACAAAGAAACGGTGAATAAAAGAAACGAATCGAAGGATTTCCCAAGTGTTTCAAATCTATTCTAAAAATGTTAATCTAAGAAAAAATAGCTGATTTTTTCCCGATTGTCTCAATTTTTAACATTCCTCTTTTTTTTTCAGTTAGTTACAAAAATTCCTTCTCAAGATTGGTTCTATTTTCTATCTTTCGTGATTTGCTGAATACATGCAGGCCACATTCTTCCCGTTAATTTAAAAAGGCATGCGTTTCAATTTTTTTTTATATGGTACAGCCGATTGTGGTGGGGGATCGCTAATGATATAGTCACCAGTTTAAGACGAAGTGAATTATCTACGAGTTCCAAATTAATATATATATATATATATATATATATATATATATATATATATATATGGAAAAGCGAAATGGGGAAAAATGCTTTTTCATGAGTATGTAAAAATGGAATCATAAAAAGGTTTTTGGCAAATTTCCGAAACAACACTAATTCCTCGATCTTCCCAATTCATTCTCTCTCTCTCTCTCTCTCTCTCTCCTTCTTTCCCCAACTATTAAAGTCAAATCATTTTCTCTTTCCTCGCCAAAAGAATTTCAGCATCGGGAGCCAAGTGCTATATTGCACCAATGACAATTTTCCTTCTTCAACATTTTGAAATTGTCTCTGACGCTTTTTTGGTGGAATAATGTTGAGGAATCTAATTTCGCAGGCAATTACCACTGTAGTGAATTTGATTCTCCCTATGTACTCCATATTTTGTCCTGTACCAAGCATAAGCGATGTTTATCATTCCAATTAATTGATTCTAACGGTATGTCCACCTGTGTAGCATTATTTTATACTTAGAGGTTAAAGAAAACCCCTTTCTTATAAATTTATATTTTTTGCAATTGTTTCTTAAGGAATTTTTTCGCACATTTATACATCAAGTATTCCTATTTAATACAAACACATTTCGCCAAAATTTTTAGTTTCAAGTATTGCTATCAATCACTAATTATTATTTGGTTTCAAGTAATTATTTCTATTTAATAATAGTTATTTTTTGCACACAGTTATATGGCGTCAATTAACTAATAAACAAGTATTAGTAAACAATTACAGCTTCAAGTAACAATTTGGGTGGATTCTACGTGTCATAGAGGCTAAAATACGGGATGGTGTTATCTTAGTTTGGTAGTTTGAATCCCGGTCGTGCTATTATGTTCACTTAAGGCCTGTTACTCTTGGCAAAGTTTTGAACCTCCTTATCCTCTCAGCAAGGGATTGAATAGTACAACTACTGTTCTTTTACAAGGATAGCTTTTTTCATTAAATCCACCAGAGAGTTTTATATGCCATTAAATAAATAAAACGAAGCTGAAGTTGCATCGAGTATGTATATCTTTAAGAATAATTTTCAAACAGATCTATTTGACCTGTTAATAGGAACATCACATGTGCTTGCAATCAGGGTCAACGTGATCCTGGGACTAATGGTAATCAAAGGGCACATCATTCTCTTAAATCTCCAGAACTAGAGCCTGGCCATTGGATGCAATTTAATTTCAAACATAATACACACTTTTATTGAGGAAGGGTCAAACCTCTTTACAACGGGTATAGTCAGTGTATTGTAAATCCTGCCGATAAGGTGGGTTTTATTCTAAGATGCACTTTATCGTGATGTGATTATTGCAGATCAATTACTCCTAAGTATTGAGTTTGGATCTCACAAGATGCCAAATGTAAATTATGCTTTTAGACGCCACGTATGGTGTAATGATTAGCTAGTTATGCTACAAGACATTTTGAGCAAAGGCAATTCTCACCGGGTGCCCCGTAATTCTGGCAACTGATAAATTTCTCGAAACATAATTTTTTTGAACATTTTGATATATCAACTTTGAGGCTTTCATGTAGAATAATGTTGAGCAAAATGATCTTGCAAACCATTGCAGTGAATTCAAGTCTTATTTTACGTATAGCGATGCAGTGATAATGAAAAGAGTCCAATGAATTAGAGCGACTTTACGAGTTCGATGTTCGCACGGTGAGTTTTTCATGTGTTTCTGCCAAACAAAGTTAAAAGCCTTTACTCTTTGATTCGCCAATTCCGAGTTTTAAAAAAAACCTTGTATTTTTATTTAACCACCAACTATTAAAAAAAATTACAATCGAAAAAATCTCGTAAACCTGATGGCCAATGAGACAATTTCATTTCTTTTGCAATTACTTCTCGCAGCGCATACGTAAAAAATTTGTTGATATTAAACTAAAGAACAAAATCGGTGTTCATATTTTTACCAAAAAACGCGTATTCATGCTGTGTCTGAATTCTGACTCGCAAATCCTGGGGGTGTCCTCGTGGTGTAATGGTTAAAGCGATAGGAATCGTAGGAAGCGAGTTCGTACTCCAGTCGCGCTATGACGTTCACTTTCGGGCAAATACCCTTGGGAAAGGTATGAACCCCCTTATCCTCCTAGCTATGGGTTAAATAGTACCACAACTGTTCTTCTAAAACAATGGCTTTGGCATTAAATAACCTAAAAAGGTTGATATGACATTAGACAAAGAAACCAAACCAAACCCAAAATACTTATTTCTTCTTCGTCATCGCCTTATAAAGAGATAAAGCTGGTAACATATATTTAGAAGAAAATGAACATTTTTTTCATAAAACAATTGATTCAGTGAGTCTGTTTATTTGTGTGCGATCATCATCATCATCATCATCTATTCCTTTGACTGTCTCTTTCCATTCATCCCTGTCTGACATCGCTCTTTATAAGTCATGTAGATGGCATCTAGAGTCCACACATAGGTTTTAAATGTAAGTGTTTACTGTTTAGCTAACACTGTTGTCCTTATGTGTGGGAGTCTTCATAATAACCTTCATTTTTCTTTCTCCAATATAGCCGAGTATATATTGCTCGTCTTACTTGGATAGTTTGGTAGATGTGGGGGGCGGTAATTGTATATCAGGTGCTTTGTACGATGCTACTTCCAGGATTTGTCGATAACAGCACACAGCATCCTTGTGAGGTTTCTATAATTGAAATTTCATTGCTATCCAATATTTTTAAAGTTTCTGTGCAATTTCTTTTTGAAGACCCGTTCCTTTTCAATTAGACTTACTTATTATAATGAAATTTCGTAAACCGTAAACTATATCAAGACACTCTATCAATTTTGACAGGGAACAATTTTTTTTTGATTTTTGTGTTTGTTTGTTTTGTTTTTTTTTATTTGTTTTTTATTTTTTTTGTTTTTTGTTTTTTTGTTTTGCTTTTTTTTTTGTTTTTGTTCTTAATCTATTCGTTTCTGGGCAAGTAATGACTGTAAAAAAAAAAAAAAGAAAAAAAAACTAAAATGAAAAAGAACTGGAAAAATGAAGTTAAAGGTAATTTCTTTTTTCCCTGATTGATGGAGATTGCGTTTCAACATTTAATAGAAAGGAGAAATTTAATGTCGTATCTCGTGACAAATAATTCAAAAATGATTAAAAGTTCTTATATATTTAATGACTTTCCCTATCTAGTCTGGTTAATGGCAATGATTATCCAATCAGGATTAGCCTGAACAAATTTTTCAATATATATATATATATATATATATATATATATATATATATATATATATATATATATATTGGTTTGAATAGCGTGGACACGGAGTCTACAACGATTGATGATAGGCAGTTTTTCACTTATGGAATGATCAGACCAAGGACCTTGTAAGTGGTGTATATATATGTATATATTCATATATTGTCGTGTGGAATATGAAGGGTTTGGTTTGATTTCTTAATGGTACATCAACATTTGTAGTTTATTTAATTCCAAAGCCATTCTCCTAAAAGAATAGAAGTGGTATTATTTCACCCATAGCCGGGAGGAAAAGAGGATTCAAACCTTTCTCATAGCATGTCTAGAGTTCGAACTCGCTTACTACAACTCCGTAATCCATAGCTTTAGCCATTACACTACGAAGAAACTCTTGAACCGAATGGGAAGGTTAATCTACTTAATGGGTCATTCTGGTTGGTTAATTGGTGGGGTTTTATGGCATACCAACCTTTGTAGGTTATTTAACGCCAAATCCATTTTTGAGTAAATAATCAGTTCTATTTTAAACAATTTAGTTTAGCATGAGTACACAGTTTAATTGTCAAAATAATTTCAATTTCAAACTATTCAAGCAGTTATATATAACAATTCAGTTTAGTGTAAGTACAGTTTCAATGTCCAAAACAGTTCAATTTAAAACAATTCAGTTTAGCATAAGCACGCAGTTTAAATGTAAGTACAGTTTAATTATAAAAAAAAAATTTCTTTTTCGAGCTATTCAGTTTAGTCAAGCAGTTCTAATTCAGCTCCTTCAATTTAGTATAAGTACAGATTTTGTTTACACACAGTTACATGTCAGAATAGTTCTATGTTAAATAATTCAGTTTAGTCTAAATGCAGTTTCAATGCAGTTCCGTTTCAAATAATTCAGTTTAGCATAAGCACACAGTTCAAATGTAACACGGTTCAATTATCAAAAAATATTTCTATTTCAAGCTATTCAATTTAATCAAACAATTCAGTTTAGCATAAGTATGCAGTGAGTTCTATTCAACCCATAGATAGGGCCCTATCAGGTGCTACCACCTCGGGCCAGAGTGGACCGGGAAGCAATGGCAATGAAGGGGTGCTCCGTATCCCCAAGACCCCAGCATTACTGGGACTTCACCATCAAATTTTTTAGTGTCATATCCAAGACACTCGTTGGGGAGGGTCTTACCCCTCTGCAGAGGTGCAGTGTATTCTACAGCCCCAATGTCATTCTGTGAAAAGTTCATTTCTATATTTATACTGGTTTTCGTTTACATCTTCGGAGATTTTTTTCCGTCGTATTTAATTTGGTTTGTTTTGGTTTCGTATCTTAATGGTATTTGAACCCTTGAGGGTTATGTATTACGAAAGCTATCCTTGGACAAGAACAACAGAGATGGTATTTAACCCATTGCTGGGGTGGGGATAAAGTAGTTAATTTCTTTCCTAAATCATTCGTAATAGCCAGACAGGAGTTCGAGCTCGTTTAGTATGATGTCACAGCCATAACGCTACGAGTACTCTCTCTTGCTGATGCATGGTTACGTGACTCTTTTATGCTAATTTGTTATTTTTTTCTACGGTGTTTTGTTTATCTTATTCCACTGTTTTTATTTATTATTTAATTCTTAAGAGTTTTTCATGTCAGTTTTAACTGGTGTTTGGCAGCAACACCCCACAAGACACCAACTGTACGGCCACCTGCCCCCTATCACGAAATCTATTCAAGTTAGGCGAACCAGACATGCAGGACATTGCTGGAGAAGCAGAGATGAACTCATAAGAGATGTACTCTTATGGATCCCCACACACGGCCGCGCAAAAGCAGGACGACCAGCACGAACGTACATTCAGCAGCTATGTGAGGATACAGGTTGTTGTCCTGAAGACCTACCTAGGGCGATGAACGATAGGGAGGAGTGGCGAGAGAGGGTCAGGGATATCCGTGCTGCCAGCACGATATGATGATGATGATGATTTCTTCTTCTGGGGTCTCTGTGATAACTGGGCTCTCTATATCTCCAGTTCTCTTCTCAGTATGCATACCGTCAAGATGGCCTCGGTTGTTTCTCTGATCTCCAATTCCTTCCGTCTCTTTTCATGCTCCACATGTTTTCTGCTCTCTGCGATAATCCAAGTATTTATCTATTCTTCCTTTTTCTTTTATTTTCACTCTGCAGTCCGCTAAAAAGGCTAAATACACTAGATGATAAGTTTTTCCATTTTGCAAATTTGGTACTAGCTCTAGTTTTCTATTCAGGATTTTTGATGGCAAATTATAATTATTCCTTGCTAATTTTTCACGCCATAGTTAGCTGATAGTCTTTCACTAGTGACTGAGGGACAACAAGTCTCCTCAAGTCTCATTGAGTTTCCTTCATATTCTGGTCGATCTTAATAATGTTCTAGTCTGCATGGTCCCCGCTCCTCCCTTGATTTCTTAATCTTTTAATACCTTTACAAAGCTTTTGGGGATTTTTCCGAGCGTGCCAATTATATCTTCATGTTACATAGCATTTTTAGTTGTATTATTATTATTATTATTATTGCTGTAAAACCTTTATTTCTCGTTTAGTTTGCTGAGACTTTGTAATCTTCAATGTTGGCTTTGTAGGAATCATACCTACATACAGATTTTTTGGAGGTAGTGTAAGAGTAACGGTTATTGTCGAAGAAATGGAATCGGACGCTTGAGTTCAAATCCTGAACAAGGCTATTGGCGTTTCACTTCGAGTTAATGCCCTAGGCAAAAAGGCATGAATCCATTTTCCGTCGCCACCTGCTTAAAATAAATAGTAGGAAATATTCGGACATTTAGTTTGTCATGAAAAATGGCAAATAGTCTTAAAGAAGTAAAACTCTAAAATCAAACCTGCTTTGCTCCGTAAAAATTGACTGTGTGTGACATATCACCCGTGGCGGTGGGGCTGGTTAAATATGTGCACCTCTCTCTCTCCTCTCGTATATATATATATAGATATATATATATATATGTGTGTGTGTGTGCGAACATGGGCTTTTTAATTCACGTCAGGGATTGTTCGTTGCTATTGGCATTATGTAACCCAATACAAATTGTCACGAATTGTGGGGAGATGTACATTCAACTGACCTTAGAAAATAACTGTTTTACATGGTGACCTAAACATCTAAAAGAAAAAACAGA
The DNA here is from genome assembly GCA_963585895.1 of Sepioteuthis lessoniana. NCBI lineage: Eukaryota > Metazoa > Mollusca > Cephalopoda > Myopsida > Loliginidae > Sepioteuthis > Sepioteuthis lessoniana. Next base: position 120,136 of record CAUZXS010004941.1, read on the forward strand.
ACAATTGCCCAATGTTGGTCTTATTATTCAATAAATCAAAATTAACAGCTACCTTAGGAAATTTTTGAGCAAGATCAAAACTGGAACAAAAGAATAAAGAAAAAAAATCAGAAGTTAAAGTAAATAATAGCTTGATGCAAGTTATTGTCAAGAAATCGAAGTATTTATCCGACCCGCAACGGTATTTTAATATAACACAAGGACTGATTAACATGGGGTGCCTTACAGAATGCATGCTTTCAGAGAGATGAGCATAAGAATTGATTGTCAAGATGTTATTAACAAAATTTGGTAAAATGAAAAATATATTCGTCAAAGATTTGATTGCTGAACGGAAGAGGTTAGAAAGAACATTTTTATCGAAACTGTTTCGCATAGCCGTTGTAATAAGATTTTGATAAATACTTTGGTTTGATTTCTTAGTTTAAGGGCATATTAAACTTCGTGGATTATTTCATTTCAAATCCATCGTTATTGACAAAGATTAGCGGTATTATTTAACCTTTCAGTCTGGGGATAAGGAAATTTCATACTTTTCCCCCTGGGTAATTATCCGAAAGTGAACGTAACAGAGTGATTGGAGATGGAACTCGATTGCTACAATGTCGAAATCTAGTTCGTTAGCTTCAATGCAACGGAGACTCCCGATACATAAAAAAGTGTCAGAAAAAAATCAATTCTAACGAGGAGGCAATTTCCACCCTAAAGAGGAAGAAAAAACTTAATTTTTTTTTCATTAGATCATATTCTGGTTTGTAAAATTGCTAGTTCACAAACACACACACACACACATATATATATATATATATATATATATATATATATATGTGTGTGTTGGGGGTGTTTTAAGATACTGGCCAAATACTAGCTCATCTGGGGATCGGCAACGAGTTTAAGGTTTTTATAGTGTTTTAATATTAACTTATATTATTTAACTTATATCATTATTAACTTATATTATCTTTAAAATATTGCAATATTGGTCTATATATTTGTGAAATGTCAATGTAAAGATTTTGTTGGAAAGAAATTTTTTAAGTTAGATTTATCAATATATATATATATATATATATATATATATATATATACATATATATATCTTTAAGAAAAAAACAAAGACCGGTTAATTTAGGATTATAAATTTATTTCCATCAAGTTTTTCAGTTTCTTGTGTGAACCAAAAACATGAAGAAAAAAAATTTATACAGGACTTCTTCAGATCCAATATATATATATATATATATATATATATATATATATATATATATATATATATGTGTGTGTGTGTATATATATATATATATATATATATTTATATATATAAACATTGATTCTGAAACAAATTATTCTTAGGATAAGGATTTAGAAACAAATATATATATATATATATATATATATATATATGTGTGTGTGTGTGTGAAAACAAAAACAAAAACAAAAAAGGAATATATATGTATATATATATGAATATATTCTGATATCACGAATCTTACATGGTACTATCTCAATCTTTATTCCATTTAATATCCAAAGAAACCCTGCACAAATACATTCACGCACGCATGCAGGCTCGCATGCACGCACAAACATATATATTTACACACACACACACACACACACACACACACACATATATATGTATATATATATATATATATATATATATATATATATATATATATATATATAAGTATATATTTGTTTCTATATCCTTATCTAAAGACAAAGTTGTTCCAAAATTAATGTCTTTTTGATTACTAAAACTGTCTTATTGACCTGAAATGCGAATATAGCTAAGAGAGGTGAAATACTTGGAGAGATCATAAGGATCTTTGACTGTTAAAAGATGGTGGGCCTAAACTCTTTTGAAACGATTCAGGTTACATTAAATATAGAAAGATAAAGGTGCTCACACACTTGCGTGAGCATATATATATATATATATATATATATATATATATATATATATATATATATATATATATATATATATATATATACGCGTGTGTGTGAATAAATAATGACAGATAGATATCCCCATGCATACGCATATATATGTGTATGCGTGCGTGCGTGCGCTTTTCTCTGTGGGGGGGGTGTAAAGACATTATTATTTACATGTGAAAAATAACAGAAATTTTAAAAAAAACTCAGTGCCGAATATCTGTGAATCGGGCAGCTAATGACATATTTAAAAACAAATCCACAAAAGACTGGTCCCTGAGATTTTAAAGACTTGAATATAAATATATATATATATATATATATATATGGTAAATAATTAAGGACTGTGAATATCCGACAAATGAGTGCTCAATGCAAGCCTATTTAAAACAAAATACACCTGCAGAGCAAATCTTGTTTAAAAAACAAAAAAAATTAGAAATTGAATTCCACAAAAAATTTCTTTTAATTCATCAAATAGATTTCAAATGGAGTTTGGTTCCTTTTTTTATTTTTTCCATTAAACGCCGGCAATATAGTTCACGTTGTAATCTATTTTACTTAAAGAATTAAAGGCTACGAATTTTTTTCTTTTTTAATTACCACTTTTATCGTTATTAATTTTGTTTTTTTCATATTAGTAACTTGATTTCAAGTTTATGAATATTATTTGAAATCCGTGTAGGGCTTTTATAATTTTAGTTTAATTTGATTTTTTTTTTTACAATTTCGAATAAATATTTATTGAAATTTATTTGTAATTTTTCAACGTATTTCTTTACTCGTTTCAAAAAGCTGTTCATCTCTCTTTATATTTATATTTAAATTTCACTGGTATTGCAGCTCTGTTCAACGATTTTTATTATTTGTTTTAGTTTTGGATGTATATATTTTTTGCTACAGTTATTAATTTCAATTTTTTTTTAATTTTCGAGTCGAGTATTCGCCAATGGTCCGGGAGACCGGGGTTCAATCCCAGGTTGAGTCATACCAAAGATTCAAAAAATGGTACCTGATGCCACATTGCTTAACACTCAGAATTATAAGATAAGGATCAAGGGTAAATTGGAGAAATACAGGGAAAGGAGTAGTGCCCTCCCCTATATCTCGGTGTGGTAGCTATTGAAAAGGGAGCCTTCGGGTCACTCTCGACTTAGTTCGCCAACTTTACTTTCTATATAAGGAAAGAAATTTATAATCATATTATTATTGAGAATTTAGTGTGTAGCCAAATGGTAAGAGAATTAATCCAGATAATTATCTTAGTTAAAATATATTGAAGAGAATATAAGCATTTTTACTATTTAGTTTTCCAAGTTTATCTCTAATTTTCAGTTTGATGGTTAATCTGGCAGCATCATTATTAATATAGTTAATAGTGTTATTATTAATATTATCAACTTTATATGCTTCAGTTATTTTGTCACGTAAAATTTTGTTGAATTCAGATGGCTCAATTTTGTAAATATTTTTCGATTTGTCTATTTTGATCCAAATCAATTTTGATCTTTTCATACCTTGTACATCTTTCCTTAATTTTCTTTTGAATTCTTAGTTAATGCATTATTTTAATTCAATTTTTTCAGTCAGTTTAAGTAAATCATCTTCGAAATATTCCAGCATTTTTTTGCCCGGTGTTTTTTTTTTAAGGACTTTACTTTGATTCCGCTATTTTCTCCTTCTTTTGCTAGTTTCAGATTAAGAAAGAAGAATGCCTTCCAACATATTCTTTTTATAAAGTCAATTATCTTATCAGTCAAATATAGTAAAAATTGTTTTTTAGGGAGGGTATGATATATTTTTCAAGGAATTATTAGTTGTAAATTTCGCCATTTTAATTACTTATTTTTTCTTGTAAGGATATTCCCAGAGAGTGCACCACTAGTTCAAGGGGCTGAATTATATCAAGTAAATGAGGACTGAATATCCAAAGAATGAGTTCTCAATTCAAATATACGTGCGGAGCAATATATATATATATATATATATATATATATATATATATATATATATCCACACTAGACGGAACCCCTCTTAAACTAGTAGACAAATTCACTTACCAAGGAAGCAGCGAAAAGGACATCGACACGAGGTTACCGAAAGCATGGACAGCTATCAATAGGCTATCGATCATATGGAAATCAGACCTAACCGATAAAATGAAGCGCAGTTTCTTCCAGGCGGCGGTCGCATCGATACTGCTATATGGATGCACTACATGAACCCTAACAAAACGGCTGGAGAAGAAGCTAGACAGCAATTACACAAGAATGCTGCGAGCAATCTTGAACAAGTCCTGGCGACAGCACCCCAAAAGACACCAACTGTACGGCCACCTGCCTCCTATCACGAAAACTATTCAAGTAAGACGAACCAGACATGCAGAACACTGCTGGAGAAGCAGGGACGAATTCATAAGTGATGTACTCTTGTGGACCCCTACACATGGCTGTGCAAAAGCAGGACGACCAGCACGAACATACATTCAGCAACTATGTGAGGATACGGGATGTTGTCCAGAAGACCTGCCTGAGGCAATGAACGATAGGGAAAAGTGGCAAGAGAGGGTCAGGGATATCTGCGCTACCAGCACAACATGATGATGATGACGATATATATATATATATATATATTTGCTTTAAAAAATAAGAAATTTAGAAAAAGTTTTTCATAAAAAATTTATTTCGTTTATTAAAGCCAATCAGATAAATTTCAAATGGACTTTGGTTACATTTTTCTTCTTTCCGTTAAACGCCGGCAATATATTTCACGTTATATCACGTTGTATTCTATTTTACTTTTAAAAAATTAACGGCAACGAAATTTTTCTTTCTTATTCACGGTTTTTGTTGTCATAAATTTTGCTTATTTCCTATATGTAACCTGATTTACGTTTTATGAGACATCTGAAATCCATATATATATATATATATATATATATATATATATATATATTAACCATAAAATTATATAGTGATAAAACTGGATAAAAGCTTATGATCTGATTTTCCCAGAGCCATTCATTGAGTGAGTTAGAATCGACAGTAAATATATATATATATATATATATATATATGTGTGTGTGTGTGTCTGTGTCTGTTTTACGATCGATAAGTAATTCCTGAAACTGTCAGTAACGGTAAATACTTGTACTAAATCGTCCAATTTTATAGCGTATTTTTTTAAAATGATTATAAACGGTTAAACCACGATCCGAATGTAACTTTACTCAGTCCTTGCTCTGTCTTAGATATTGAATAGTCTAAAAATCAGTGCAAGCAATACATTTTTATGCCCATATTATATGTGAGTTAAATGATTTCTATTGCAGTGGTGATTTTTAAAGAGCAAGCCTGATGTAAGTATCACTACAAAATCAGATTCGCCCTCCCAATTTCATTAAAAGTTACGTTTTTAATCTGTTGTAAAACTCATGCCATGAGAACCTCTACTTTCCCTTGAAAGAGAAACCTTTCGATTTTCAGCTTTAACATTCAGTTCTGTTAGAACCTGCCAAAACAGGACAATCCAGATATTGAAATAATTGAATGTTCTTCCCATACGGTAAATCCCAAATTATTGAAGACATCTTGGTGGCGAAATCTGCTGCCAGTGATTTCATGCTAAAACTTGAATTGCTTCTTGAAGAAAAGGCTCTTTCCTAGCTTGCATTTCCAATATTATCAGGACCGGCTTTAGTCATTAAATTCTTTCTTTGTTGAAACCCTGCACAGTCAACATGAAAGATGCAAGGATTATATTATATGCTATTATTTTCTTCCTCTTTTTACATCTGTTAAATTCGCCATCATTTTTTTCAATTGACTATATGTGAAAGCATTCACCATACATATATTCACATTCAGACACACACACACATATATATATATATATATATATATATATATATATATATATATATATTAGAAGAGAGAGAAAGAAAGAGATAATTACATATATAGCTATCAGCGAAGAAAACATCTTGCACGACCAAATCAAAAGCAATTTTTCGGCAGTCCCTGAATTCTATGTGCCGTGTCGTGGGTAGAAAGGTAACTTAGCAGGCTACTAGTATTGACATCGATTCTAACTGGGAGATAACATCCTCTTTCATTTCTATAATAAAGTACACTTTTGTTAATGCTGTAAATTCTCACGAGGGGACCCATGCTTCTGGACTTGGTTCAAGTTAACGAGGTGCTGAGTTCGATCCCATGCCTTACCCAATACGTCTGAACTTGTGCAAAGCTAGGGCGAGGTTACTAAATCAAAATCTTTTATAGAAATCTTAACTTCCACCCATAAGTTCTAGAAAAAGATGTGGGTACCTTGCCAAATTTTATGTTCAGCACACCATTGTTTGGGAGACCGATTCAGACAGACTTCCCAATCGTACTGGATTTTCGACAAAGTAGCATAATTTTAATGATGACTGCTTGGAAAATGGGTTATATTATTAAAGAATTACCGGTTTAATTAAAATATCCAGGAAACATAATTTGAAAATTTGGAAACGACAGCAACAAGATATACATGCTATGTCTAGAAATTTTGATGGTTGAATTTTTTAAATTTGACGACTTTAAGACACACTTTTAACCAAAAAAAATATCCCATAAAATCATTTTGCCTCTCTCAAGGTCAAAGGTCAGATTTGGGTTATTTTCTACTGCAGCAGAGTAAGTAAAGTTGGCGACCTTTAGTTGAGGGTGACCAGAAGGCCCCCTTTTTCAATAGCTACAACACCGAGGTGTAGGGGAGGGAGCTACTCCTTTCCCTGGATTGCTCCACTTTACCCTCGATACGTACCTTATATTGCTGAGTATTAAGCAAGGAGGTATCAAGTACCATTTTAAAAATCTTTGGTATGACTAGACCAGGGATTGAAGCCAGTTCTCCTGGATCACTGGCAAACACTCTACCCACTAGGCTACTGCAGTAGTAGCCCTTAAATTAAACGACTAATATCTCTGCAAATATATACATAGTGCCGATTCCTTCCACACCAACAATGTCAAATCTTCTCTGAGATAAGAGTGTAAAGGAGCAGTACTTAGCAATAGTGCATTTAAAATAACCCAAAGTCATGAATTGATTTAAAAAACGATACTTAAACATGTATGTACCTAAAAAAATATATTAATGTTTTTAAATGTTAAATATTGGTATTTAACAAGGATCTGAAAATATAGGAGATTTTCAAAATGACCTAATTGCAATAAACCTTTATCAGACATACGTAGTCAAAACCGATTTATTTCTTTTTCTTTTTTATGCCTGCTCAAAGTGGGTGCTTCTTATAAGCCAATACGTTTTATTAGCCGTCAAATATCGTAGTCACCAGTTCTTATGAATATTTAAATGTTCATTGAATCTAAAGAGAGTGTGGACATTAAGAATGAGCGATAAATTTGGACGATTCGATTGGGATTAAGCCTGCATAATCAAAAAAGAATAAATACTAATCAACTTTCCAATGATTGGGATCAGCTTTTGGTTTACAATACTAAATACTAAAAAGAAACTATGTTTCCATTTTTAGGCCAAATTGATTATAAAACAAAATAGATTATTAATAAAGAAACTGACTGGAGTCATACGAGGTGTATACGATAAGTTTCCAGACTTTTTTCATATCGGCAATTTTATTGATTGTACACTCATGAAACTTTAGTCCCCTTCGAAGTAGCCTCCTCCGGTTGCAATGCACTTTCTTTACCGTTTCCAAACCTTCTGCAAGGCCCCATGGAAGTCCTCTTGTGTGAGCGTCACAGCCTCTTTCATCTCCTCAATTGTCTCATAACGACAGCCTCTGAGCTGAGAGAATAACCAAAAGTCACATGGACGGTGAGCAACTGTCTTGATGCCCATCTTGGTCAAATAGTCTGTGACAAGGATGGAGTTGTGGACTGGTGCATTGTCCTGGTGGAAATGCAACTGACCCGATTTGAAGAGTGCTGACCTCTTCGGACGGAATCTCTCCCTGAACTCCCTTAAAACTTCAACAGAGTAACCCTAACCCTAACCCTTTGGCCAATCAACTGTGGTGTATTGACATCCTTACTTCTGCCACACCTCTCATCATCTCTCACAAACTCCCTACCTTCCTTGAATCTCCTATGCCACTCAAAAACTGACGCTCGATTCATGCAAGATGCTCAAAAAGCAGTCTGAAGCATTCCATACGTTTCCGTGGCATTTTTTCCAAGTTTAGAACAGAATTTTATTGCACATCGTTCTTCTAAAGTGTCCTCACGTCGAGATTGGATTTTTGAAATTCACCAGCTGTGACAATCAAGCTTTAGTTGGGTATATTCCAATTCCTGCTGTAGCTGTTCATTTGAACGTGAAATCATAAAAAAAACCCCGGTCAGTCATCTCATAAGATATATAGCGATAAAATACTGAATTTTCAAGAGTCCACGACAATTTTTAATGTCTGTACAAAAAAGTCTGGAAACTTATTGAATGCACCTCGTATGTCTAAAATAAGCGAAACGAAAACGATTTTTTCTCCATCAGTTATAATCTTTGGTTATAAGTTATAATATTATAAATGAAACGCAAAATATTATTCTTCAATGCTAATCTTTAGTTATCACAACCTTTAAATCTAAAAGCTCCCAAGCAACTGGCGTTCTTTGACCTTTTCCATGACGATTTCAATCAATAATTTCTCTTACGTCAAAAAATAATTCCATACTATCTGTGAATGCTGTTTAGGCAAAACGAACGTTATACGAATAATTTGCCAATTTCAATAACATGATTTTGATTTTCATACACTAATTTCAAGACGTTTAAATCTATTTTACTGATAGAACTTTCTTGAGTATGGATTCCTTATAAGTATATATCACATGCAGAAGTGGTACAGCGTGGAAAATAGAATCGTAAAGCTCATTTGAAATTCTGTTTGAGTTATAAGTAAAGTAAAGTTAGCGACCATAGTCGAGGGTGACCCGAAGGCTCCCTTTTCGATAGCTACTACACCAAGGTGTAGGGGAGGGCGCTACTCCATTCCCAGGATTGCTCCACTTTACCCTTGAACCGTACCTTATAATGCTGAGTGTTTAAGCAAGGTGGTATCAAGTACCATTTTTAAAGTCTTTGGTATGACTCGACCTGGGATTGAACCCTGGTCTCCCGGGCCATTGGAGAACACTCTAACCGCTGGGCCAATGTCCCGGTTTGAGTTATAAGCAGTGGTTAATTTACCTCACCAATGAACCTGGTAGCTGATTGTATGACTAACAGCGAGGTAAATCTCATGGTCGGTGAGATAAACAGTCAAACAAGAATTAGGGATTTTTGAAATGGGTCAGTCTCTTATCAACAGAGGACAAGAGACAGTTTTGAATTTCGATGCTAGCAAAACCGTTCCAGATCACTGGCAGAGGGCAAGGATTTTAAAAGCAACAGGATTTTTTATTCATCTACTTAAGTATACAACTTCACGTCTCCTTGTATCTGAGAGCGGTCCAAAGAAGTGCTGAAACACTGCTAATAGAGACCGTGCAATGCAACACCAAATTCATTTGCACTCTTTGAAAAGAAAGAAATTCCTCTCTTCTTCCAGCAACGAATAAAATAATAGGAAAATATCAGTGCTCTCAAACCTCAGTTGCAACACACGTAAATAAATGAAAACATTGAATTAAATATCTATAATCCAACTCACATAGTGATCGTCCAATATTAATCAGAACAAACTTTGATCCAGAGCTTATATGTATCTTAAATTTTCAGACAAGGCAACGTAATTTCAGCGCCCGTCTTACAGATGGGGATGTTTTGTATTTAATTTTTCTCATCAGTCCACACCAGGCATTTACAATAGGTTAGAACGCCGATAACTGATATTGACGATGCACCCTCTCTGTATCATTTTTGCCTAGTTGATAAAAAAACTACTTCTATTTTGTTAATCCTTCAATAAATCTAGGAGGTCCAAGTGACTAGTTGTCAGTTGACACATATTTCATGAAGAACACTTTCTGTTACTTAGAAAGATTTTTCAGTTTTCGTAAAAGTATCGGAGTTTATTCGACTCTCTAAACTTGAAACCTCTGCGTGATGATTGTATCCAGAAATAACCACAACCCAGAGTCATTTGCCGCAGAGAACAGCGTTTACTCATAACGCTTTTTTCTTGGTTTTGCTTCGAAAATGTGTTCCCAGAAGTCAGTTTCTCACACAAAAACACACACGCTTTATTAACACTTTTACTGCCGTATACGATGATAGTTCAATTCCTAGTGTCGTGTTGTGTGCAAATGTAGTCGAATTCCAAAGATATGTCGTGTGGAAATAAAGTCGGATTGAAATTGTATCGTGTAAAAATATTGTTGAATTGCTAACGTCATGCAGATCGCAGATGTAGTTTAATTCCCAACCGTGTCGTGTGCAAATATTGTCGAATTGCCAGAGCAATTTTAAAATCTTCAGACCTTCTTTGATAGTTGAGCTTTTCTTTTGATACTATTATACGCACATCCATTTACATATATATCTATATACTCTTTTTATGCTTTCACACACTCTCTTATACAGATACATCTATTTCGTAAGATTTTTTCTTCCAAATCTATAGTAACATCTCTTATGATTTCTCTATGAAGCAACCTTTTAGAAACTCTGCTTGTATCTATGTTCCATGTTTAAGGTAAATTAATTTTTAACTCTCCTCCTAAAAGCAGTAATTGTAATTTGAAGAGTGGGGGCCCCGAAAAAATATCATATTGCTGGCAGCATGGATTTATGACCTGGAAACTTTTGTACGTTATTAGTTCGAGCGCAAAAAGGCAGTTAAAACGCGCTCTTATATTTCAAACACTTCTACAATTGTTTAAGATTGGAAAAAACTGAGCCTGACAGAAATGAATTATGAAGGTAATTCTGGGGGTTGTTGGATTTTTAAAGAATGATTTTTAAGTTTATTTTTGCCAAGATTCGGCTATATTTTCCTTCTGTTTTTTTTTTATTCAAATTTCCAATATGGCTTCCAAGACATATTAAAACTGATATTTTCATCAAAGAAAAAAATCGTTTTGTCTTTTTTGTTCGAAAACTTTTAGAAATGTCAGTTAATGTAAGAGCCCAAAGCCTGTAGCTTTGAAAATTGTTCTTAAGGAACGGAAAATTTGGAAAAAAATACTACGGAAATGTCGTCTTAATTAGTTCTTCTTCCTTTAGGTGTTTGTTACTAAAAGCAAATAACACTAAAATATGAGGAAAATGTTTTTATCTTTAAGTTGCAATTAAAAGCCGCCTTCAGTGGTCTTTAAGCTCAATGGCGAATGGCATACCATTTACAGAATTCATATTGCAATCAAATGAAAATGAATAAATATCTGGATGCATTATACAAATAACAGTTATACCCCTTGAAAAATCCTAATGGTAAGTGCAACGTTTTTATCATTAATTTCAGATATTTAATGAATCTTCAAAAGCATCTTTTCACATTATTGCTTGATCGTTTGATATACTTCAGTACGAGTTGAAGCTGGAACTATGACACTAGTTCTGTATCTCTTGCCAAAACATGTTCTTCTTTGAAGAATAAATCAACCTCTATACACAAATAGACAAAAGCCTGCAATAACATGAACTTAATAAGCTGCAAACATGTCAGCAGGTGCGATTTTAGTGGGTCAGTTAGCTTTTCGTCACGTCAACATATTTTAGTTTATTTAATGACGAAATCAGTTTTTTCAAGCATTTGTGTTGAGGGGGATTTAGTTTGGTTTTATTGCATATCAACTATTGTTAGTTATTTAATGCCAAATCCTGTTTTTACATATGTTAAATATATGATTTGTAAACACATTTTATTGATATATACACTTAAATGTTCCAACAGTTCTATTTCTGGTAATTTAATTTAACAAGCCATTTTTAATTGTTTAATTGTCATTTCTCTTTGACCCATAGATAAGACCCTATCAGGTGTATCCACTCCAGGCCAGAGTGGACCTGGGAGAGATGGCAATGAATGGTACTCCACATTCCCCAAAGCTCCAAGATAACTGCAGCTGCACCATTTGATAGTTTGATATCATACCCAGGATACTCGTTAGGGGATTACCACTCAGCAGAGATGCAGTCGGTGTATTATATAACCACGGGTGGTTCGGATGGCAATTATATTGAAATATAATAGCTCTCACATCAATTTCACAAATGCCTCGAATAAATAATCTAACTCACTGTATTCTTAAAGTTTTCTTCCGTAGTTCAAACATGTCATCAGTGAGTTATACTTCCGCTTATCAGTGATACATCTGCTGTCCAGATTTCTGAAGGTGATGCAGTCCATTTAGTCAGGATATGTTCAATGAAAATGATAATATCAAGCATAAAAGAGGAAATGAAAATCCATTCCCAAACCATGACAACATCAGGAAGTTACGCTCTGAATTTTATGGGATATGAAGGGTGTCATTTTACATGATATGCTTAACCAAAATGAAACACTTAATGTGGAATAATATGACTTCAACCGTAAGCAACGAACTTTTTTTTGCAGAAAAAAAGTGGCCATCATCGGTCAATCGAAAAGGCATGTTGCTCTTATACAATAATGCAACACCACACATTGTTCCAATCACTAAGGAAATGTTTAAGATTAGAGACATCTTTTGTAAGATATAACAACAGGAAGCGCATACACCCGTATATATATATATATATATATATATATATATATATATATATATATATATATATATATTCTTTTAATGGTCGCTGATATCCGGAGGGCTTCTTCCCAATTCGCAAATCTTCCCCAGAAAGGCAAGCAATTTTTTTGCAACCATTTTCTATCCTTATGCTGATTGAATTTCCCAAGTTTTTGAAAAGACATTGATGAATTCAAAATTGAAGTAAAGGACATTTATATACTTTTTTGACAGCGAAACTCCGTATTTTCCCATCATCGTTTTATATTGTGAGTTTCTATTCAAAGACAGACTATTTTGCCCACAAAGAATTGCGTTTGCAGAGGTTTGATGATTTAAATAAAAGAGACATAAAATTGAGTTTCTAAACAAAAACTGAATGCTCCTCGCTTACGCACGATCATAGAAAAGCATGATCACTTCGTAATACGAATAATGAAAGAAAGAAAAGGGTTTTCATTTGAAAAGATGCATTCAGTTAAATAAAATTTTATTCAGAAAGATTCACTTCACCCCAAATTGAAAGAACAATTATTTTGGTAAATACAGACTGAAATGAAATGTGCTATATTCTATCTGAATATTCGTGAGCTGAAGCTTCAAGACTCCATCGATTAGTAAGTCATGAATTATCATGACTTTCTAGGAAGGATTGTAGAATGTTCCCCTATTGTCATTTGCACGAGTATAATTCAGATTTTTCCTTCTCTCAGAGGGGTTGTCACTCACCAAGCGCAAAGAGCCATATTTTCACATTTTTCAGATGTTGAAAGAAGTGGCTGCCTGTCTTTTGGTTTGGCTTCGGTTCATTTGTTTAATGGAATATCAGCCTTCGTGGGTTAATTAATGCCAAATTCATCTTTGAAGAAGAACATTAATAGTTCTATTTAATCCATACCAGGAGGGTAAAGAAATTTATTCCTTTCTCAAATGTATTAGTCTGAAAATGAACGTAATAGCGCGACTGAAGTTCGAAATTGCTTACTACGATGTCGCAGTCGAGCAAGTTAAACATAACGGCACAAGGACTCCTTCCACTCACAATGCCTGACTTTGTACGGTATATAATAGTCAGGTGAATATAAAATATCCGGATTTGCAATCCATTCGGCGATTCTATTTTCACGATGATGACCGCTGCAATATCCACGCCACTGCACTTTGACAAAAAGACAGATAAAACACATACGTATGTGTACACATACACAGGCGCATGCAAGTATGATCAGATACTCGCAAATAAACACACGCATACATACACACACACACACACACACACACACATATATATATATATATATATATGTGTGTGTGTGTGTGTGTGTGTGTGTGTGTGGAGAAAAGTAGAAAAAGAAAGTGATCCAAGTGAAGAATTTAATATGAAAGAAAGTCGACGTTATAATGTTTCGGTTTTAATAAACCATCATCCAGACTTAGAAAAGTTGTTATCGACTGTCGTCTGATCACCAATGGATGTTTAATCAAATACAAAACAAGAAAGGAGATGATATATAGTTTTATATTTGCCTTGCTTAATCACGCGATATTTTTTTAAATGAAACTCAGCATCATCTTTTTTATGTCTTGATGATGGTTTATTAAAACCGAAACGTTGTAGCATCAACTTTCTTTCGTATTAAATTCTTCACTTTGGATTACTTTCTTTTTCATCTTTTCTCCACATTATCAGATTCATTTGCATTTTTTACTCTCATATATATATATATATATATATATATATATATATATATATATATATATATATATATATTTGGTGGTGAATAGAGAGAGTTTTGACTTAGGTATATAAATACATTCTTATGTAACAAAAGTTTTTAAATGGTGTGAACAAATATACAGAGGTGTTAAAAGTTCGATAACGACACGTAATTTAATAATGACAAAAAAGAAAATACTAAAGGAACGAAAGAGAAAAAAGAGTGCAAGGATGTGTATAGTTTAGTAAAATAAATATTAAGGATTGAATAGGTGAAGATAGATAGATAGATAGATAGGATGAAATTTTAATAAAGAGATATGAATAAAATGAGATAGATAGATAGATAGATAGATAGATAGATAGATATGAACAGAAGTAGATTATAACCTGATAATATAGATGCATCGTGGGCAAGATAGATGATGACTCATTCAAATATATATATATATATATATATATATAAAGACACACGCACACAAACAGATAGAGACACACACACATGTAGAGACAGACAGACAGACAGACAGACAGACAGACAAAAACGCACACATGTAGAGGGAGGGAAAGAGAGAGAGTGAGAGAGAGAGAGAGACAGACAGACATATAGACAAAGACACACACATAGATCGATATGGACACATGCATACATAAAAACGGAGACATTCACATATAAACACACACGCACACACACTCACACATAGATAGATGTATAGATAGATAAAAATAGAAATTTATTTATAAAGAAAGCAAACTAACTTGTTAGCTGGATAGACATATATTGAAGGTTTACCTATTTGAATGAAAACAAAAATAATTTTCTCTCTGGATAAAAGAAACTTTAACACCAGGATACAAAATGGCATCCACATTACACAGCAAAGAATTATCAACGAAAAAAGTTTCTCCTCTGTAGGCATAGCTTCGCCACTTGTAAAATTGGTACAACACATTTTCCTATTCTCATTGGCTCAGGATATGCATAAGCTAATATTACAAATATCTACATGCTAAGTTAACTACCTTCTTCTTCTTCTTCTTCCAATATAATATTTTATACATACTTCCCTTATAGCCTTTGAGTCAGTTTTTTTTTGTTTGTTTGTTTTCTCCTTACGTTTTTCCTTTTCTTTTTTTCTTCTTTTGCGCATCCTTCTACTTCATATTCTGCTCTGCAATTACGATGAAAAGCTGTCTCTAAAAGCCTCGGCCTTCATTCCTCGGGGGAATCTGTAATCGCCCCTACCCAGAACAAATTCTGTCAGTACACTTGGAACGTCAAGAAGTATTTCGTTTCCCTATTCTTTGAACGCTAAAAGAAATTAGCCGCGGAAAATATTACGAGCGTTTTATCCACGCTTCAAAGTTCCACACATAGACACACACACGCACACGTAAACGCACATATACCGATATGGCTGTCTGCATACACAGGTACGTATATATATATATATATATATATATATATATATATATATATATATATGTATAATTAGACACCTTTTGCTATTTATGGCAGAATATGAATATTTATGCATTCAGCAAGTAAATCACACACTGACGTATATATACGCGCAGATATACACTTATGCTTACGCAAAAAAACACACACACAAACTCATATACACACACATATACATGATTTTATATATAATTATATAGCTATATACATATGTGTATTTTTCGACGTTCAATATCTCTACACATACACACTAGCACGCATACTAGGCTTGAGTAAGTGTGTGAGTATGTGTATGAATATGTGTGTGTGTGATTCTCTATGTGCGTCTATGTTCATTTTTTAGTTTTATGTTTTTCATGTATATATATATATATATATATATATGCATACACATGTGTATATAAGAAGGTCTATATAGAATCATATATTCAACAATATATGGGTATATACGCATGCGCTTCTTCGTCATAAACGTTTCTTAATAAAAACACGCATGTTGGTATTGGTGTATGTGTTTGTACATTTTTATATTCTCATTTCATGTTGTTATTTGTATGTGTATACTTATACACACACACACACACACACACACACAGTCACACACACACACACACACTCATACACAAACATACACATACACGCACACATTCACAAGTTCAAGCGCTCACAATCCAATGTATTCCAATATATATATATATATATATATATATATATATATATATACACATATATATATATATATATATATATATATATATATATATATATATAAGTACATATAAATATGCAATGCATGTAATCATATATAAATATGTATGTGTGCTTCTCTGATATGCACACACCTAAATGAATATATATCTGTATGTATGTGTATTGGTGTATATGGAACCATTGAGCTATTAATAGTTTTGTGTTAGAGTATGTGTGTGTGTGTGTGTGTGTGTGTGTGTGTGTGTGTGTGTGTGTGTGTGTGTGTGTGTGTGTGTGTGGATAGATAGATAGATAGATATGCACACACACATGCATATATATATGTGTGTGTGTGTGTGTGTGTGTGTGTTATGAATATAAATGTCAATATAAATTCAAATAGATCATAGTGTAAAGTGCATTGTGTTACATACACAAACAAATTCAAGGATACAAATATTTCAATACACTCGCATATATATATATATATATATATATATATATATATATATATATATATATATATATATATATATAATGTTTGGAAGCTGCTGTTAACTTTCTTCATAATATAATAATATGTCAAAGGGATCAAAATGCAGCAATTATCACTTTCCCCAAAAGTTCATTTATTGAGATTGGACTTTCAAATGCTTTACACTATTCATCTCTTTTGATCTTGATGCATACTTACAAGTCCCAATTTCATCTGATGAATAAATAAAAAAATATATTTTCCCTCACCATGTCATCATTCTTGTGTGGATAACCTCATCACTAAGTCGTTTTTTTACACATCAAAAAAGGTTAACAGCTTGATTGCCTTCCGTTTGGTCTGGTTTCTGACAGAGTATTTTTAAAAATAACATTCCTTATATGTTTGAACGTGTGCGTTTTACTTCATCATAGACACTTTACAATTAGAGCCTCATTAATGATGACTTCCTTTTGCTATGTTTTTCTGCAACGATAATTTATATTTGTCAAGCTGAAGAAATAATATCTGATGGCGGTTGCAGCTATTCTTCTCCCGAGATCTACACCTCCAACTATGTCACAAAACTGCATCTGGAGGAAAGGCTGCATTTCTGGAGCTCTGGGAAGTCTAGACGAGCCCTTCACGGTCATTACTCCCAGGTCCACTCTGATCCGAAGTGTCATAAACTGTTAGGGTCTCAGCTCAGTGTTGAATGAATGTTTAAAAATTATTAGTACTAGATAAGAATACTTGATCATGTGATACCTTGTGAAAATTATGTGTATCACGTGTAGTTAGTTGAAGCTATACTAGTTTGCAAAGGGTTATTTAAATTAGTTACTCGGAAATAAAATTAATAATCCTTAATGAAAAATTGCTGCTTGCTAAATACTCGTGTTGGCAAAAAATTATCAGAACCATATCACTAGACAAAAAATGATTATTGAGAATTTAACAGCTTGCGAGGATTACGAATCCACAAGTTACGCTGGTGCAAACGACATAATTCTCCTACCGGAGAATGTAAATCGAATGATGGGCTTATGAATCAGGAATACCTCCACAGTGTTCAGGAGTCCATTGCTGAGCGTCAGCGTCCTGGAGATATTCCTAGTAAGCCAAGAATGCAGTGGCCCAAGAGCTATCAGTCAGCTACTTGGACAAACTAAGACCAGGAGCTTTCTTTTTTGCTCACCACCCATCTTAAAGGCCCTATTAATTAACAAATGACATCTTTCTGCAGAGTATGACGTTTGTCTGGAGTGGTTTGATGCAGTAACGGATAAAAAAGATAAAACGGAATGAAAATGACCAAATAGACGACAGATACAAAAGGGAAATTTAAGAGCGGAACAGAATATGCTGAAGCGCCGATAAAAGAAGCCCCAATTCATGAGAGTGGGGAACATGGGAATATCGTAAATGATATTCAAAAAAGGATTTTCGTGATCTCCAGAGCTGAAAATCAGAGAAAACATCGAAAGAAAAAGCGTCAGGTTCGGAGATCACTCTACTCAAATCCTTATGCTTTTACAAAAAATCTTTTCGTGGAATCAAAGAGTGGAAAGCTTGATGTACTGAGAGGGAACTTGATAATCACTTGAGGATGACATTTTTTCTTTTAATACTGTTTTACACCTGGCCTAACGGTGAAATGTACTTAGAATGGAATCAACAAAGTGGATCCAAACCTGGGCAAGAAAAGCTCATGTTCACTTCGCACAAATATCCCCTGAAAAGCAACGTTTATGTATTTAGCAAGTACGTTAGGGCCCTTTAGATTTGTCCTGGCAATGTATCTTGACATTTGTATAATACCTTAAATAAGGGAACGTTCCTTGCACCTGGTACAGGGTTAATAATTAGTACAAGCTGATTTATATATTTCAGAGAATCGATGGACTCCACAAAATATTGCTTATGACCCTAGCAGGTGATTGGAAGTAAGAGTTAGTCAGGTGTGCGATAACGTTGGTCCCATATTGCATTTAACAATATGACGTCTTCTTGCGTGGTTAAATCACAAGAAAAGCAGAACATTTAGAGTAAATGTATCAATAAAGTTTACAATCATTTTAAACCGGAAAACACTCCGTACTATAATTGCTATATTTATGTCTTAAGATCCAATTTATTAATGTAGTTGAATATCGTTTCAAACATTATCACAGATATATTGGACCCATCGATGGGACACGAGTACGTCCTTCTACATCATGTCAGAGTGGAGTTGGGAGTAATGGCAAAGAATGTGACTCCATTCTCCCTAGAACTGGAGTTACATCACCTGACGTAGGTTAGTGTCGTAACAAGGACACAGATTAAACGGAAGTCGGACTACAGAACTTGTACCCGTTGATAGGGTTAACGGAAGCAGAAAAAACATAATATATGGGTAAAATCTTTTGATGATATTTTAGTTGCTTTAAAATACGATTAGGCCATAAACGTTTACCAGCAATATAAAGAAATAAAACGACATTAATAATAATAATAATAATAATAATAATAATAATAATAGGAGGGGAGGAAAAATCATTTTGATTATTTTTTAGTCGCACTACAATGAAGTACCTGAGGAAAAAAAGCAATCATGTTTATCGCGCGCAAAACTACATTAAGATTAATTTCTAAATTACTTTCAAGTGTATGAAATAGAAAAAGAATTTGCACAATAGAAAGACATGAAATGTGTTTCTCGTTAAGAAAAATATCAATAAATTTTCAATTATGAACTCATTGCCCATTTTGTTCGGAAAGTTTTCATTTATTTTCATTAAGACTGAATAACAGACATAATTGGTCCCACACACCCAACTCCCAAAAATAGGTAAAAGAGAAAACATTAAGTAAATAGGGGAAAGAGAGAGGGGAAATAAATTGAAAAACAGACAGGTAGATTGACAATTCGTGTGTAGGCGTATCTTTGCCTTTGTGCTGTTCTGTGTCTCCAGAGTGTACAGACAAAAAAAAAAACGCCTGAATGGATTCAAGTGAAATATAGTGCACACATAATCAAGAATCTGTCAAGGTTACCAATGTGTGCTCCATCTTTTTATTAATTTGGTGCGTCAAGGTAGTTAGGGTTGAAGTGCTTTTCGTTGTGTTTTGTTTTGTTTGTGTTTTGTTTTTTTTTTTGTTTTTTATAGTTTATTCTTTCCAACTGCTCACTAACATCCTTCTTCTTAACGTCAAATATGATTGCAGGACGGTTGTAAGGACGACTTTCTTGAAGATGAGAAAGATACCGCTCAGGAAGGGATACATGGATCCGAACCTTATTCAATACCAATGTTGCTAAATGATGTTTGGTTGGTTTTTATGGCATATCAACCTTTGTAGATTACTTATTGCCAAATCCATTTTTACATAAATAACCAGTTCTATTTCAATCAATTTCGTTTAGCATATGTACACATTTTAAGTGTCAAAATCTTTTCTATTTCAAATAATTCAGTTTAGTCATACAGTTCTAATTCAAACAATTTAGTTTAGTATAAGTGTAGATTTTGTTTACCCACAGTTAAACGTCAAAATAATTCTATTTTAAACAATTCAGTTTAGCGTAAGAACAGTTTCAATGTTTAAAACGTTCCATTTCAAACAATTCAGTTTAGCCTAAGTATGCAGTTTAAATGTAAGTTCAGTTTAATTGTCAAAAACATTTCTATTTCATGTCATTCAGTTTAGTCAAACAGTTCTAATTTAAACAATTCAGTTTAGCTTTAGCAGCCAGTGTAGATATCAAAACAGTTCTATTTCTAGTAATACAGTTTAACATAAGTACGCGGTTTAGTTCTATTTGACCCATAGCTAAGGGCCTAGTAGGTGCTAAAACGCCGGGCCATTGTGGAACTGAGAGCGATGACAATTAAGGGGTGCTTCTACTTGTACTAAGTTTCTCGACCATGTACTCCACTCTCAGCCTGTCTGTCTTACTGTCTTTCTTTCTTTCTTCCTCTCCCTCTCTCCATCTCTCTCTTTCTCTCTCTCTCACTTTTTCTCTTTATATATATATATATATATATATATATATATATATATGAGATGTCCGTTTTTTAGATGTTTTATCTGGCCAAAGAATTAGTTCTGTTTTTTAGTCTTAAGGAAAACAAAAAACGAAAACTTTTCTAACGAGACAGGCAATTTGTTTATAATTGAAAACGTATTGATATTTTTCTAAGAACCTTAACAAGAAACACTTTTCATCTAGTTTAATAGATTAATTCATTTTTATTTCTTTTTTTTCTTTTTTTCATCTCGTACATACTTCAGAGAATCTAGAAATTTATATCGGAAATACATTCAATAATGTTTTAATTTGTCTTCTTTTTTTTTCATATTTTGTCATCAATAAGATTGTCATTTTTTTTTTCTTTTCAGGCATATCTTATGTGTCTATCAGTACATCCTATGGATAAAAGCCCCGTTAATCTTATATTTATCCGATCAATATAATTGCCATCTTTTTTTTTTCTTTTAAGGCACATTCTATGTGTCTCTCAGTAGATCCGACGGATAAAAACCCCGTTCATCTTATATTTATCACATCAATATGATTACCATTTTTTTTTCACGCACATTCTATATGTCTATCACAATCAGTTGATCCTACGGATAAAAGCCCCGTTAATCTTATCAAAACATTCCTAACGGGTTTCGTATTTTGTTTCGGTTTTTTGTTTGTATTTTTGTATTTTGCATGCATATGTATATTTGTTTATGTTTAAATCAATCTGATAAATGTCTTGTATTACGACATTCTGATGATTCAATAATTTCATTCATGTTTTTTATACTTTTGATTTTATCAATCTATTTTAAACTCTTTAGACTTTTTAATTGTTTTCTAAACCAAACTTATCAGGATTGTATTATTTCTAGTTGAATATTATGCACTAAAAATGGTTAATATTAGTTATTATCAATAGAGCATTGTAATATATAGTTATATATATATATATATATATATATATATATATATATATATATATTACAGTCCAAAAATCAGTACATGTGAGGGCCGGCTGAAAAATTCATAAACTAATCAATATATTCTCATGGAATGAGACCAAATTATTTTTCCACATAATTACCTTTGAAGTCATAACACTTTTCCGTTGGTGCTGTATTATTTGGATCCCACAGTAAGAAGTCATCCTATGAACTATTTAGCCCACTTTCATAAGTCCTATTTAGTACGTTTTCAAACCGAGCTTGGTTCTTTTGTTTTGTTTAGAGTGCTGTAGGGTAGGTAATAAATAATAGCTAATATTGTCCATTTTGATTGTATATTGTTCATCGGAAATTAAAAATCTTAACATCCTATAATCACCAAAAATCAAAGATTCTGGTTACGAATTCAATTTGTGAAAATTTACGAAGTGCTAAACATAATAAGGTAGTAAGACACCTGTACGCTTTTGGATTATAGTGATGTATCATTATATGCCTCTTCTCCCACTCAAAGTCTGCGTAACTATTCAAGTGACAAGCAAGGCAAGGTAACTAAGCAAACGGCAGGTTTTATTTCAGAGAAACTTTTCCTGTTTAAAGATTTCTACAAGTCACCAGAGATTTGATGCTGGATCCCCTTTTCTCCAGTTTTGAATTTGGAGTTACTTACTTGAAGGGTTAACCTTCACCTTTATCATTATAATAGATTGTTTGTTTGTTTATTTAGATTTTATGGCATATTAACATTTGTAGGTTATTTAATGCCAAATCAATCTTTATGCATATAAACAGTTCTATTTCAAACAATTCAGTTTAGTATAAGAAAAATTATTTTCTAATTCAACATACAGAAATTGTTCTATTTATAACAGTTTAGCATAAGTATGCAATTTAAATGAAGTACGCAGTTTAAATGTTAAAACAGCTCTATTTCAAGCAATTCAGTTTAGCATAATTACACTGTTTATTTATATTTGACCCATAGATAGTACCATATCAGGTGCTACCACTCCGGGTCAGAGTGGACCTGGGAGCGACGGCAACAAAGGGGTACTATACATTCCCCAAAGCTCTACCATTAATGAAAACTTTCCATCAGATTTAGTGTCATATCAGGACACTCATTGATATGGGGGATCTGACCCCTCTGCAGAGACGCAGTCATTGTATTCTACAGCCTCAGCCCATTGGGCAACATTATAATAGAGCTCCTTCTACCCCCCCCACACACACATATACACATATATACATAAGTTGGACGACCGTAGTTGACGGCGAACCAAAGGCTCCCTTTTCAATAACTGCCTCAACGAGTTGGGGGGCGCTACTCTTTTCCCTGGGTTGCTTCACTTACCTTTCATCCATATTTTATGATACTGAGTATTAAGTAAGGAGACATAAAGTACCATATTTTGAACATTTGGTGTGAATTGATCTAGGATTGAACCCCAGTCTCCCGCACCATTGGCAAGCACTCACTATTATGTCAAGGAGTATATATTTTATTACTTGAATTGTGTATTATTTTTGTGTTTCTCGCAACAATTTTTCATAACTATCTCTTCTTGGAAATATTAGCCTCTTGTAAGATTACCGTGCATCCATAACTACACACACAGACCCCCACACACATATTCATCCATATTCTAAATACATGAATAATGAGAATGTTGATAATATAATCGGGCAATTATGTTTTTAAGGGGTGGTATTCAGGTGTGAGTTGCAGTATCTCTTCAGCAAGTCCTTCCTATTCAATTCTCTTATCATTCAAACACAGCCAGAGCATTCTTTATTAGTTTTGGAAGTATTAATCTCTGTGGAAATGTGGAAACCTGGGCATTTTTTATCTATTGGTTTTGTTCTTTTTTTTCCATCCCTTAGCGACGATAGATAAATAGTATTATCTTTTTTAATGATTATCAACGTAATTAATGACTTTAACAGATTTAAAAGTAAGCTGGAACAAATCTAAATTTAATTGATATGTTCCTGATTTCAAGAGATAGCAGTGAGTTTCCAACTTTAGGACAAAACATATCATGTTATACCTATAATAAAACTAGATTCATTTTCATCTTAAGGTATTTTATAGATAAAAAAAAAGTTATTTATTTCATAATTTTTATCGTCTAAAAATCTATCAAAACGTTTTGAACCTCTACGTGTAGATTTCTGTTATATATATATATATATATATATATATATATATATGTGTGTGTGTGTGTGTGTGTGTGTGTGTGTGTGTGTGTGTGTGTGTGTGTGTGTGTGTGTGTGTGTGTGTGTGTGATTAAACAGTAAAGATATCTTTTGAGTACATATTTTTATTTTGATCCTTTCAAGTCACCGTATGGATGTTATAATATCTGGCCGGAATGAGCTGATAAATGTTCAGAAATTAATTAGTTCCCGAATACTTTCAGACTCATTTTGTACCATCGTCAAGGGTGGGGGGTTGTATATTGGAAAAGTGATACAACCTTTTTAAGTACTTTACAACTTTGAATTAAGCAGTTAAGTATTTATACTGGTGTTATGTTGTAGCGTTTGTTTTTAAATTTTTACTGTGACTTGAAAGGATCAAAACAAAGTATCAAAAGATTTACTGGGTGTAGTGTAAGTTAGTTGACCCCGCTGGACATGGACTCACTTAGTCCAATGTAAGTCCAAAGTATTAGTTTTTCCAGCACGTAGGCCTTCTCATAGCTTGAAGTATACTTGTAATGAAAGAAATGTTTAATATTGAAAACAAACAATACAGAGATTACGTTTACGGAAAAAATTGTTTTTCTTTCTTGAAAAAAAGCTCTTATTTATTGAATGAACCTCATATATAAGTATCTACAACACACAATATATATATATATATATATATATATATATATATATATATATATATATATATATATATACCGGAGTTAGAACTCACTTACTGCAATCAAATATATTGTGTATGTATTGTGTATATATTTTGTACATATTAATATATTGTGTATATATTTATATATAAGGGTCAGTTAACGTTGGAATATGATGTAACTAATAAATCATCTTTTGAATATTTTTTGTTTATCAAAAAGAGTTACAATATGCATGTGTATTATTGTAAAGATGGTTGTTATGGTCCCAAAGAAAGAATAAGGATATATTTTACGCTTGTACCAATACGCATTGTTTCACCAAAATGTATGCCAAACAGTTGTTAGTGCCATATTATTAAGATGCAGCCGTATGGAGGATTGCGGTCGAAATCCAGGTCCTTGGTTTAATTGTTTCATGAAAGTAGTTAATGAGTAAGTTAAAGATTAAGGGATGACCCACAGCTTATAACTTATCAAATGTTATGATAAGATTAGTATAAAAACAAATCAATGATCCACTTCTTTCTTGAGGTTTAAGCTTTTATGATAACAAAGCATTCACCAATTTTGATATACGATTTCATAAGAAGATTCAGCTCAGGTCTAGGCTCCAAAGTCTGAACATGAAGTTTGGAGTGTAATATTGAAATTGAAGGACGTGCAAAGAGGAGTGACAAAAGTAAAAAGAGTTAAAATTACGGTTCAGTTCCTTTAATTATTCTTAGCTTAAATAACGGTCACAAGTGAAATTTCGAACATTTTTCGTTTTCCATTCTTTAATCCTTTCATCATTGATTTCCTGAGTCTAAATTTACACACAGCTGTTTGAGCCGTATCTCAACACAGGTAAAGTGCTAATATGGGGTGTTGGAAAATAATAATCATAATAAAAACGGTATATCGACGACACAGGTTCAAAGTGTAAAAGTTTAATAACAATCCTTCCATGACAACTTCAGACGTATTTGTTACGTTCTCTGATATATTTTGCTAAAAAATTACTTTTTTATATATCGTTTCCTGAATAAGATCGTAAAGAGCGAAAAGTAAATCTATGAACAGTCCAAAATTTTAATTCTCTCGTCCTATGATTATTTCATTCGGCCGAAAATATTTTCAAATGTTTACTCAACATTAGAGATTGACAAAAATTACTTCATCTGACAATTTGAAGTAAGAAAAGTTTTGTGACAGAAAAATCGTTCCTTTGTTGAACCATACCAGCCTCAACGTACACTTTTTTCTTTCCTTATTAAGTTAAGGGCTTTCAGCTTCCCACTAAAAGAACTTTACGGCTTCTGTTTTGTATATCCGAGTTGCAAGCATCAACACTGGTTCTATAATTAAATAAACTTATCAATTGAACATTCTTTGATTTGCTTGTAGGTAACTAAACCTGAAAGCGAAATCCCGTAAATAGTAGCAAAAACAAACAAACAAACAAACGTGACGAAATTATCTATATCTTACAAGTTCTTAGTATTATATATATATATATATATATATATATATATATATATATATATATATATATGAGCTATAACGTTGAATCGGCCACCCAAGTTCTAATCACGAACGTGGTAGTTTGTGTTTTCACCTCACGTTAATGCTCTATGGAAAGAATGCAAATGTTCTTACTGACCCCCATCAGGCATGCAAAATTAGTAAGACAGACTGGGTTATTGACTTTCGTTTAAGCAACCAGTGTAGGAGAAGGAAAACTAATTTCTCATTCGCTGTACTCCACACAAAAATTTACCTTACCGACAGCGGAGTTGTATATATATATATATATATATATATATATATATTACTTAAAGACAAAAGAAAAAATTTCACTTTCTTAGCATCATTATAAATTTATTTCAGGTTTTTACAAATTCTTTTAAGTTTAATTTAATTGCTTCATGAAAACCATCTCCAGATGAAATATTTGAAATTGTATTTAAATGTTATCATATTACTTCCGCTGAGAATGGAATTTGAAATAAATTCTTTATTTTTATGTTTTTAAACTAAAATGATCTATTTTACCAATTCATTAAACAAGAAAAATTAATAAAAGTTAAATATATATCTATTATTTTTTCACACACACACACACACACACACACACATATATATATATTATACGAATTCTTGTTATTTATGTTAAGAAAATTTTGTCAACGAAAATGAAGGGGTTAAAGACAGAGATTAATTCTAACCTGAAACTAGTTAATTTTTTAGATGTTACTCTCAATCTAAGTAACAATCCTTATAAACC
Source organism: Sepioteuthis lessoniana (assembly GCA_963585895.1). Lineage (NCBI taxonomy): Eukaryota > Metazoa > Mollusca > Cephalopoda > Myopsida > Loliginidae > Sepioteuthis > Sepioteuthis lessoniana. The sequence continues at coordinate 147,192 of CAUZXS010004941.1, forward strand.
GTTTAGTAAATCTAATGCTATTCTAACATGCATTAATGTTATTTCTAACTACCCAGCATCCATAGTTACGCAAATTCCTAATGCGATTAATATTAGAATAAACAGATTATCATCTTTTAAAAAACATATTCAATAATAATTATATCCATATAATGAAGCTTTATATAGTAGTGGTTATAAAGATGAACTTGAATATTTAGATGCCAATAAATATCACGTAAACAGGGGCAATAATATAGGAAATAAGGGTTATAATTATAGTACAATCAATAGATGTTTTAATGTAAATACAGATAATAAAATTAATTAAAAATTCAATGAGAACAGTCAAAGAAATATTACCTGGTTTAATCCCCTTTTTGCAAACTTTCTAATATTAATATAGGAAAATATTTCTTAAGCTTAATAAGTAAACATTTTGAAGATGGTAATTTCCTTAGAAAAATAAAGAATAAGAATAATGAAAAGTTTGCTATTCTTGTACTAACAATATGTCTAACATTATTGACTATCACAAAAAATTAAGAAATAAACTAACCCCGAATAACAAAGACAACATATAACACGCATATAATAGTAAAATGCAAAACAAGTGCCCCTAGAAAACAAATGTAGAGTTGATAATATCGTCTATCAGACCAACATTTCAGCTAAAGAGATTGATAACAATGATAAGGCTTACATAGGTATGACAAGCTAAAACTGGAAATTCAGATATTATGATCATCTATAGTCATTTAGAAATTAAACATTAAGAATCAAACTGCCCAAAAATTACAGGGATCTAAAAGAATTAGGACTAACTCCTATAAGAAATTGGAAAATAATGAAGAGATCCTCCTCGACAAATAGTTTACATGGTAAGTTTAATTTATGCTATGAATAGAAAATATGTATATTAAAATTTCTTTATAAAAATTTACTTAATTCTAGAAAAGAAATGATCATGGTATGTAGACATAGGACAAAGTTCTTAGTTTAATTTAACTTTAGACATATTTTAGAATGATGTATTTAACTACCTTTAAGTAAGTGATTATATATCCTTAATTCTATATATTAATATATCAATCCATAATTCTTTATAAACAGAATACTGAATCAATCAATTTTATGTTTTTCTAATGTAGAATACTATTGAGATAAATAGATAAAATAAATAAACATTTTTTCATTATAAGATATAATAGAATGAAATAATAATAAAAATCAAATAATATGACATTTAACGAGTATGAATGATTCCAATAATATACCGGTTTTTTAGTACACCGATTTTTACTATAACTAATCACAATCTGAATAATCAAACATTAAGATCTTTTATTTTATCTTTTTTTTTAAATTGTTAGTTACTTTTACATAATATATTTTAGAGATTAATTCTTAACTTATTATAATTATTTAGCGTTAGATATGTAAATTACGTATTGATTATGTGTTTATTACGATTGACTTTATTTTCGATGACAAAATTTTCTTTATATAGATAACTTATAATTTTTTATAATGTTTTTAAGAACAAAAAATAAGTTTTGCAATTCAATATTTTTCCTTATATATTTTTAATATTAACAAAACATAATAGTCTAATAAAGTAAAAAGGAAAGTAATGTTGGAGAAATTAGTCGAGGGTGGCCAGAAGGCTCCCTTTTCAATAGCTCGTACACCGAGGTGTAGGAGAAAAGCTTCTCCATTCCCTCGATTTTTTCACTTTACCCTTGATCCTTGTCTTATAGTACTGAGTGTTAAGGAATTTTGTTCAGCATCTTTGGCATGACACGGCTTAGGATGGAACATCGGTCTCCCGGACTATTGGCAAACACTCTATTCATTAGACCAATGGCCCGGTCTCAATCGAAGTAGAGTATAAACTTTATCTATAGATTTAAAAAAATGTTGCTTACTTAGAATTCTTTTGTTCTGGGGTTGTTTTTTTAATCTTTTAATGTTCTGTAAATTAGAGATAACGGTATTATATATATATATATATATATATATATATATATATATATATATATATATATATATATATATGATATCTTCAACTTCTATTAATTTTTCTTGGTAAAATAGATCATTTTAGTTTTAAAAATAAAGATAAAGAATTTAATTCAAATTGCATTCTCGCCGGAATTGATGTGAAAACATCTAATTATAATTTCAAATATTTCATTTGAAGATTGTTTTCATAAAGCTTATAAACAAATTAAACTAATAAGAATTTTTTTCTTTTGCCTTTATGTAAAAGATATTTTAGATCTACACGTTGAGTGTTGATGTATCGCTAATTCCAAATTGATTATACATCAATAGCCGTTAGTATTGAGCACTCATATTGAGTACTCCTACACCTTGGATTTCCCCCTTGGATCATAAGAAGAAATATATATATATATATATATATATATATATAATCAATTCGTACTGATAGTATGGAGTTCCCCAATAAATAGTCATGTTGACCTTTTTGTGGCTATTTTTGTTTTACTCATCAATAGACGCCCCTCTTTAAGATGAGGTTGGTTGATATATTTTACAGTCCAATTCGCAATTGAATAATAATTTTGTGGTGTCTGAGATGTTAATCATCAAATGTCGCGATATGACGGAGATAACAATAAAATTCCGATTATAATCCTTCCATCTTTAAGTAGAAGAATCAGCATCATCATGGATAGGTGTTAAAACCAGAACTAAACGAGTTTGAGGAATCTCTTGCTTATGAAAAAACTGTTGAAGAAAATTATAAAATCGGATTATTTTTTTCATTCTTAGCAGAGTTATCCAGCAAGATTAATTCTACTTAAATATTGATATCTTTAAAGTATCCATAGTGGTTGTAGAAGTCGTAGTAGTTTTTATGTTTGTTCGTTAGCATTTTAGGGCATATCAACCCTGTATATTTCTGCACGCCAAATTTTCTTATATATATATATAAGCCGTCAAAATCCACTGTAAAAATCAACCTCGAACTAATGCCAACTCATCATCTTATAAAATTAGTTCCCCCATAGATTCATAACTTTGCCGAACAATTCTTCTCCCAACAGCATCATAAACAACTTAAATAAACTCAATATTAAAATTACCTCTTCACCCTCTAAAACGAGCTACGTTTTAGTACACTCTCGTCCTCAATTCAACATATTTTCAGACGTCAGTATTTATTGTATCCCTTGTAAGAATTGTAAATTAAGATATATTGGGGAAACATCTTGGAACCTTCACGTTTGCTTGAAAGAACACAAAAGAGACATAAAAATTGGTAACTTAAACAGTGAACTATTTAAAAACATTTCTCAATCTAATCACCTTCGATTTCAATTCTGCAAAGATTCTCATTTACATTTATAATAAAAGACAAACATGCATTTTCGAGGCCGCTGCGATTTCATTTTGTAATTCCTAAATACTCGCCCGGGCTTTTATATTATTTCTCCTTACATCAACAAATCCATTTTAAATACCAACATTATATTCTATCTTTAGTTGATAAATTCCACATATATCATCGTTTTATGCTTTCTCTTTTTCTTTTTGTTTTTCTTTTTCTTCCTCATTTTGATTCAAAATCTTTCTCTATAAACAAACGGAATATAAATTTTATACAATATTCTTAATTAATCAAATGACGTAATTTAAAACACATAACCGCTGAATGACTAATTAAACAGACAACTTTTTCTTATACAGATTTTCCCTCCGTTTTTGTATTTTGTACTTTTAAATATTCATCGTTGATTTAATATCACTAATATCAACCTTTAGAACCGAAACACTGAAGTGTCCATTTTGCTTCTCAATAAATTTCTCCTAATTGGATTAGCTTTTTTAAAATTTTTCTCTATAAATTGTTGGATCACACTCCATTTTTTACTTCCATATATATATATATATATATACGTGGTGCATTCAATAAGTATCCAGACATTTCTTGTACAGGCATTTAAAATTCTCGGAGACTCTTGAAAATTCTGTATATTATTGCTATACATATTATGAGATGACTGACCAATTTTTATGATTTCAGATTCAAATAAACAGCTACAGCAGCAACTGGAATACACCCTACTAAAGCCTGAGTGTCACTGCTGGTGAATTTCAAAAATTCAATCTGGACGTGAGGACACTTTGGAAGAACGATATGCAATAAAATTCTGCTTTAAACCTGGAAAAAATGCCACTGAAACGTATGGAATGCTTCGGACTGTTTTTCGACCATTTTGCATTAATCGACCATCAGTTTTTGAGTGGCATAAGAGATTCAAGGAAAGCATGGTGTCTGTGAGGGATGATGACAGATATGGGAGGAGTAAGGAAGTCAATACACCACAGTTGATTGGCCAAAGGGTTAGGGTTAGGGTTACTATGTTGAGGTTTTAAGGGAGTTCAGGAAGAGATTCCGTCGGAAGAGGCCAGTACTCTTCAAATCGGTTCAGTGGCATTTCCACCAGGACAATGCACCAGTCCCCAACTCTATCCTTGTCATAGACTATTTGATCAAGATGGGCATCAAGACAGTTTCTCAGTCCCTCTATTGTCCAGACCTTGGTCCCAGTGACTTTTGCTTATTCACTTAGCTCAGAGGCTGACCTTATGAGAGAATTGAGGAGATGAAAGAGGCTGTGACGAAGGGTATTGACACGCTCACACAAGAGGACTTCCATGAAGCATGCCAGAAGTTGTTGGAACGGTACAATAAGTACATTGCAGCCGGAAGAGGTACTCCGAAAGAGACTAGAGTTTCATGTGTGTACTATCAATGAAAGTACCCATACGAAAAAAGTCTGGAAACTTATTTAATGATACTCGTATAATTTGAAAGCAAATAGTTTGTTGGTAACATTTTTAAGCGATTCTTGCTTGGTTCTGCTTTATGTCATATCGACCGCTGTTGGTTATTTAATGTCATATCCTGTTTATACATATATATTAAAGATACATGAGTCGTAAATGAATAGTTTATAGGTAACAATTTATAAATGAGTCAGAGTTCAATTGTTTGCACACAGTTAGATGCTTTCAAATTTTGCTAACACTGTTTTATTTGCACACTGTTAAATGCTTTAAATATTGCTATCTGACACTAACAGTTTTTTTTTTTGCACACTGTTAAAACCTTTCAAATTTTGCTATCTAACACTAATAGTTTTATTTGCACATTGTAAAATATTTTCAAATATTGCTATATAACACTGATAGTTTTATTTGCATACTATCAAATGCTTTCAAATATTGATATTTAACACAACTAAAACTATTTGTTTGCACACAGTTTATGGGTTCAAGGTAATAATTATAATTCGGTATAATAATCATTTTTTGCACACAGTTAAATGACTTCAAGCAAAGTAAATAATCAAATATTTCTATTCGACCCATAGATGGTACCCTAATAGGTATTACCTGTCCGGCTCAGAGACGACCTTGGAATAATGCCAATGAAAGGGTATTCCAAATTCCTGTAAGCTGCAGGAATTAAGTCTCGCGATCAGTTCTAGTTTAATGTCATATCCATGAGACTGGCTGAGTGGGGGTAGTTACCTCACTGCATATATGCAATCGGTGTATTCTACAGCCCCAGTAGACTAGCCTGCGTAGTAGTGGTATTAGAAGTAGTAATAGGACAACCCAGAATGAGAGGGACAGAGAGAGAGAGAGAGAGAGGAGATGAAAGAATTGACCCCATAAGAAACGAATGCAACAAACGCGTACGAAGGGTGTATGAGATCAAACGTGACTGTTCGAAGAATGTGATCCACTGAAAATTCTGCAAGGAACTGAAAATCGACGGTTACAAGCAGAGATCAGAAACTCTACTTGAGAATGAGACACAAAATTCACTAAAATCGATAAACTAAAGAAAGTGCATATTAAATAACCAGGAGAAACGTGGAGAGAAAAAGAGAATCTCTTTTAATAGGAGCTCAAAATAATTCCATAAGAATAAATTATATCGAAACAAAATTGATTATACACAGAGGTGTAGATTATGTGGTAACAGAGACTAAAATCTTAATCTAATAATAAGCGAAATCAGCAAATTGGTATAAAAAGAATTTAGGACTAGGTACGACTCGGTTAGAAGGATTTGAGCAAGATATTAAAATTTGACCATTCTAATAAATGGTATAGGCACGAATCAGAACCTAGCCAAGAAAATCAGACCCATAAAATTCTTTGATCCAAACGGATTACTAGGATATCTGGATCTTGCCATGGAGCTGATAATGTTTTGAAGCATGCGAGTAACAGTGGTGCCAGTGGTACCAGTGGTAGCTGCTCCCAGTTAAATAGTCTCAAAAGGTCTGGGAAGGAGATTTACGGAAATTGAGATCAGATTAAGGATCAAAACAATCCACACCACAGCAACGCTAAACCCTGCTAAAATTCTTTGAATAATCCTGGAGACGTGACATGCTTCCACTCAGGCTTCAATAAAAAGTCACCAGTCAAGGGCTAAAAAAATCGCTAGCAGTAAGATAATAATAGCATTTTCTGGAATTTTGAGATAAAAATAGATCATCCAATTGCAACATGAAGGCCAGACCCTGATATAATTTACTAGAAAAAAAACTTTTCAGTTTGTTGACTTTGCTGAAGCCGCAAACGACAGCAAACTGTTAGATATATATCAGGACCTTGTCTGAGAACTAAGGCTTTAAAGCATCAAGGTGAAAGTGATACCAATCATAGTCAGATGCTTTGGAAGAATCCAAATAAATTGCAAAAGAATTATTTGATGCTCTAATTGTTTATTAAGGATTATTATAATTGCTTACTTGAAACCATGTAATTGATTACAAATTATTAGTATTAAATACAAACGCTTTATACCATTCAACTATGCATTAATGAATTGTAGTAAGAATTGTTGATAGTAATTATAATTATTTTTACAAATGCTAATTACTAAATTGAAACAATATAATTGCATTCAAAAAAGACTGACTTCGGCATTAAATAAGCCAAGAAGGTTTGACATGCCAATAAACCAACAACCAACAAACCTATCTCAAATGATTTTGAAGAAAGACTGGTGGAACTGTATATCCTTGGAAAAATCCAGACTACACAGTGGATAACACTGATGAGATTGACTAAAATGAAAAGTGTTCTTCAGAGCTGATGAGACTTGCTGTCACTTGGACTCCACAGGAGACCACCAATAAGTACGGATGTAAAAACTTGCAAATGGAATTATACCCAGTTTTAAACAAGCTAAATATTTTCATCTTCTCAAAAACTGTTTTTAATTAAGAAATTCTTTAGAGTTCTTTTAGTGTTTTAAAGTAAGAAAACCGAGTCAGTGAGTGAGAGAGACAGAGAGAGCGAGAGAAACAGAGAGAGACAGAGAGAGAAAGTGTGTGTGTTTCCCTTTCCCTTATTACGTTGATTATACTTAAATGTTCAGTACATTTATTTTAAGCAAGAATTTTTCAAAACTTGCCACATAAAGAAAGAGGGAAATGATTAACACCACTAGCTGTAAAGATAATTCCATTTACATCTTTTTCTTGGTAAAAAATAATTTTGAAATTATATTGTATGTTCAGATTTTTAATGTATTCTATTGTAAAAAAAACTCAAGAATGCATTGGAATTAGACATATTATAGGAATTTTCTGTTTGTAAAGTTTGCAATAATTTCTGACCACAGACAATACCTTTCCCATGCAACTTCAACGCATCTTATAATATAATCGTCGACATTACATTTGTGGTCCTCATGCTAGTCACGGTGCCTAATGTGGTGAACTACAAGTCTCATTAATTGTTGTGGCTGTTGTGTTTGTGACAACCACATTTGCTTCCGACTGTTTGCTTTGTCAAATTATTCTGTGCCCACGCTGAGTTTGAGAGATCCACGAAGGGGAGGGCAATACAATTCAGCAGGAACTTCTTCTGACAGTCGGGTAATACGAGTGGGTAGATTGTCTTGCAACTCAAAGAACAGAGAAAACTCGTTGTTTACAAATAACAAAGATATTTTTTTATTGAACCACGTTTGTAAGAAAAGAAGAGTGACGATGAAGTGCAGTTGGTATGATACTAATGTCTCTAAAATCTGGGATTGAATTTTTATTAAGTCTGCAGGTTGTTCGGGGTACCTCGGGTCTTAAATGGAGGGAATGCTTCTTTAGCATTTTTTAGTTTCTTCTTGGTCTCTTTCCTCATCCTCTCTGATGATTCGTTAAACCATCCTGTTTTTATAGATAAAAAACTGAACTAAAACGTTTTCTGATTTGTTGTCCAATAAGAGACAATTATGAGCCATATTCCCATTGGTCAGCCAATCCTAGAGCAGGATTATATCTTACAGTTTTAGGGAAAACCCTTTTTAGATGTTTGACCAACGGAAACAGGTTTAAAGCAATGGGGTTGAACTAAAAATTCTAAACCTCACATGACTGGATGAGCCATCCCCAGCTCACCTTTATTTAGGGTGGAGCAAAGTTAAATCTCCCTTTTGACATTGACCTTTAAGATAAGGACAAGAAAAATATATTTTACGAAATGACCCATTTCAACATTATGACCGATGGAGTCAGATGACAACCGAAAAATTAAATAAATTCGCTGGCGTTTGAAATTAAAAACAATTGTCTCGCACTTAAAAGACCTTTAGGAACAACCAACCAGCTTTTAGGTCAGATTAAGTCTTGAATAAAAAGATACTTATTTTAAGGATCTTTTTGTTTTTGATATATATATATATATATATATATATATATATATATACTAATTAAGTATTTAATCGCACGTTGTGTCACACGTTGTACTTTAAATTTATGTAAATCCATGCAAAAATATCAACTCACAATTCTAAGAATTCTTTTTTTCCGTTATTTTTAAGTCATGAGACATAATCTTAATACAAAGGTTTGAAAAAATTATTTAATAGCTAAATTTTCTCAGTCATCTAATTAATCAATTTCATTTAATCATAGTGATTTGTTCAACATAAGATTTAGGAATGAATTATGAAAACAAAAATCATGCAATGAAAAATTAGAAAATTGTCAACAAAAAACTTGGTCAGTATTTTCTATTCATGGAATTAGAAAACTGCCCAAAATTTGTATGTACACATTTATATAGACCTTTGAAGCAATTGGTGCCATCTATCCTGGTTCTGTATTTAACATACACCCTCTTATCAGAAATGATTGGGTGATGTTTTTTTTGTTTTTGCCAAGCAGTGATATTTATATATTTCATTGGTATGACCCAAGAAAAAAGTTCCCGTATCATTATCTTAGCTAAATACTGACTCATTCGATCATCTACAATCCATTATTTCTTCTCTTGAGACAAATGCTGTATAACTTTCTCATTTTTACCTGTTAAGGTTGATTTGCGTTTACCATTTCTATATCTAATCTCCATTCAATTGAGTATGTTTTTAATTGTTCTATCAGACATTAACTTTTGTTTTTGCCGATTTATTTTTATGTGCTTAATCGTCTATCTTCTCTTTGTAAAGCACATTGTTTAGATTTAGTTTGGTTTGGTTTGGTATGGTTTTATGGAACATCAACCATTGTAGATTATTAATACCAAATCCATTTCATTCATATAAACAGTTCTATTTCAAACAATCAGTTTTGTATAAGTATATTTCTGTTTACACACAGTTAAATGTCAAAACAGTTCTATTTCAAACAATTCAGTTTAGCATAACTACGCAGTTTAGTTATATTTGACCCGGAGATAGGACCCTACCTGGTGCTACCACTCCGGGCCAGAGTGCACGTTGGAGCATTGGCAATAAAGGGATACAACACATTCATTAAAACTCCAGTATTACTAGAATCTCGTCATCAGATTGTGTAGTGTCATATCCATGAGACTCGTTGTGAGGGTCTTACTCCTCAGCAGAGAAGCAGCCAGTATATTCTACACCCCCGGCGGACTGGGAAATTGTTTTTAGGGGTTGATCCAGAGATTTCTGTTTTCCAGTATGTTTTCTTTCCTAATTTTCCCATTTCTTTAAAATATGTTCCATAGTTTGGGCCTCATTTTGAGTTGGCTTTTCTTCTTGAAAGAGTGTTATCATTTTTCTGATTATTTCAAGAGAACATTTTCTGAATGAAGCCTTGTAGAACAGTAGATAGTAGGGAATCAAATTCCTTATTTTTTGCTGACAAAGGTTTATCAGCCAAATCTTAATCAACGTCTGAAAAGGAAGCTGGTCGCATTCTATTCAGTTCCACATGATGAGATCAATCTGCAAAACCGGTAGGATAGGTTTTCCACTCTTGGCAAGGAGATTATCTTGATAGGGAGTAATTCTTGGCTGTGATTCCATATTTTTTCTTCATCGTTGAGTGATTCAATAATTTATTCCTCTACCTTCTATTGAAAAAAATTTATTGAAATAATTTGTTCTTATTAATTTCATGTATGATCCATGAAGTCGGAATGTTTGCTAATTCAATAAATTTAGTTTTGTCGCAGATTTCTGCTTAATTTATTTTTCACGGACTGAAATTAACGAACGAAACATTTCCCAAGGTTTCATATATTTATTAGCTAAGTTATTAGCTATCTTATCCCCTCGTTATCTGTCAAATAGTTCTACAAGGATAGCTTTGACATTAAATAATCCATGAAGGTTGATATGCCATTAAAAAAGCAAGCAAGCAAGCCATATTTTCTCTTGGCGTTGTATTAGGTTTACTCTGTCAACAAAATTTACTGTAATTCCTGATTACTTTTATCCGTATTTCCACGTCACTTCTATTCTATCCGTAACATTCGAATTAAAAACTTATCACTCATAATATCGTTTCTACTAACTTTTAATGCACGTCTGTATAAACATTTTACAAGCAATACATTCATACAATTGCTACTGCAAAGACCACAACTGTGATACCACCAAAAAGGTCTTCATCAGCAGACGACCTTGATCCCAGCGATGGTTTTGGGACTGAAGAATCATTATAACTAATCCAGAGTAATCTAATTATACTTTATGTTACTATGATACATTGTGGGTATTACGTCTTATTACGGAAATACGAGATCTAAACAGATGCAGCTTCTCGCTGACCCGAGAACCTCTTTATATATTTCTAGCTTTCTGTTAGTGACAAACCGAGTTTAGTCAGATATGCAGAGGTCAAATTAGTTATACAACCGCAACATTCGACTTCAATAGGAAATATATTGCTAGCTCAACCATTTTTACACATTGTTCTCAAATATCTTCAAACTTTTCTTGCATATGTTGTTAAGTTCAGTGGAATATTTTCCTTAAAAGAAACTTCTGACTCCATGATGTAAACTCTTTTTGAATTAACTGACCAGACTATAAGATCCGGACATTGGGCGATTGACGTCGCCTCAGCTGGAAAGAAATTTTGATATTGTAAATCTACAGAGGTGTTTCAGTAAGTGCGACCATCAAACAATAAGGAATTGCAACTATCTAGAAAAATAACTCCTGGAATGTTATTTTTCATTAATTAAATTTAGTGTCTTCTTTACACAAGTTTAGTGGTAGCTTGAAAACAACACTCTATAACCTCAGAAACGAACGGCAAAATGTCTTCTCGTTTAGCATTTCAGAGAAGACCCGCAATCAGCGAAACTTTTTTCAGGGTTTGCAGTTTTACTGCAGGAATGGTTTGGTCGTGTTGTTTTCGGAATCCATAATCTGAAACTGATTGTGATTGGCAAGATGTCATCTATGTCTTTGCCAGGAGATTCATTTTCATTGGGTCAATCTGTTATAAATTGTGTCATGTAATATATATAATCTTTAATATTTTTCACATTGGTTAATTGCTCTCCTGGATTGTTCAACAGTTGTTACAAGACACTTGCTCTCCTCAATAGAGCAAATTTATTCTCTCACGATATTTCTATTTCATATGGACTTCTTTGATAACCAACTCTAGAAATGAAAACCTAAACCAGCTCTACCAGTTTATGGAGACCCAACCCCGTTTTTGAACATTGTGAATGAGTGGTCACTTGGTGCGAATTGTATGGGAGTGCAAATACTTATTAAAAAACGCAAGAAGCCAGAAAAAATACGAGTTGACAAAATTAGACATCTTGTCCGGTAGGCGAGATATAACAAGATAGGCTTGATCTAGCAACCGGATTGATAAAAATCAAGTCTTGCCGAAGTCACCAGTCAAGATAAGCTATCTAAGTGGTGGACGACACTACCCACGGAAAACTGAAGTGGAGATCAGGTGGTCTGTGAACCCCAGTAAATGACAATGGGATTTCTTTCTTTGATGTCCGGGAAATGAGGAAAGTATCTATTTGCACAGAGAACTAGTGAACTTTTCGAAAATTGGAAAGGAATCAGTTTCCTCAAGAACGATCATGCTACCAAGCTCGTTTTTTCCGTTGCTCATACTTACCAAGTTTCACAGCCTCAGTGACCGAACGGAGAGATATGCTAGTCAATATAACCCCAAAGTACCCCAACCACAAAAAAGATTGCAACATTTTGTTTTTTTATGGTTTTTATGTCAGGTTGTGTCTACTCTACATCATACTAAATGTTGGACAAGATTGGAGTATGGGAAATGTTTAAATTTCGAAGTTGAACATTTTCGACTTACAAATCATTTTCCATTACGTTTTAAAACACGAACCAATAAATCTTGCATTAATACCCATGTTTTCAGGGTCAATCTTTCACATGAAATATTTGCCGGTGATGTTGAACCACCCCTTATACCATATCTAAGGTTACCCCTACCTCTTCCCTCAGCCACTTCTACAGAGTGGGCCCAAAAAGTCCAGCAATTTCGTTATGGATCACAGGTTATATGATGTGCATTTGCTATTAAAACCTGGCCCCAATGGAGATAAGAGCAGAATGTTCTGCTTTTTTGGTCCACACTGTAGTGTTGCATTCATCAAAACTTATATCAAGACAATAGTTGCACCAATGGAGGATACGAATCCAACGACCGCCGAACTGAAACTAGCAGCCGCAAGTTTGCGGTTCGTGTTGCAACATCTGTTTGTTGGGAAGGACACGTCCAGAAAGTTTGCTGGCATCAGACAAGCAATAGTTCAAGCAGTGCTCTCAAGAGCTGTTAAGAGAATAAAGCAACAGATATCTTAACGTTCAAGGCATGTTATGTTTTTGTGCTTTTCGAGCCACAGACCCATCTGTCGATGATCCATTACCGATATAATAGTCGTTAGTGACTACGCTACAATTTAAGAGATGATTCTGTGTCTTCTGTAGCTTTTTTGATGTTTCATTTTGAATTAGTTATCATGGATATTTGGGCGGCTTTTATAAGTAAAACTCGAGAATCGCACAGGATTTGAAAAAAAAAAATGATGTCTTGCTAACCTTATATTCTTCAACAATTAACGTTAGTGGTAATTTCAGCTTTAATGTCGATGTGTATAGTTCGACGTTGTTAAGGAAATAGGCTGACCAAATCTATTTTTTCAGATGCTTAATTAAATGCTCAATTGTTTTAATTCTTTGATATCTCCTATACCTACAATGGCCATTCTATTTCGGGAATTTTGCCCGAATAAGTAACAGTTTATTTTCTGCACTAAGATCCCCGAGCGCTAGCTATCTCTCTTTAGTCTCATCCAGTTTTCACAGTGATACTGATTAGAAAGAATAAAAGAATAACAACGACCGCATCTCTTAACGCTTCATTTTAGAACGTGATAAAAATTCTGTATTTCCTATTTATATATTTTGACAGTATAGTATTCGAATTCATTTTATTGAGCATTGTCTATCATTATTGCCTTTTTCTCTTGCAATATATTCATCGTAATGCTTTTATAACAACTTCTAGGTGGTCATTCCTCGATCAGAACAACTCTTAAAGGGAAAATGTCATTAGTGAAAATTATAGTTCCTAACAACATGCCTGTACACATAAAATGGTTGGGGAAGATATTAAGTAGTGGGTTTCGGGAATTATTCACGTGGACCAGAACTCACTCTCCGTTTCACTCGGAAATCGAAATAAACATTCCTATTATTGCTGCGAAAATTCGAGTAAAGACAAAAACTTGAGCGGAAAATACTATCGAGATAAAACGATCGAGCAATATAGAGATGCACGATTACCCCATGCACATTTGAATAGAAAGGTTTTATCTACCCGTCAGAGTGCATGTCTGTACCATCATGCATATATATATATGTGTGCATGTGGTATTTATCTCAGCCTGTACCGATCTATCCATAATACTTCTTACTCTGTTTCAGCTAGTTCATATATATATATATATATCCTTCAGCATGAGCAAGATGTGACACGAGGCCAATTTTTAAGGGGAGTTTAACAGGAGTGAATTCAGAGTATTCCTTTTCCTTAACCGGTTGCCACGCCAAAGTTAAATTGCCAAGTCTGAACTACTATTTACCCATAACTGGAAGGAGAATAATTGGATTAATACCTTTAAAAAGTTTTTGTGCTATATAAATTGCAAACAGTCTCGTCTAGGTGTTGACGTTACACAACAAACATATATATATATATATATATATATATATATATATATATATATATATATATATATATATATTAAGTTAGAAATTCCTCCACTCATAATTATATATATATATATATATATACATATATATATATATACGAGGATAATTAAATAATTTTCCAGTCTTTTTTTTTTCGTATGGGCACTTTTATTGATAGCACACACATGAAACTCTAGTCAACTTCGAAGTAATCTCCTCTGAACTTGTTGTACCGTTCCAACAACTTCTGGTAGGCCCCATGGAAGTCCTTTGCGTGAGCATGTCAATGACCTTCGTCGCAACCTCTTTCATCTCCTCAATTGTCTCATAACAACAGCCTCTGAGCTCAGGGAATAAGCAAAAGTCACAGGGAGCAATGTCTGGACTATAAGGAGGCCGAGGAACTGTCTTGATGCCCATCTTGCTCAAATAGTCTGTGACAAGGATGGAGTTGTGGACTGGTGCATTGTCCTGGTGGAAATGCCTCTGACCGGATTTGAAGGGTGCTGGCCTCTTCCGACAAAATCTCTTCCTGAACTCCCTTTAAACCTCAACATAGTAACCCTAACCCTTTGGCCAATCAACTCTGATGTATTGACTTCCTTACTCCTCCCACACCTCTCATCATCCCTCACAGACTCCCTTCCTTATGCCACTCAAAAACTGATGCTCGATTCATGCAAAATGCTCAAAAAGCAGTCCGAAGCATTCCATACGTTTCTGTGGCATTTTTCCAAGTTAAAAACAGAATTTGATTGCATATCGTTCTTCTAAAGTATCATATTGCATTTTTGAAATTCACCAGCTGTGACAAGCAGGGTTTAGTAGGGTATATTCCAATTGCTGCTGTAGCTGTTCATTTGAACCTGAAATCATAAACATTGGTCAGTCATCTCATAAGATGTATAGCAATAACATACTGAACTTTCAAGATTCTACGACAATATTAAATGCCTGAACAAAAAAAGTCTGGAAACTTATTGAAGGCACCACGTATATATATATATATATATATATATATATATATATATATATATATATATATATATATATATGTAGTGGTGAGCGCTTTTGGGAGTTTGGATTACATTTTGTTGCCATTTCTTCCTTGTTCACTCGGACGATGATTGAAAATACCTGTAAATATTCCATCGGTGAGTCAAATATTTGTGTAACTTATTTGTATTTGATATAGATATTCATTTCACATAAATGTGCAAACAGATAACTAGCATTATTTAATAGGAATAATTACTAGAAACAGTATTATTTAGAAATTGTCAAATGATTAAGTATGGATAATCTATTCCAAATAACTTTGAGCAAATTATCTCTTTTAGATGAGTCTAGAGAAAACCATATATCACGGTATAAGTTATCAGCATCAAAATATGTCATGAAATAAACTATAAAAAAAATGCTCCTCCATGAGGATTGAGCACACTGGCGAAGGAATTTACGGCTGTCGCTCGCATAATGCAAAGCTCTTCGAACGAATTGAGCACTCTGGTATCTGGTAAGGTATAAAATGTAAACAAACGGACGCTACTACTTAATACATTATAATTCCCGATCTGGCGTGGTATGCTAATTGGCTGATATAAAGTCTAAGGTAAAGTTGGGCGGGTTTTGATCCCAAGCGTCCTACGTGTCAAGCCACACTTAAGAGTTGTGATACAACGAAACAGCCTGTCTGTGGATGACTATATATATATATATATATATATATATATATATAGAAAATAGAATAATTAGATCTTCCTGGTAAAGAGCTCAATGTATCAATTATACAGAGCAATATTTTCATTAAGAAAAAACAACGAAACCAATCACAAAGGATTATAAATTTATTTCAATCCTGTTACGCATTTTTGAAATTTTCAAAAACACGAAAAAAAATTAACAGGACTTCATCAGATCAATTAGATAAAAAAACTGGAGTAGACACATGAGAGTGGGAGGGGATAGAAGAGTGGGAGGGGATAGAAGAGTGAGAGGGGATAGAAGAGGGG
This sequence comes from Sepioteuthis lessoniana, assembly GCA_963585895.1. Classification (NCBI taxonomy): domain Eukaryota; kingdom Metazoa; phylum Mollusca; class Cephalopoda; order Myopsida; family Loliginidae; genus Sepioteuthis; species Sepioteuthis lessoniana. The sequence continues at coordinate 163,701 of CAUZXS010004941.1, forward strand.
TGAAGAGTTATCTCTTCATTAAGCCCACTTCCGTTTTAAATTTAAATTTACGGTTGGCACTGTAGTACATTTATTTTAAAACAATTTTTTTAAAAAATTTTTCTATAGACTTAAATTACAGATATTTCTAATTAGATTTAAATTTTAATTAATAATCTCACGTAAAGATGCAGTAATAGATATATTAAAACAAAAACAAATATTTAATTTACTTAAATATTTTAAAATTTCTAAAATTTCAAAATATCAGTTACATTTTTTATGCGTAGTACATATATATTATATGCTTTTTCATAATTTTCTATCTAATAATTTATTATATTTATTCTCAAAATTAACTCTCATTCTTAAATAAATTTATGCTTTATAAAAAAATTTTTTTATTTATAGTTTAAATTTGGCCCTATGTCTACACCTGGCTATCAGTTCATTTCTCTTATTTAGTAAAATTTTTGGCTCAGGAAAAAGCAAAATGTGGATCTTTTCTTCAAGACATAGATTGCACCTACTATCGAAAGATTTTGGGGTACTAGCTCTTTTCAATATGGACCATTGAATGTCAGGGGTTAACCCTTTATTTTTTAATCCCCAATAATGTTTTGATAGAGCAGTTTGATTTTTTTGATGCTCATGGGAAAAGGAATATTTATGATTTCCATATCTAATCTTGAAATTAGTAGAAGAAATGCCAATATAATATTTCTTATCACTTATGTCCTCTTTTGGATAAATAATAGCTTGGTATACTACATTATCTAAACTACACAAACCATTCATTGGACAATCACTTTGAGATTTACAATTACATTCTATTTTTTTACTATTAATGTTATTATTATTTACTTGGTTATGAAATTTATTAAATAATTTATTATTATGGCTATTTATTATTTGAGAAATATTATTAGTGCAAGAATAACTTATTTTCAAGGTTTTCCTATTAAATATTTTATGCAATATATTATCTTGTTTAAAATGTTTATCTATCAGCCTCAAAAAATATTTACCTACATCTATATTAGCTAGTTTACAAAAAGGGGGGTTAAACCATATAATTTTCCTTTTTCTATTTTTTTGAACATAATTATTATTTTCTTTAGTAAATTCAGTTGTTATATTTTGTTTTAAATACCTAAAACCCTCCTTAAAACCACTATTTTTAAGGGCTTCTATATATCTTTTACTACTCTCTTTGAAAATCTTTTCATTTTTATCCAAAAGAGGACATAAGTGATAAGAAATATTATATTGGCATTTCTTCTACTAATTTCAAGATTAGATATGGAAATCATAAATATTCCTTTTCCCATGAGCATCAAAAAAATCAAACTGCTCTATCAAAACATTATTGGGGATTAAAAAATAAAGGGTTAACCCCTGACATTCAATGGTCCATATTGAAAAGAGCTAGTACCCCAAAATCTTTCGATAGTAGGTGCAATCTATGTCTTGAAGAAAAGATCCACATTTTGCTTTTTCCTGAGCCAAAAATTTTACTAAATAAGAGAAATGAACTAATAGCCAGGTGTAGACATAGGGCCAAATTTAAACTATAAATAAAAAAATTTTTTTATAAAGCATAAATTTATTTAAGAATGAGAGTTAATTTTGAGAATAAATATAATAAATTATTAGATAGAAAATTATGAAAAAGCATATAATATATATGTACTACGCATAAAAAATGTAACTGATATTTTGAAATTTTAGAAATTTTAAAATATTTAAGTAAATTAAATATTTGTTTTTGTTTTAATATATCTATTACTGCATCTTTACGTGAGATTATTAATTAAAATTTAAATCTAATTAGAAATATCTGTAATTTAAGTCTATAGAAAAATTTTTTAAAAAAAATTGTTTTAAAATAAATGTACTACAGTGCCAACCGTAAATTTAAATTTAAAACGGAAGTGGGCTTAATGAAGAGATAACTCTTCACCCCTCTTCTATCCCCTCTCACTCTTCTATCCCCTCCCACTCTTCTATCCCCTCCCACTCTCATGTGTCTACTCCAGTTTTTTTATCTAATTGATCTGATGAAGTCCTGTTAATTTTTTTTCGTGTTTTTGAAAATTTCAAAAATGCGTAACAGGATTGAAATAAATTTATAATCCTTTGTGATTGGTTTCGTTGTTTTTTCTTAATGAATATATATATATATATATATATATATATATATATATATATATATATTTGATTAAGCAATATAGAGATTTTTGGCTACATATTTTTGTATTTATCGTTTCAAGGTGCCGTATCAATGTTATGATAACAAAGACTACAGTTTCTCGAAGCACTACGAATTAGAAAAAACATCCTAAACTCAATAGAATTAATTTTGAATCCACTGCTAATGTACTCAAATATCTTTAACTACTGCTGCATTTCATGGAATCAAATTTCAAAAGAATGCCACAACAATACACAAATATGAATAATAAACACTTAATTCTAACAAAGTACTATTGGATGTGCAATTCACACAAGCACCGATGGCGGCCCAAGACGAGGTCAAAATTACTAGGGAGCCAATTTAATATGGAAGGGTTATTAACCAATTCCGGGGGGATATCATGACATCAATTCGGCAAATTGAAAAGATGAATACAAATATTTGTAGACAAAAAATGTCTATATTGTTTAATCAGATATACTTTAACAAAGACATGCTGCTCAAATACACACACACACACACATACACACACACAAATGCACACATACACACGTATATATATATATATATATATATATATATATATATATAACAGATATATATATATATAAATATATATATATATATATTTGTGTTTATATGGATATGTGTATTGAGAAATATATGATCTCTTAGAAGGTACTGTTTTCCTATCTATAACAATATATATATAAACATTTTGTTTACTCGAGATATCTATATACGTGGGCAGTTTTCAATTTCGCAGACATAGATTTTTCTCTTCTCTCATCTAGTTTTGTCCACGATATATTAGTATTTCGATCATTGCATATCTTTCTATAACATTCACACTCCATGAAATAAAGCTTCGACTTGAGATTGAAGTTTGTACAATTCTCGAAGAGACGCAAAAACCGCCCATCCGAGCCTAACTTGTACTTATATCGCATTCGTGCACCCGAAAGTAAATGCGTGCAGCCGTTAAAGCCTTCCAATTACAATCCGTATCGCACAAGAACAGTTTTTCCCGGCCTATCAGCGATGGAAATTGGATAGCATTTTCTCACCGATAGAAAAAAAAAATATTCAACATATCCTTTGAAAAAAAAAACGAAAGAGAATGAGGGGGAAAACAGACAGACAGACAGACAAACAGGCAGAGGGAGATCGACAGAGCCAGTGCCAGATACAGAGAGACAAAAGGAGAGAGAGAACGAGTGAAGGAAAGAGATTGAAAAAGTTTGGGTCGTATACACACAGTAATACATTGGGTGGAATCAGTGGTAAATTTGATTATTCTCAACGCACATAACTTCTTCCTCCGAGACATCATCAAATCCTACTTCCGTTACGAATGATAAATATACTGCACCAGGCAAAGTAGTACCAATAAATGAATAAATAAATAAAAACAATAGACAAGATGGAATGAAACAGCAAATGACAGTTGTGATCGTCCGATACACACCTTTGAATCTCATTTTGCCACTCTTAACGTAATGGATTCCGTGCCCTTTCACCCGGCGTAGGGATATTAAGGGTCGGCCATTGTTTCGTGCCTGCTCCAAAATGCTATTGTTATTAATTTTTATTTTTGTTTATTTTACTTTTTTTTCTTTCTGTTACGTATTTGAAACAAATTGCAAATACTTTTAGTTCATCATTGAAAGCTTTCAATAACAAAAAAAAAAACCTTATATTGCTTCATCATTTCTTCTATATCTAATTTTCTTGTTTTATTTATTTTTCTATCTTTTTTAAAATAAAGAATTACTTTTTTATTTCCTTTTTTCGTGTCCACATTATCATCGACACTTTTTAGTGTCTTTTGTATCATTGACTTTTTCTTTCTTCAATTTTTCTTTTTCAGTGATGCAAAAGGCTTCATGATAAAAATTGTATCTATTAATTCTCAACTGGGAGCTGTATGGCTCCCAGGGTTATGGCATATTTATGGGGGTCCACATGAAATAAATGGGAATATCAGGCAGCCACAGAAATAGTAATTCGTGTGTTTTAAAATATTTTTTCTTATAACGATTGGGAAAGGATCAGAGAGCTAGATGACAAGTCAGATTGTTTTTTTTATAGATTCCCTCAGTAAAAAATAAAAGGCTGAGAACTGCTGTGGTATACTGGAATGAGCAGCTCAGAAATTTTGAATTTCAGTCGATTTTATATGTCATGCAGTTGGAGAATGACAAACATATTATTTATATTCCGTTTTATGTATAATTTCAAATAAGGATAATTTCTGTCAGTCTTGTTACTTCCTTTACTGTTCCGTCATTACTGACACCTCCTGAAGTGTAAATGGTTAGTGTGCTTGGCTAGTAAGCTAAGGCTGGTGAGTTCGAGTCTCATTGGAGGTCTCATACTTTGATCTAAGCTAATCATAATGATTGTTTTTAATGGAATCTCTACAAGTCGTAGGTTATTTTTGTCTAGAGGTTAAATGATCAGTTTTATATTTGCATTATTGTTGTTGTTACTTAACCGGTTTTCTTTTACCCTATCTGATCAAATACAAATAATTTTAAAACAGAACTGTTTGACCCATAGATAAGACACTAACAGGTACTATCATTTTAGGTCACAGTGGACTTGGGAGTAATAGCAATGAATAGGTACTCCAAACTCTCCAAATCTTCAGAAGTGGAGCCTCACAATCAGATATAGTTTAGAGTAAAACCTAGAACAATCCTAGCGGATCTTACGCCTCGGCAGGATATACATTCAGACTATTCTTATCCCCGCCCACTGGGCAATAATATTGTCTTAATAAAAATTCGGAACATTGTTATATACAATAGTTACTATAGTTAGTTGGTCATAAATCTTTAATTCAGTTCTCACAGGGTGCCCCATACATCTAGCCCTATGCTAAACTTTGTAAACCTTAGTAAACAATATAAATATTTTGGATTGTAATAGTTAGAGTAGATATTTTAAACTATAGTTGTATGTAAATGATTATTATTTCTTAAAATCATATGATAGTTTGGAAAAGACTAACTTCGGCATCCTATAAAAATCAATCACCAAAAACAAAACTTTTTTTTTTATTCTAATTTTAAAATATTTCTGAAAATTAAAAATGAATTACCACTTTTTTTTTGGCTTTTTACCAAAAACAGATAATTTTTAAGTTTTAACATTCGTTTGTGTCTCGCATTGGTAGTAAATTTAGTAACTCTTCAATTAACAGTTTTGTGATTAATAGAGGACAGACAGTCAAACTCTTCATGATTATAGGAGGGTGGCTCTTAATACAAAAATATTCCCTCGTCTGATACATTCCAAAACACAACGCTCTGACTATCGATGGAGACATGAATACTCACATTGGTAAAGACGAAAATAATGAATTCAGCTAACACATTTGGCCAAACAAAAATAGTGAATATCTAGCTGAGTTTTCTCCTGAGAACTGCCTTGCATGCTTAAACACTAAATTCCAAAAGAGGAAATGAAAGCTAATGACTTAGACCTACCCAAATAACTCAAAAGTAAAACTTGCTTATATATTTATAAATAATAGATGAATAGATAGCGATTTGGACCGTGAGGCATCCTCCTCTTTTGATAGAGTATCTTATAATCATACAATCGTCCCAGCAAAGATTCGTCTGAGTCGATGCTGAAATAGAAAACAAACAGGAAATGTTTCACAATATGAATGGTCCTCACTTGCTAATAGTGAGAGGGTCAGCAAACTCGGTCTTATCAGCAAGAATTGATCATGATAATGATGATAATCTTTATGGAGACTCCAATCGGTACAAGGGCAAAATAAGGCAGTTAAATAAAGCAACTTTTCAAGCAAAAATTATATTTTTCTTCATAATCTTTTTAGTAGATATGCAGCTTTCTGTTGGATTGTGCTAAGTTTAGTAAACACCTCATTTATCAAAAAGGAGATAAAAAGTGAGAGAATCTCAAAAGCCTTAACAAGTGAATTGAGTGCGTCGGTATCTGTGAGATGTACACTTATAATCCAACAAAGATTTTCGTTTACAAAGAGAAGTCAAAAACGAAGAATATCGTCGTAATAAAAACACGCAAAAGGTTATTGCTTTTCATAATCTTTATACAATATAATTTAACTCGGGTCTCGTTTAAGTGAAGATTATTTAGTATTTATTGGGGAATAATCCAGAGTAGAGAATAATGTTTGACTTCACCAGAACTGAATAATCTTTCCCTTGTTAAATTAACATATTTATTGGTTGTTATTTAAAAAATTTCGTTTGGTTGTTGCGCAAAACCGGAAGTCCGGGGCACTCAGGGGAAACTGACATCAAAATTTAAAAAATTAGAATTATAATAAAATTAATAAAAAAAGATTGTGTGTGTGTGTTTTATTTGTAAACAAATAATTTGTTGTTAATTTTTAAACGAGCCAGAACTAATTTTTTTAAAAACCCAATTAACTAGTTTTAAATAGACTAAATGATTAAGCAGTGATATTTGACTTATAGCTGGGACCCTTACCGGTACTTCGACTCTGGGTAATTGCAATGAAAGGGTACGCGACATTATCCAAAGTTCCAGGACTGGAGCCTCACGATCAGATTGCTTTGAGTTATTAACAGTACACTCGTTGTGGGGATCTTACTCCACTGCAAAGATGAAGTTGGTGTATTTTAGAGCCCCAGACGATTGGTCATGAATGTATCTGTAAATGTCAACAAGAAAACATTCATTCGAATAACAAAGAAAACTTATTTTATTAGATGTTTTGTTTATAAAAATGTTTATAAAAAATGTTTATAAAAACTTTATGCTTTACAAATGAACTATTTGATTAGTAAATAAGTTATAAGTATATTGGAAAATTTATTGTGATTATAAAATTAATATTATTATTCAGAAATCAATGAATAAATATCGTGTGTCTGTGCTTTCCTAGTTTGACTGAAGTTATTTCTGAAGTGATGTTTGTTTTCCGGAAGTCGATCTAGTGGCAAACAATGTGCCCTAAAGAAATGTTTACAGTCAAAAACTCCACCATTCTCCAAATAATATGTTCTTTTGTTTGAAAAACTCTTGGAATGATAATGCATTTTCAGAAAAATGTTGTTTAAATACTTTTTAGTTGAACTTTTTATGAGTATTTGAACAAATATATCGAATTAACTTACTTATTTGATAAATCTACGAAATAAAAAGATGGTTCGTCTTTTCAATCCGTATGATAGATTCAAGATTTCTAAAGGATAACGTCATTATCATTTTACTCATTTGAGAGGTTTTCACACCAGCGTTAGCTAATGGTTTTCCACTGGATTTCGAGTGTCTAAAGTCATATCTCAAGGATTCTTCTAAGTATTCTTAATAATGCAATAGACCGTAGGATCTCTACTTGACCTCTTATTTCTAAAGCTTCCACTCCCTTTACCAAACATTTGGGGATTGTTCGGAGCACACCTATTGCACTTAGTTTTACCGCCACCTTCATGTGTCACCCAGTCGACAACCTAAACCACCGTCGGGCCACTGCTCCAATGAAGGATAGAACCTATTTTCAAATCTAGATAACCGAAGTCATCACTCGCAGATACCCAAATAAATCAGACAGAGTTGATCATTCAAAGAAAATTAAATTAAAGTTGAAGACCAGAAACAAAACAAACACGGGGTGTTTAATAATTAATAAAACGTTTAGTTAACAAAAACTAGCAAAATCCGTTTTAAAAAATTATCATTATTTTTAATGAATAATTTTGATCGTACCAGCCCATTTCTTGTTGAGTGTGATTCATACACATGGCCCTTTTTATCTCAGCGGTCAGTCTACTTGCAGCAGTAGGGACAGCTTTTTAAAAAGCTTTGTCACTTAGAAGTTTTTCTTTCTTTCACGGCAGTCTTCTGTTTCGAATTCGTGGTTCTAGCTCTTCTGACTCAGAAGGTCTGGCTCAAGGCTTGGGTTTACGACTGACTGCTACCTCTCAAGCTTCTCTCTTCAGTCTCTTTTGTTTTCGGCAAAAACTGAGTTCATGTGATTATTTCTCTTATTTCCAAGTGAGCGTATCTCATCAAAGCTTTTCTTCTTAATGAGATTTCAGTCATTAATCTCATCCATACTTAGTTATCTCCGAATCCAACGTTGCATATCTGTAACCATTACTCAATGTCGGATGGGTTTCCTTCCACTTCCACACGTCAGCTGCAGTGCCTTTTTCCTGAAGTAGACGGTCCTCTCATTCATGTGACCAACATCTCACGTTAAGCAATTAGTCAATCTTCCAACGAAAAAAAATAAATCAAAGAATTTCTATCTCAGGATTTGAAATTTCTCCCATACAATCATGTCAGTCCCTGGGATGCGATTGACCTTTTCTGGTCCCATTTCCAGTTTTGTCATTGTTTTGGCTCGTTGTCTTCCGATGACACTTTTACTACAATCACAATAGAGATTTTAGCTTTCTCGCTTTCCTTTCTTTTTCTGGTTAAAAAAACAATTTCATAATTCTTGTTTTTCCTGCCTTGCTAAAGATTAAACAATATGTCTCGCTGCTTTTCTATTTTGACAAATATTTATGATACTTCTTAAAATTAATGTACTGGTTTTGTTCTTCTGAAATCCATGCTGGTTTTTTTCTACTATTTAAATCATTCTCATATTTTTCTTGCTTCACGTTTCCAACACACCACTTACTATGTTATACATGTTCCATGTTTTTTTTAGTTCTCTAGAGAGGATTGGGTACTTATCTCTCTTTTCACTTTCTTTTATTTTTACTCTCTGGAATGTCGGGACGGCAAAGTCCACTATTCGGCTTGTTCTCTTTTTTATTGACTATCACTAGGTCTGGTCGTCTAGTCAAGATTAAGTGAACTGTTTATCTCAAAATCCATGAGAACTCTGAGCGTCTCCTTTTCCTGGACGGATTCGTGGGGGTGCATATACCAATCGTTCGTATAGTCAAATTTAAACTTCTTGCACAATTTCCTATGGAGCCCCTTCCCCTTCCAGTCGTGTCTAGTCTGCTACTTTTTTGCGCTAATTGACTGAATTTGGTTTGAATGTGATTAATCGTTTCTATCACCACATAAACTGCATTTGCTATTTTGTTACGTCTTATCAGTTTTTGATTTAATATTGTTGGTGGCTATGGTGTTGTTTTGAACTGTTATTAAACAATATTCAGTTTCTCTCTAAAGGGTTCCCTTTCTTAGTCATGTCCATATACTTTAATGTGAGATTTTACTTGTTTGTTGCTTGAAATATCCGTACAGTTGTTTTTCCCCGATTTCTGTTTGCTAGTTATTGTTGTTTTGCTGATCATTGTTTTGTCTGTACTGTTTTATAAATGTATTCTTGGAGTTTTCATATTGATGTATCGATGCATTTTTAATGATGGCGATTTCTCTTCCCCTCTTTTTTCTTAATCATTATTATTTAATTATGCATCTTTCCTATTCAGCCTTTAGAATCAGAAAAATGTCAAATCATCAGCTTTCTTGTGTTGCCTGCTATAAACTTTCCCTCTTCAAGCGTAAGACTCCTGTTCTAACTCTAAAAATGAACCAATGAGAGGCAAAGTGTATTTTAGTTCAAACATTCATAAATATTATGTAAGCGCTGATATAAAACAAAATACTAGGGCCTAAAATATTTCCCCCTCACACACCTCTCTCTCTCTCTCTCTCTCTCTCTCTTTCTCTCTCTCTCTCTCCCTCTCTCCCATTCTTTCTCTCCATATATATATATATGGAAGTAAATATGGATCTGCATCTGACAATATGAAAAAAGTCGAAAAACAGAATAATCCAAATTAGATAAAATTATTTTGATATAAAGCCAACGTTAAACGTTTTGGTTTGAGCAACCTTCATCAGGATTTTGATATGAGAATTGTTCACACAGCAATAGATTTTGTCATTAAGACTTTTCGGCTATTGTCTTCATCTTTATTGTTATTTCCACAACGTTTCGGCCGATATGTCTTCTTGCCTTTTTCAGGTGTTTGTTGAACTCGGGAACCTACACGGAATATCGAACTACGTCCTTCATTGAATCCACTGGGGTTGCCTGTTCTGATTCCGCTGATCATAACCGGTTACAAGTGTTAAGTATTCCCGTATAGTTACTCGCTTGCAGTCAAGATTGAACTTGCAACCTCCAGCGATCGATGCTTGTTGAGATAACAGAAGCAAAGAAAATGGATGTAACGGAAAAGATATAAACGAGCATTTAGTGTTCTTAGTTTAAAAGTATTAAGTATGTGTTTGGCACGTGGAATGATGTTTGAAAAATGTTGGATTTTTAAATGATCAGAAAAGTCCTCCTGTTTTTAGCGATTAGATAAGTATTTAGAGATAGGTAAGTATTTTATAATTATGTATTGTTTTGGAGTCATCCATGTCGTGTAAGAATGTATTAGGTATTTGTTTTTCAAAAAGGACACCTTAGAAGTAAATATGTATGTTTCTCTAACAACAAGAGGACTTTTCTGGTCTCTTAAAAGAATCCAACATTTTCAAACATCGTTCCACGTGCCAAACACTTACGTAATACTTTTAAATTTAAAACGCTCAATGTATGTTTATATTTTTTTCGTTATATACATTTTATTTGCTGCTGTTATCATCCATCACTGTGTGAACAATTCTCATGATATCAAAGTCCTGATGAAGGTTATTAAAACCGAAACTTTTGACGTAGGCTTTGTATCAAAGTAAATACATCTAAGTGGGATTATTCAATTTTTCTACTTTCTTCGTATATATATATATATATATATAGAATTAGTTCATTTAGATAGGTATTAAGAAAAAAAAACAATAATTGTTTGATCGAGTTTTTAATCTGCTTTTAATGCAGCGCAAAAAATTGATCAAATAACGTTTGTCTGTTCTCATATATATATATATATAGATAGATAGATAGATATATTTGTGTGTGTGTGTGTGTGTGTGTGCATGTGTGTGTAATATATACGTAGATATTATACTAAGGTGAAAATGCCCTACAATATTTCTGGAAAGTTTTTTTTTTATTGATTTTTCCACTTTTCGTTTGATTTCGATTTTTATTGGCGTCGTTTTAGATTTTCTAATGATCTAAATTTTAGGTTTTGAAGAAATGGATCATAAGCTATTTTTAGTAACTCACACACACACACGCGCGCGCACAGAAAAACTTATCCATACACATTTCATTTTCAGGAAATAAATATGAGAATACTACGTCACTTCAGTTAATTTTTGAGTGCTAAAATGTCGTTTTTCATTCCCCTAAAATACCATTGCAAACTTTATATCTTTTCTTAGATCGTTTTGCAAGGGATGATATTTCCCCGACAAGAAAGATGGACTCGTCCAACGGAATACGTAAATACGAACTAAACGAGGTTAGACCCCACTGAGATAGTCATGCTTATAGTAATTCATTACCACGCGTTTTGATTCATTGCTATATGACCTTGTACATAAAGGTAATAGACTTATTGTTAACCTTTAGAATTCAATGTTGTTATTGACTACATTTTGATGATGAGAATACATCATTCTCTTCGCCAAAATGCTGTATCCTCGTCGCCAAAATAGTGTGCACTTGTCACCAAAATGTGGTCACTGAGTTATCAACAACATTGAATTCGAAAGGTTAACAAGGTAATATAACAATGAGTCAAAACGTGCATTAATGAATTACTATAAGCATGAACCTCTCAGTGGGGCTAACCTCGTTTTGGTAGTATTTATGTATTCGTCGGACAAGTACAACGTTCTTGTAGGGGAAATATCCTCCCTTACGATAGATAGATGAATAGATAGATAGATAGATAGATAGATAGATATTTCAGAAAACACTTTTTGTAGTTTTTATTAAATTATCACGACTATATCTAATATCATTCACCAGAAACTGTCGCTGTAAATTCTGGTGATCCGCTGTATAAATCGATACATATATATATATATATATGCATATATATATATCATATATTATATATATATTATATCATATTATATATATATATATATATATATATTATACATATTTATATATATATATATATATATATATATATATATATATTAGAGCGTAATAAATAATCATTGCAGCTGTAGAACAAACTGTTTACAATTGGAAGATAAATGCCTGACCAAAAGACATGTAAAAATAATATAATCGTCCTGATAAGATAAACAGAGGAACGACTGTATGGCTGTGGACAGAAATATACAATGATTACCAAGATTTGTTTACAAACAAATCGTTTGTAAATAATCCTATGTCTTATAAGAATATCTGAAAGTATAAATAAAAACAGGGCGAAGAATCAGAAGTCAAATGGTTGAGAATAAAGGGAGGAAAAGCTTGTAATAATGAATTCAAGGAATTCAAATTGTGTTTGAAAGAAAGATTTAACATCATCATTATTCGTAAATCGAAAAATCTTTTAAATAAGATATCCGAGTATTAAGCAAGGTAGCATCAAGTAGCATGTTTTTAGTCTTTGGTATGACTCAACCTGGGATTGAACCCCGGTCTCCCGGACCATTAACGAAGACTAACCATTATCCAATGGCCTGGTTTATATATATATATATATATATATATATATATATATATATATATCATAGATGCTTTACTGCGACCACTGGTTTCATGCCATCTTTACAGGGCAATCATTAGGCAGAAAAAGAAAGATTTTAGAGAAATCAAAAAATCGAACATATATAGACAAAATAATTTTTTACGTTAGAATTGCGTATATATATTTACCCAACCCCTCCGCTCGGGCAGGATATGACACAAGATAAATTTTAAGCGGACTATAACAGGTTTGAATTCAAAATTTTCCTTCTCCTAGACTAGTTGCCCCACCAAGGCTGAAGAACCTAGTCTGCCCTACTATTTTACCCATAGCTGGAGGGAGAATAATTGGATTCATACCTTTCCCAAGGGTATTAATGCAATGTGAAATGTAATCAGTCTCGTCCAGGGTTTGAACTCGTGTCGCCGTGTACATTTCCTACGGCGATAACCAATACACCACAGTTAGAATTGCGTATAAGTTGTTTGTGTGTGTGTGTGTGTGTGTGTGTGTGTTGATTTTGAAAATAACAGTGGTGCTTGAAAATGATAAGGGGGAAATAATTTTGTTTATTCTGGTTGAGTGTTTCAGTAAGTTGATTTGTCCCTACAATTCGACTTGTTTGGGCCATGTATTTTTGTGCTGCTGTAGGTGATTTTAAGATTTTGGACAAGGTGCTGAGTTTGAGGAAATGCTTTCTATTAGTTTTATAAAAACTTTGCTAATATGCCCCCTACAGGGGAACTGTCTCGAAAAACGTGGCATAGAAGGCTACAAAGAAATACCGATTCAGCAAAATACTACATAGGTGCAATGGAAGGAACCTTCAAACAGTGTTGGGTATCACCTAACTTTTCAGCATAAGGAAGTTCCATCTGCCATATATGGCAGTAGCGGAGATCAATGTGGGAATAAGCCCCCCACCCTTCATTTTCCGCCACCAACGATACAACTGAAACGAATACGATGACAGAAGGAAAAAACAACACACACCCAGAAATAGAAGTCCAACCCGACAAAGATGAAGGGTGGACCTTAGTAAAAGGAGGAAGAAGGAAAAAAGAAACAAAAACAAAAAATACAGAAACTAAAAAACACGAAGAAATGGAAACAGCGACCAATCTAAAAAGGAGGAGAGACAGCGGGGAAACGGAGAAGGAGGGGGAGAAAAAACAACTCAAAACAAAATCCCCCAAACCAGAAAAACAAAAACCTCAGCCTCTCCAACTCCAGCAACCAGTACCCCAGCGACCAGCAGAAAATCCACACCCCAAGCGACGAAAACACACCGAATAAACATCCCCAAACCCTCCTCCACCCAACATTACCTTCCTTATCGCCTATTTCAACTCCCAAACAATTTACCCGGTCTCATTCTGAAACCAGATCACCATCACCGTCACCATCAGTATCTCAAAAAAAAAAAAAAAAGAACCAAATCTGCATCAAACCTATTCCGACATGCCGTAAATGGTTTTTAATCTTTTTCAGATCTAAAATCACCAAACTTGGATCACCAACTTAAAAAAGCTCTCAAACCACTATAATCCATGAAAACCATCGATCAGAAAGACATTACGAACCCATACTTATTCAACGGTGCAGCCATGGTGACCACCTTTGTCCATTCGCCTGGCGTCCGAACTAAAGAGCTTTGGCAATTCATTGAGGAGGCCAGCCGGACGGACATAGTGTTGGCGGAAATGGGGCACTGCTCCCACAGAGATCTACTAAATAAATGTACGGGCAGGGTCCCGATTTATATTCATTCCTATTTTTATAGGTCCCTAACACTGCGGTTTCCCCTTGATGTCGGCGAAATGTCCCGGGACGACAGAAAGTCTACTGATGTCTGTACCGGCTCCCTGCGTCAGGCCGTCGGCATCCTCACCCCGAAGGATTCCGGCCCGTAGTCGACACTGAGTAAGGTAGGTTGGACTGATGACTCTAAACCTTGCCAGTTTGAATGTGAGGGGACTGAGGGATTCAAGCAAGAGTACGCGCTTGCTTGGGGAACTCAAGAACCTCGAAGTAGATGTTGCTGCAGTGCAAGAGACCCACTTCACTTGCGGTGCCGACAGTCGGGTGCTAGAAAGCGATTTTAACGTTTTCTCAGTATACGGCAGCCTTGATGCTGATGTTGACGTTGTTTTTGCAGGTGACGGGGGCCGGCTGGTTGTGGCCGATATTGCCGTTAAAAGTTTCAAGTTCCGTCTGGTTGCGGTTTATGCGTCCAATATCGCTGCAGAGAGGGTTTCCTTTTTTCGTCTTAATGGGTGATTGGAATGCGATCCTTGATCCCAAGATAGACACGGTCGGGCGGGGAGCTAACAGATGGGGAAGGTGTGAAAGCAGCCTTATCGGCTTCGTGACTCGTCATGACTTGGTCGACAGGTTTCGTCTGGATCACCCAGGGCGAGATATGTGGACGTGGCTTGATAGATCGCCCTCTGCCGAAGTAGGTTCCTACTTGGACAGAGTGTTAGAGAGAAGAGCTGATATTGATTTCGTCAGTTGTCCCACGTTCCACTTGATAGCGTGGACTGACCATAAATTTATTAGGGTCAGTCTGCGATTAGCTAATAGCCCTAGTCTAGCCGGCTACTGTAAGTTCAATACCTCCTTACTGGAGATATGGGACTTCCAGGATCGGCTAGAATCCCTAATCAAGCGGGCGTTAGTGGGGGCGGTTACCGGGAATAGGTGGTGGGTTTCTCTTAAACATAGGATTAAAGATTTCGCCAACAAGTACTGTGAACAGCTAAATTTAGATAGGAACAAGGAGGCGAAATCTATATATGATAGACTTTCCCGGGCGGTGGCTGGGGGGTACTCCCTAGGTGTAGAACTAGCTAGGAGTGACCTTGAGCGTGAAAGTAGCGAGCGCTACAAGGGATCAGTAGTTTGATCTAGGTTAAAGAGAGTTTTCAAAGAAGCTGTGAAATCGAACGCAACTGCGCGTGAAAAAGTGCGAAGGTTTCCCGATCGGTACATCGCTTCTGTCAAGACCCTGGACGGGCGACTGCTGCGATCGAGTCGTGAGATACGTGCTGCCTTTCGGGCGCACTTTTGGGATCGCTTTGCCCGCTGCACTGATCTTCCGCTCCGGGAGTTTTGCAGCTATCTCGCCGACTTCCCCCGCCTTGGGGCGGCTGAAGCGGCTAGTTGCGAGGGTGTGATTACTGAATGCGAAGTCTGTGATGTGTTGAAGCAGGTCGGCCTTAACAAGTCACCGGGACTAGATGGTTTACCCTACGAAGTGTACTTTAGGATGTTGCACGTGTTTGTACCAATTCTGACGGATATGTTCAACCATTGGTTGACCCAGGGAGCTATCCCTGGTGGCGTTACCAAGGGCTTGATCACATTGCTGGAGAAAGGTGGCAAGCATGTTTGGGAGGGTTTAGACGATTACAGGCCCATAACTCTGCTTAACACAGAGTTAAAGATTTTGGCTTGGGTCTTAGCGAATCGTTTACAGCTTGTCATTAGCGATCTGATCAGCCCCGAACAGACCTTTACTGTGAAGGGAAGATCGATCCAGGGCAACCTGCACTTGATTTGTGAGGTCCTAGAGGGGATAAAAGACGACACTGAAGCCACAATGATCAGTTTAGATCAGTCCAAGGCCTTCGATAGGGTCGACCATCGGTTTTTGGCGACTGTTTTGGAGACTGCCGGATTCAAACCGGAGTTCCGCAGATGGATTAGCATGATGTACCACAACCCTCAGGTAATGGTGCAGGTGAACGGAAGGGGTTCGGGGGCGTTCGCGATCGAACGTTCGGTCCGGCAGGGCTACCCTCTGCCTCCTCTTCTCTATGTCCTCACGTTGGAGCCCCTCCTGCGCAGGCTTAGGAATGAGGGGACAAGTCCGGCCCTGCGCTGTGTTCCTTTTGTTGGCTGTCTTACGACAAGGGTTTCCGCGTTTGCTGATGACATCACAGTCTTTGTATTCCGCCGTCTTGATATAGAGGCTGTGAAAGAGGCGGTTGTCGAGTACGAGCGGATTGCAGGAGCCAAGGTCAATTTTGACAAAAGCGAAGGTTTGCGGCTCGGTGCTTGGACGGGTAGCAATATTCTTTCAGGGCCGTTCCGCTGGAGTGACGGACCCATCCACATCCTCGGGGTGTGGTTCGGGCCCGACCTCCAACTGGAGCGAAATTGGTCGGAAGTACATGCTAAAGTAAATGCACAGGTGAGAATCTGACTTTCAAGGAGGTTGTCCTTAAAGGGCAGGGCGGAGGCGTGTGCTGTGTACGTCTTCCCCTTGATCCTTTACCGATTGGAAGTACTTCTCCTGCCTAAGGCACGTCAGTTGGCACTTCAACGATCCCTCTCCAGATTGCTCTGGGGAGGTGCAAGGCCGATGGTCCGTAGGCATGTCTGTATCCAACGTACACGCAACGGGGGTCTGGGTATGCCTGATCTGGAGAGCCACTGGCTTGCTGAAAGACTTGCATACCTGGGCCGTTCCTTGACGGGGGACGCAGTGTGGAGAGGAAAGGCGAGTCGGACTTTTCCTCGCCTCAACTCAGACCCGAAGGCTGAAGGTCGACGTAGGCCTTTGGGCGAAACACTGTTTGTCCGCGAGTGCCGAAAGGCCCTTCGTAACCTTCTTGGGTCCAGTGACCTTTCATGGCCTCGGAAAGAACTGTATCGGGAGTTAGTGGTGGGTTCTGCTTCTGATCCTCTCAGTGAGCGGTGCAGCTGGACGGCGGAGGAGATCTGCTCTCATTGGAATTGGGCGCCAGGATCGAGCTTCTTGAACAACTCCGAGTTCTCGCTCACCTGGCGACTTGTGCGGAATGCGTTGCCCCTTCGCGGCTTATAATACAAAACGGGGCTGGCAGACATGCACGATTGCCCTCGCTGCGGCAGTGGGTTGGAAGAAACGGCTGAGCACGCCTTCTACTACTGCGAGCGATTTCGCCCGTTTTGGGATCACGTCGGGGAGTGGACGGCTCGCATCGAACCCAAACAGCTTGTGCTGCTCGACGTTGGTTACGTCGTAGACAACGTTCTTCCTCCATTTCAGGGTGAGAAGCGTATGGTGTTTCTCGCGATCTTAGCTGTAGCCCGAATGGTGATTTGGACGACGTGAAACAGGGGATTATATGACGCTGCAAACTTTTCTCATCGTGATCTGGTTTTGTATTTTCGGCATCTGTTGAGGGTCAAAATCAGATGCGATCCCATAACATTCAGCAAAAGGTGGGTGAATGCAGCGAGCCTGGTCGTAAGAAAGGGGGCAATGTTGGAGTCATCCTTCCCTCCTTTGCCGGCCCATGGCGTCTACGGTACGGGTTCCTAGGGACCCCATCCCTGGTAAGTAGAATTGTTTTTCCCCTTGAAACCTAGTTAGCAGTATGCTGTGAGTCATTGTCCCCGTCATCTATTCGTTAGTTTCTCAAGATCTTCCCCCTACCCATTATTTTTGCACCTCAACCCGTATCCCAGTCCGCTTTTATTGAAGATCTTGAACATTCATATGTAAAAAATCATATTACTTGCTTCTATCGACCCATACCACGCCCGAACTTCTTTTTTTTTTCTTTTACCCCTGTAGATTAGGATTCCCGTCCCACCTAGGGTAAGTCCGGCTTGTTTCCGGTTCTTTCGGCCCAGAAAACAGCCAGCCTCCAATTTTATGGACGGGGGGATGGGAGGGCAAACAAACGGGGTATTTTTTCCTTATTTTTCGTGCATACATTTTTCGGTTTTTTTTCTCCCATTCCCATCATATCCATTGTAAATAAACCATATATTGTAAATAAAATCATACACCACTTTCGGGTTTTAAGTAGGTCTTCTTCATTGAGTAAATTTGGTCTTTTGGTATTTGCTGCGCGCATAGCGATGGATGAATGGTTATATTGTACAGTTGAATGGGTCAGCGAATGTGGCTAGCTAGGTCCCCTTAGAATATATATAAAAGCATGACCGCTCCCTTCCCTTCCTCCAAAACCTCAAAACCTTGTGCCTTCGTTGTAAACACAACGAAATAAAATAAGCCTAGGAGTCAGACCAGAAGAGTTTAGCGACGAACAATCCAACACACGAAGCTACAAAATCCGTTCGCCTACAACAGCTTGGCGACGAAGATTCTAACACATAGCAACAAAAATTCATTCGCCTTGCAACAGTTTGGCCACAAGGATCCGAACTCAGCACACAAAAATTCTATCGTCCCACTCAGCAAGTTTGGAGACGAATTGCGAATTCAAACACGGCAAAAAAAGAAAAAAAATATTCAGGTCGTAACAAGTGACGACTCAGATTCTCAAAATCACTTGGACAAATAAAACCACCGTCATAGGCTAACAGTGCTGACGAGGAAAATTGAACCCGTAAAATAACAGTGACGAAACAGGAACAAAAAAATATTCGTCACATAACAAAAAAAAAAAAACGGCAAAAAAAACGAGGATTAAAAATACAGACGTAGAGTTATTGCCGGAATCTATGAGTTAAACTTTTTATTTGTAAAATTCATTCTCCGTGCTAAAATTACGTGACTAAGAGATCAGTCTGGGAATAAGCCTACAAATCAGACCAGAAGAGCCGTTCCTATTGTTGAAGTATATCATTACTCTATCACTAATCCTATGTTCTTATTACAAACAGTCTCTCTCTCGTAAATACTCTTTCCTGTAAATATAACTATTTTCCTCACATATCGTGGTTTGTCTTATTATTACTACTACTTGTGTTCACTAACCAGAACACAACACAAAGAATATGCGTCAACAAACTCTCGTTTTCAAATAAATAATACTAAAAAATAATACTAAAAAAATATAACTCTGTCAGCATACATTTGGAAACTGAAAAACAAGAACATTATACCAAGCATAACTTGGGAAGTTATAAAATCAGTCCCCACCTACAAGAAAATATCAAGAAAATGCCTACTTTTTCTCCATGGAAAAGTTGCGATAATCACCTACCCATCATAATATACACTCTTAAACTACAAATCTGAGATAATCTCAAAATGTCATCACGAAAACAAACATCTTCTATTTCAATTCGACCCAAACACATAACCAAAACATCAACTAATTTCCATTGCCCATCTCATTTTTAAACACCACTATTATTTTCATATTTACATATATTTCCACCATCTATATTCACATCACTCACTAAAACTTCCTCCTGGTCTTTCTCCCATATCCCACCTGTTTCAATAACACCTTTCTTATTGCCACACCATCCATCAACTATTACCGACGCCATACTATTTATACAACAGAACCACCGTACCCTTTTTTTTATATTACCACATCATGTACACCCACAAATATCGCCAGTATATGAAAGTAACATTTAAGTATTGTCAATAATTATAAACACTATTTTTCACATTATTGCATTATAAACAGCCATAAATATGGTCAAAGACCATCATGAGCATAACTGTGACTTTTTTTATTATCATTATTGTTATTATTATTGCAAAAAATACACCCAAAAAATTATTTTTATTACCTGCTCATAAATACCATACCATATAAAAATATTACGTGATGATGATTTTAATTTTAATCATCATCACTCAACAAAATTCCTCACAAAACAGACATTTCATATTCGAATCAAAATAAACCTTTAGCTACTATAAAGTTAGACAGAAAAACAAATTCTGATTGCAACAATGCATTCCCCCTTCCCACACCCGTTTTTCTCTTCTCACACTCTCTTCCTTTGTCTCACCCTTTCCCATCAACTGACAGCGCAAATATGTGTAATGCATGCTTGTACATTGTTCAGGACTTGTTCAGCAACACCCCACAAGACACCAACTGTACGGCCACCTGCCCCCTATCACGAAAACTATTCAAGTTAGACGAACCAGACTTGCAGGATACTGCTGGAGAAGCAGAGATGAACTCATAAGAGATGTACTCTTTTGGATCCCCACACATGGCCGCGCAAAAGCAGGACGACCAGCACGAACATACATTCAGCAGCTATGTGAGGATACGGGATGTTGTCCTGAAGACCTACCTAGGGCGATGAACGATAGGGAGGAGTGGTGAGAGAGGGTCAGGGATATCCGTGCTACCAGCGCGATATGATGATGATGCTTGTACATACGCAAACATGCGTATATATGTATGCGAGAGCAACATCACATACACAAACATAGTAACATTCTGTAACACGCAAACTTAGGCACGCAGACACACAAATAAACCCAATTTTCGAAAAAGAAAATGAACCATATTAATCGTTTTTTTTTTTAAATTTCCACTCTGTCCGAAAATATCAAAATGCATGGAACCCATGGAGTAATGGTATGACAAGAGTCAAAAGTTTTTCACAGATTTTTTACATGCTAGTTTGCGATACGTATATCATGTGAGCGAGACAGTTCAAGCCATGGTAAATACTCGCTGCGTTAAGTAATTTCAAAGCCGCATATATGAACGGACAATGAAACCTAATTCGACAATTTATTCTTTATGAGTTAAAACTGGGCCATAACAACGGAGAAGCAAGAAAAAATTTTTTTTAGATAAATGATGAAGGTACAGTTAATCATAGTAAAGTAATCTGAGAGATGAAGAAATTTTGCTCAGATTGCTAAAACCTCGATGATCAGGCAAAAACACGTGGACTGAAAACCATAGATTTCACGGTCTTTCTCCCAGAAACCTAAGAAACCTAAGAAACCTAAGAAACATAAAAACAGGTGATTTCAGCATTTAATAAACAAATGTAATTCGTCACCTTCATGACCTCGAAAATAGCATTCAGAATTATCGAATAGTGCTTCACGTTACAAAAATTTTGCAAATTTTTACACACCCTAGTAAAAACGAAAATAATTTTGCTATATCCCAATAAACATGGTAATATTCAATGTATACTGAGAAAATCCTGAAAGATATATCAGCCGAAATGTTATCATGTAATTGGTATGTGCTACTTTCGTACATGTCCCGACATCCACTCATAATATAACTTACCCGAGGTCAAGGTTTTTCTTTATGAGCGATTATAATTTAAAGACAGCTTGCTGCGTAAGACTTTTGAACTGGTGTCTTATGGTAGATAATTGCGCATGTGCCTTATTTACGAACAGGTTTCATTTCTCGATCTGTGAGATGCAACCAGTTTTACAACCGTCTCTCCATGTTTGCTTACAAAAGTAGAAAATGAAGCTCATCTGAAAGAAAAGGTAGGACTTTTGATTTAACATCAGGCTGACAAGAAAAAGTGCAGAAAATATATGCGCTGTTAGAGATAGGATGAAATAGAAAATAAGATCCACCCTAGTCATATGTCACACTGGATAGTATGACATATCATACTGGATAGTATGACATATCAAACGTCAATAAATTCTAAACACACAAATGCTTGTATCAAGTCTATGAAAATGACCAAATAAGTTCAGAATTGGCAATATAGTAGGAAAACATTAAATAAAAACATAGTTTAGATATTCTATAGAAATGAAAAGATTCATTTTCCCAAAATACAACGGCAATTGCTATTTATTTCGGACGCGAATTTGTTTACGGACCATACCAAGAGAATAATAGGCTAATCCTTTTAAGATTTTTGTGTTTGATTTTTTATCCGCGTATCGAGTCGAGGAGTCAGTTAATGAATATTTGTGGCGTAGTCAGCGGCTCAAAATCATATGTCCTCCAAATAAATTTCTGTGGTGTGGTCAGCGGTGACTACAATGTTGAAGGGGCTATTCGGTAAGCTTGGGGAAAAAACACGGACAAACAAAATGTCAACTTTTAGAATTAGAACCTTCTTTGGTCTTATTCTTCATCTGTTAAGACTTTGATCGTCAAAACAGAGAAAAGGGACGATGGATATCACATTGTCATTTTTTCTTTTTCGAGGAACTAAATCGTCTTGGGGATTTGGTGTCTCTCTGCGTTTACACATCGATCATAAAAGAGAGAAACAGAGACCGAATAATGAAATTAGTGATATATATATATATATATATATATATATATATATATATATATATATACACACAAATCTAAAACTTAAACCCAGCCTTATTTCATATTTTTTGTCGGATGTTTCAGAAAAATTAATACCATTTAATAATCTAAAGATTTGAACAATTTTACTTCAAATGATCTCAATTTTTTTACTTTTTGAGAAGAAACATATCTTCTATGTTTAATGTTTTTCTTCTTCTTGTTTTTTTTTTTCATTAAAAAGGAAAAGCCTTTTACACACCAGACAATGAATTTTAAATTGCTCTTTACATTTATTTTTTTAAATTTGAGATTATTTAAACGAGAAGTTTTCAAGTTATTAGATTGTGAAATTATATTTCTTAAAACACCCTGTAAATTTTTTAAACGCCCAATATTTTGCATGTAACACAGTAAAATTAATATTTTTTCAAATGATATTCTAAGAAGAAATATACCCGAAAATGTCCAGATAAGAATGAATTATGATTTAGAAATTTTTAAGAAATGAGAAGATTCAATTTTTCAGAAAGCAATATCATTTGCTACATATTTCAGTCGGCCTTACCAAGAGAATAATCCTTCAATCCTTTCTAAATTTTAGCGTTTGATTAACCCTACCCTGCTGAGACACCAGCTCATTTTGTTTTGCTTTCGTTTTGACATATCAACTTTTTTTTAAATTCGGAAAAAATAATGTTTACAAAACTTTTTTCTTCTCAAGATGATTTAAGGTTAAGGTTGAGTTGACAATAATCAGACGATTTCAAATAGAATTAATACCCTTGGGAAAGGTATGATTCCAACTATTCTCCCTCCAACTATGGGTAAATAGTGGGGCAGACTAGGTTCTTCAGCCTTGGTGAGACAACTAGTCTAGGAGAAGGAAAATTCTGAATTCAAACCTGTTAAAGTCCGCTTAAAAATTAGCCTTGTTGCATATCCTGCCCTAGCGGAGGGGTTGGTAAATATGTATGTATAATCGAACGATAAATAACCCAAAATGAATAATGCTATTTTTCTGGACACTTTTGTTCATTTTTACACACACACACACACACACACTCGCACACACACACACACACACACATATATATATATATATATATATATATATATATATATATATATATATATATATATAATCAAGGTTAGCTGACGAAACATATTCTTTTGACACTCTCTTGCAATTCATTCCTGTCAGTCATCTCACTTGGCATGCCCTTTGGGAGGAGTTTCCTTTAGGGTAGTAGCTAACCTGCTGGACTGCAGCATCGTAGTGAGCAGGTTTGAATTCGAGTTTTGCTACTAAGTTCACGTTTGGACAAATACCCTTGAGAAAGGTAGGGAATCTCTCATCCCTTTCAGTTATTTATTTAACCCATTCAAACAGTAGCTCCACTCTCCTTCTATAAATATGACTTTGGCATGAATTAATCAATTTCAATTTTACATAGCTCTGATACTCTGAAAAAAGAGTGCCACAACTTCCCCTCAGCAATGGGTAAATAGTTGATCAGACTGAATTCTTTAGCTTTGGTAAGGCAACGAGTCCGGTAGAAATCAAATCTGGTGTACATAGTTTAAAAAATGACTTGAGCTGCAACTTATCCGTGGAGAAGGCGTTGGGCAAATACTTACGAAGATTGATATACAATTTAACCAAGAACCCAAAGAAACCAATTCCTTTGGACTACATCCAGTCTCTGCAAAGAGATGATGAATGTAAGTTTTTGCAAACCAACCAACACAGATGTTTCCATTGGAGAAAGTCGCTGATGAGTTCGTTCTTACTACTCTACCAATGTCCACTCTGTTTTGCTCGTTTTCCTTAAATGGTTTGTGAGATGGATAGTACGTGAACAGCCGTAAAAATGGTGTTTTTTTAAAGTGCTACTTGCAGAAATTGTTAAAAATACTACGCAATATTCTTGTGTAGTTCCCATCTCTCTCTCTCTCTCTCTCTATATATATATATATATATATATATATATACGTGTGTGTGTGTGTGTGTGTGTATAGAATAAATGAGATTTAGTTCAGCTAACAGTCAAATGAAGATAACATGATCAAAACAACAATTTTTGGAATAGCTGGACAAATAATTTAACGAATGGTTTTGTTTCGATCGCGAAATGTATCTTTACACTCAGCGGGAGCATAATCTGTGACTGAACCACGAGTGGACACTTTCCCCAGAAATTATGAATCATATGAGTCAGGGAAGACAGATAAGTTTCGTTTCGTCTTCTTTTAAAAAGATATACGAACGGTGCCACACATCTCTCCAAGAGATGTTGAAACTATCTCTATTGATTTTTCTACCCTAAACACCAACCAACACCAAAGTACCCACTCTCCGCCCGTTTCTGTTGATCGATAGAATTGCCACTTGCACTCCTATATTTCATAATATCTATCCCGGTAGGTGTGAGCGGTCGGCCAAGCGTCTTTCGCTAAGCAGGCAATCAATGATAGTAAAGGCGAATGCTAATTGGTGAGAAGCGCCACCTATGCTGAAATAAGAATAGCTTTTTGCCCAGTCCCTGAAGTCATTATTTATCTGCCCCTAGGATTTAATTTGCTTTCTGGGTCGTTGGTATTAGTAGTTCGCGAAGAAATGTGACTCCTTGAAAATTCTCAGAGAATGGCCAAGAAAAATAGAGATAACGGTAAAGACGGGAAAATAAGAATTTATCTGTCATCTAAAAGAGACTGCCTTCTCAGCATTATATATATATATATATATATGCGTGTGTGTGTGTGTGTGTGTGTGTGATGGATATGACTGTATTTTCTGAACATGATACTAATATCAGACTTCGTGATAAATCCAACTTTATATTTAAAGGATTTTAAGTAAAATCGTTTGGGCCGCGTGTTTTGGCTTACACCATCCGGGATTAAGTTTTTCAATTTTGAAGTTATTTTTTGCAAGCAGTTATATGGTTTAAAGTAATTATTCCTTTTAAGTTATTAGACACTTGGAAGCTTCAATTAAAAATGTTTTCTACCAATTATTTTGTATACAGTTATCTGATTCAAATATATATTCCTCCAACCCGTGTCTCCTGCAATTCTTGTATTCGTTCCAGTAAGTTTGCTTGAGTATAAAATATGTTTCCTGTTAATTCGTCGTAAATCGTTTTATATATCATTATCCTCGTAGAAATATGAAACCATGATATATGTTCCCAGTTGCAAGTGTCAGAATGATTTTTTCTCTTACATTCAAACAATTATTGTGGTGAGTCCTGATACTCAGACACGACAAATATACGAAGACAACTTTCAAGCATTCAATGCCGTGGCCTACACATCACAATTATGGAATGAAAATACAATAGGTATACGAAGAGAGGCTTCAAAACTTCAGTAACGTATCCCACACGTCACTGTTATGGAACCCATATACGACAAATATATAAAGACAACGGTAAAACGTTTTATACCAGGGTCCACTCACAACGATACAAGTGACTATGGTAGTTTCGGGGTCTTGGATGTTTGAAAGAAAGTTGATCAATTTAAGGGATGTGTGGAGACTGCGTTGAAAGAGGCTATCATGGAGATAAATGTGGTAACCAGCGTTTACACCCACCCAAGCTTGAAAGTAAACCATCCATAAAGCGTCACCTTCCAGTGGGATGGACAGTATGTTTCACAATATTTTAATTTTACTTGATAGATCAGTTAGAAGTGCAGAGCCTTTTCTTGGGGAGGGGATTATCATCCTCGTGCCACGCCAGGTACTGTGTGAGAACCATATACAAATTTTATTTTCTAGGTCAGATGCTGCGTTGTGCATATATTATTTGTTCGCATAGTCAAATTTCAATTTCTTGCATCTCCCAGTGTATCATCTTGCCCGCTCAGTCGTGTCTAGTCTTATACTCCTTCCGTGATAAACTGCTACATTCGCTTATTAAGTGGTTGATGGTTTCTTCTCAATCACCACATAACTTTCTATTTGCTATTTTGTTGCGTCTAATCGATTCTCATTTTGATATGATTGATTCTTATGGCGATGTTTTGTGCTGCTATTAGGAGAGATTCTTTTTCTCTCGTAAGGTTTTGTTTTCTGAGCCATGCCCATTTTTCTCGTGGGGTATCTTGCTTATCAGTCCTTTAAAATGCTTTTGTATTTCTCCCCATTTTGTTTTCTAGTCTTTGTCGTTCTGTTGTCCATCGTGTTGTCAGTATCGTTTCTGATGGCTGTAATCAGTCCTCTTTCGTGTTTTTCTATGTAGTCTTCGAGTTCTTGTATTGATGCATCAACGCTTTCTTCAATGCTGGCAAGTCCTCTTCCTCCCCACTTTCTTGATACATATAGTCTGTCAACGTCGTCTCTGGGATGGTCATTAGTTTTCTTGTTCTCTCGTCCATTTCTTAAGTTCTTGCCTGGTCCACTTCAAAAAGTGTTCCGAATATCTAATGAGGGGCACAGCCTAGGTATGTATTCCTTTGATAAGGTTTCTGTTAGATAGTTTTGTCTCGAGTAGCTTTCTAGTTCTCCTGAGATATTCTTTCTGAATTTTGTCTTTCATTTCAACTGTTTTGATTGTGTCAGCCTCCAAGTATTTGTACGTTTCCTTTTCATTTTTTGCAAATAGTTTGATGTCATCCATGTACATTAGGGGATTGATCTTTTCTTGTTATCTGCAAATTTTGTATCTGGCTGTGCATTTTCTGAGTATGTGGTTAAGTGGCATCATCGCAATTATGAATAGTAACGGTGATATTTTATCTCCTTGAGAAACATCTCTTTGGATCTTTGCTTCAGCTAAGCTTCTTCCTCCTGCTGTCTATTCCACTCTCCTGGTTTTCATGGTTTTCTCGATAAGGTTTATGGTTTTATCTGATATTTTATTAATTTTGGGGCAGTTTATTATTCTGCTTTGCGGAACCATATCATATGCCTTTTTGTTATCAATCTAGGCCATAGCTAGGTTTTTTTCCCGTCTGGTCTTGCTCTCATTGAGGATGTGCTGATCTATGTAAAGTAACTCTGCTGTGCGTCTGGATCCTTTGCAGCATCTTTTCTGTTCTCCAGAGAACAATCCCCAGCTTGTTTGCGAGTAGTAAATCTCTTCCCTTATTTGTACTGTTAATATTTTCACATCATCGGTAGGCAGGTTATGGGTCTGTAGCTGTTTGACTTGGTTCCCTAGCTTGGGTCCCTTTGAATCAATGTGGTCTTTCTTTTGGTCATCCATTCGGGTATGTGTGCCCCTTGTAGGCATTTGTTCATTTCTAGTGCTAGTCTGTCGTGAATGGAGTTGGATTTCTTGAACCAGAATTTATGTATTCCATCGTGGCCTGCCGTTTTACAGTTTGAATTTTTTTTCTGTGTAATTTGAGTAAAATGATGTGTATGTCTGCTTTCGGGCCTTTTTCTTGTCATCTCCTCCCAGTCGTTGACACAATTTTCTTTCGTTGTTTTGGAATATCGTTTTGTGTGTATTGTTTTACCCTTTGACGAAATCTCATTAATCTTCCTTCTTTCGTGAGTACTTTCTGGTTTATTTCCTCAAGTTGTATTGTCTTTTTTTTCTTGTGTTCCTTTTTCGTTTTTGTTCCTGCATATTCCAGCGTATTTCCTTTTTTTATCATTTTGGCCTTATATCATTCACTCATTAGAGCTTTTCATATCAGCGTTAGCCGATGGTTTTTCACTGAAGTCTTATTATTATTATTATTATTATCTAACTCATTTGACTTTTTTTTCACGCCAAAGTTAGCTGATGGGTTTACACTGAAGTGTGAATGACAGCAAGTCTCTTCAAGTCTCCAGACTCTTCTTAGTATTCTGATCGATCTCAACAATGCTGTAGTTTGGGTGGTCTCCATTTGTTCTCTTATTTCCAAATCTTCCAATCCCTGTAACAATCTTTTAGTGATTCTGTCGAGCACGCCAATTACAACTGATACCGCCGTCACCTTTATGTCCCATAGTTTGTTTTTTAGTTCTCCTACAAAGTCTTGGTACTTATCTCTCATTTCGATTTCTTTCTGTTTGACCCAGTGGTCCACCGGAACGTCAAAGTCAGGTTCGACAGGTTCTTTTTTTTTTGTTGTTTTTGTTTGCTAGCACTACGTCTGGTCGTCTGGCTGAGATTAGATTATCCGTTTGTATCTCAAAATATTAGAGAATTTTGTGTGTCTAATTTTCGAGGACGGATTCATGGTTGTGTATATAGTACATGTTCGTATGGTCAAATTTAAACTTCTTGCACAATCCCCAGTGGATTACCTTCCTCATCGAGTCGTGTCAAGATATATGATTTTTTGCGCTAATTTATTGCTTTCGCTTATTATTATTATTATTATTATTAGAGTTTTTCACATCAGCGTTAGCTGATAGTTTTTCACTGGAATCTGAGTGACAGCAAGTCTCCTCAAGTCTCCAGGAGTCGTCTCAGGATTCTAGCCATTCTCAGCAATGCTGTCGTTTGGATAGTCTCTACCCGTCCGCCAACTTCTAAGTCCTCCAGGCCTTTTAATAATCCTTTAGTTATTGTACCTAAAGCACCAATCCCAATTGGCACAATGGTTACTTTCATGTTCCACAGTTTTTTCAATTCTCTAGCAAGGTCGAGGTACTTATCCTTCTTTTCACTTTCCTTCAGATTTATTCTGTGGTCCGCCGGGACAGCAAAGTCGACAATTTTGCAAGTTCTCTTTTTTTTGTTGTTGATTATTATAAGGTCTAGTCTTCTGGCTGGGATTAGTTGATCCGTTTTTATGTTAAAATCCCTTAAGAGTTATCATTATTATCATTATTACTCATTAGAGTTTTTCACATCAGCGTAAGCTCATGGTTTTTACGGGAGATTGATTGACAACAAGTCTCCTCAAGTCTCCAGGACTCTTCTCCGTTTTCTGGCTGTTTTCAGTAATGCTGTTGTTTGGATGGTCTCCATTCGGCTGCCAACTTCTAAATCTTCCAGGCCCTTTAATAACTCTTTACTTACCGTGCCAAAAGCACCAATCACAATTGGTATAATTGTCATCTTCCTGTTCCATAGTTTTTTCAATTCTCACGCAATGTCTAGGTACTTATCTCTCTTTTCAGATTCTTTCAGTTTTATTCTGTGGTCTGCAGGGGCAGCAAATTATTATTATTATTATTATTATTATTATTATTATTATTATTATTATTATTATTTCGGCTCTATTACTTATCAGATCGAGCCAAGGAATCTACATCTGCTATTTTGTTGTGTATTGTTATTATTATTATTATTATTATTATTATTATTTACTTGAACCATATAGTTGTGTGCAAACAAATGATTGTTATAAAAAAGAATGGCCTAATGAGTAGAGTGTTCGTCAATGGTCCGGAAGACCTGGAATCAATCCCAGGTCGAGTCATACCAAAGACTTAAAAAATGGTAATTGATGCCGCCTTGCTCTGCATTAAGGTACGGATCAAGAGTAAAGTGGGGCAATCTAGCGAATAGAGTAGCGCCTTCCCTTACACCTCGGTATAGTAGCTATTGAAAAGGGGACCTTCTGGTCACCCTCCACTAAGGTCACCAACTTTACTTATATAATTGTGTAGAAATTATTAGCATTAAATAGGAGTATTTGACGTTGTAAAATTGTGTGCCAAGTATCTGTATTAGATAGACGTACTTGAAATCATAGAACTGTGCTAAGAATGAGTATAGACAAATACAAAAACTCCCATCAAAAAAAAAAAATTACAATGTGTGTATTTACTAATACCTCAGCGGACGTAGGATGCAACAGAAGGTAATTTTTTAGCGGAATTAAACCGTTTTGAATTCAGAGTTTTCCTTCTTCTAGACATGTTGCTATACAAAGGATAAAGAGTCTAGTCTGTCCGACTATTTAGGGAGGGGGAATAATTGAATTCATACCTTTCCTAAGGCTATTAGCATTATGTGAAATGCAAAAATCATCGTCCAGGATTTGGACTCTTTTTGGCGTGTTCATTTCCAACGTTGATAACGAAAATGATACAATGTAAGATAAAAAATATAATGATTGAAATCAAACTTTTATAAATGGATCAAATTTTTGTATTACATAATCCATAAGGTGTTTACATGTTAAATAAACTAAACCACGTCAAAGGAACAAGCCTTACTCTCCAACCTTGTCGCAGGAGTTGCTCGAATGCGGTTGCAGACCGCACCAGGCAGCCTTAGAAAGTCCAAACACCTTGACTTGAATTCAGACGTGTCCTAGACTGATTGCCAACCAATGCTAGAAAACCCACACTACCCTACAATTTTATGGCTGACCGTGCTCAGTTAAGCCTCAAGATTTCAGAATCTGATTTTATATAACAAAATAAAAAAGCCGCGTCGAAATGATTTTATATTTCAATATACAAGCTAATATGAGTAAATATCAGAATGTGTTTGCGTCATTTGTCGATAAGAGGTTATTATTGCATAAAAATAGCTTAATATTTAAATCATGTATTTAGAAAGATACATTTCTCTCAGATAGCGGTTATATAGGAGCCATTGTGTACAAAACTAGTTCATTTGTTTGTTTTTGTGAACGTTTTATTTTGGGCTGTTATCGAAAAGTATTTGCGTATAAACAGTAAAATCTCTATCAATCGGATAATTGAATAATGTACATTCTTCGTCTTATTCTTTTAGGATTATTCACAAAGAGAAATATAGATAAAAGGGATATAAAAAAGAACAAAAAAAAGCAAGCAATATTTTCGTTTCATGTTTTTGTGTTTGTTAATAAAATCTTATTACCAACAAGCAGAACTTTTTATATATGTATTTATTTAGATTTTTCTTTTTTTTTTCTTTTCTTTTTCTTTCATTCTTTTACTTTCTTATGGGGGGACGTACTTTCATCTTATAAGTCTTCAAATTACCCAATGAAAAAAATGTTTTGCTTTCATAAAAGAGACGCGGGTACAAACAACACGCATACACGCATGCTCGTAGACAAATACACCAGAGATACTCGTGTATAATTCGACTCTTGAAATCTTACAGAAATTAGAGATCGACCTTTCGTAATAGCTTCATTTGATTGCATCTGTGAACAAAAGGAACAGTTGTGAACAGTTGCGAGAAATTCAGGTGATCAAACACAAAACATAATCACTATTCAAGAAAAAATGTTTGTATTGTAGTGTCAATAGCGACAATTCGTCAAGTACTGATATATACTAGTTGAATAAGCGAAAAGTCTATGCTTTTATGAGCAAAAATAATAATAAGTTTGCTTGAAAATAATAAAATGAAACTGTAGAAGGTGAGGGTGACAGTCAAACTAGTTATTATTGGTGCACTTGGAGTAGTGTCAAAAAGTTTTACAAAAGGAATAAAAGACGAGCTATGAATGTGTTGATCAACCACTGTGAAATAGATTACATTTTTACCAACTTATACCGTACACGACCATACCAGAATCTGTCCAAGGAAATGGGACACTTACAACTCCTTTGGAGACTTGCTGTCACTGAGACTCCAATAAAACCAGCTAACGTTGGTGTTAATAACTCGCAAGACTTGGCAAGAAAGGAACATCAAAAACAAGGAAATAGAAGATTATGCACAAGTCCTTACACCAAGTGATGACATAGACTAAATATGCTGATGCATCGATACAAGGATTTGGGGAATACATAAAAAAGAGTAACGACTTATTACAGCTGCCAGTATCAACAACGGCAACGTAAGAATAAACGCAAAAACAACAAAATGTAGAAAACAGAAATGGGAAGAAAGAAAACTTGGTGGATACTTCAAGAGACAAATTGGAGAGATTTCACACGAGAAAACTTAGACATGGCGACGATAAGGAAGCCTCAAGAGAGAAATTGAATGTCATTCAATTGCAACACAAAATAATGCAATTAGGAACAATTATATAAATGCGAAAATTGATAAAACGAAAAAGTCTAGCAAGTGAAGCGTATGCGGAGAAAGAGATAGAATATTTCATGATATTATATGTGAATAAAAACGGTTTCATGCTTAAAAAGGAAAGAAGCAGAGGGTACACAACACAAAAAAATACGGACGTGGACTACGCTGATGACATAGCGCTTCTGGCAAATAAACCTGCCCCAGCCGAAACGCTGCTACATAGTCTTAAACGAGTAGTAGCAGGGTAGGCTTCCATGTCAATGCACACAAAACGGAATATATGTGTTAAATCAAACAGGTGACATCTCTACACTAAACGGTTGGTCGCTGAAACTATTAGACCAGTTCACCTACCGAAGTAGTGTTTCATCAAACGAGACAGACATCAAAACGTGACTAGCAAAGGCATGAACAGCCATCAGTAGGCTAACGGTCATATAGAAGTCAGACCTGTGCGATTAAATGAAACAAAGTTTTTTGCGAGCAGCAGTCGTGTCGATACCGCTGTATGAATGCACTACATGGACGCTAGCAAAACATATGGAGTAAAAGCTTGACGACAACTACATAAGAATGCAGCTTGCAATACTGAACAAGTCCTGGAGGCAGCACCCCACAAAGCAGCAGAAGGGTGGCGAGAAACGGTCAGGGATATCCGTGCTGATAGCGTGACTTGATGATGATGATGATGATGATGATAAGTGCATGCGGTAAAACTGCACAATCCTCTTATTACAAAATGGTACATGCACAAACCAGACAAGAATATGATATTTAAAAATCATCAGGAACTTTAAGATAAAAATGAATTACCTAATTCCGGCAAGAAGACCAGATCTTTTGAGTTAATTAAAAAGAAAAAATGCAGTCTTCTGGATTTTGCAGTCCCAGTGCACCACAGAGCTAAAAAAGAGAAAAAATAGACAAATAATTATATCTTGCCAAAGAACAGGAAATGCTGGGAAACATGAGGCAGCCGATGATACAAATTGTTTTTGGTACATTCCAAATAGTTTCAGTCTTAGGAAAAGACTTGAATAATTGAAAATTGAGGAAGAATCGAGATTGCATTTTTAAGATCGGTTAGGATACGGCAAAGAGTCCTGGAGATCTGAGAAAATTTGCTGTCAATTAGACTTCAGTCGAAGACCAGCAACAAACGCTGGTGTAAAAACAATCTTACAAACAATAATAATAATAATGGCACTAGAGAAGCTGTGAACGGGAGAACTAAAAGCTAAAGCACGACTGTATCGTTTTCAATAGCTTCGTTGATACGCTGTATATTGTCCCTGGTTTGTAAATATTTTCAAACTATTTGCTGTACCATCGAAGTGACATTTTATGGTTTACTTTTTAATTTTGATTAATGTATGAGTTGTTGGGAATGAAGAAATGTGAAGAAAAAAAACTGTGGCAAAATGAAGATATTATTAATAGAAGTAGGAAGGTTTTCAACCTATACCCAAGTTCTGTGACAAGAATTCTTTGGGAAAAAAAGCCGCAGTAGCTGATAAGGATGGTGTAAATTGTTTAGTATTCCTGAAACACTGAGCAAAGATCATCATTGACGAATAACAAAAAATGGTCGGGTTTCAACATCTAAAAGCTAAAAGTTATAAAATAATCCAAACACCATGAAACAGTTTTAAGTAATGAGTTACGAGATAAAAAGAACAATTTAAAACAGGCGATCGTTGAACATTTACAAAGTTGAAACAGTAAATTTAAAACGGCTTGCTTTTTTTTCGTTTATGACACGCTTATGCGTCCTCTCCTTTGTGTCAGGTACACAGATAATGATCAACCCCTAGGTCTGTAGAGCTACAATATAATACCCATGGAAAATGACAAATCAACGTTGGACCTAGTCAACAGGTGTGAGAGTCATGTTCGGCCGGTGCTCTCTGAAGAGCCAACATGGGGAACGGATTAGCCTCGAATAAATGTTGATGACTCTAATTTCAGTTACACAAAAGAGCAAAGCAAGCACTCAACTCAGAGACACCAACGGAAAATAAAGATAGCAAACATGTACTTCACTGTTATTTTTATATTATAAATATATATATACTTTATATTATATATAATATATAAATACTTCTCTGTTATATTTCGAGCCAACCTACACAAAAATGTATACAGAAAAAAGTTAATAGAAATGTTGGCAGAATCTGCTTGATTTAAAACAAACCGAAAATTTGCTGACTAAGTTAGAATGATATGAAAGAACGGCTATTTTTCTATCCTTGAAGTATTAGAAATATATAAACAAGTCATTAGGAAAAAAATATCAACAAGATTTCGCGAACCCAACTGAAAGACTAAATACTGAAAAACAAGAACCCCCTAATTGAACTGAAACGCAAAATAATGAAAATCAAAACACTACACTACTCAACACGACACAACTCAACACCACAAAATAAATATTAATGCAAGAAGACAAAATAAATGTAGAAGTGATAAAGGAAATCATGTCTGAAAAGAAGACTACATTACCATCTCTCCAGAACTAAGACTAGAAAAAACCAAGTAGAAACTGAAAAAGTAAAAATATACCATATATCCCAACGGGCATTATAAGAAAACTAAATAAGGTAATTTATGCTGGAACAGACTTAGTCAGTGATAAATTTGGAGTTCCTCTATGGAACACAAATAGAAATTAAAAAAAAACAACTTTGATTGGAAATAAGGCTATAATGACAGATAAAGTAATTGTGACCAGCGAGAATGCTAAGGAAGATAAACACACGAGGATTTGTTGAAATGAAAAGACCAAAAGAAAATTGCGGACAAGTCTGACTATGCAAATCGAAAATATAAACAAAAGAAAATATTGGCGAAAGAAGGGAGATTTAAAAGATACCAAGGCCAGATTAAGCAAAAGAAAAACCTAAGCAGAGCATTTCAAAATAAGAAAAGAAAATTCTACCATAAATAGGTGGAGAATGCACGAGGACATACCAACGACTGATGCAAAGGAAACAAAATAATTTTGAAGTAAAATATGGGAACAGAAAAAACCTAACAGATTGGATAAATAACAAGAAAAATTACAAAAACTCGAAGAAGGTCTCGAGGCGGATGTACACCTAGAATCGTTCAAAGAACAACTGAAAAAGTGTCGAATAAAAAAACTTCAGACCATAATGGTCTCATCATCTCATCATCTTGCCGTGCTATCAGCACGAATATCCCTATCCCTTTCTCGCCAACTTTCCCGATCGGTCATCGCTTTCGGCTGGTCCTCAGAGCTTCATAATTGTATAAATAGATTCTACTTTAGGAAATTCATGTCTATCTACGACACCGTAGTTTTTCAACCGAGTAGATGCTTGAAGAAGTAGATATTCCCGAATGGATTACTTGGGAAAAGAAAAACCATATCGCAAACGACCTTTAAAAAGAAACCAACCCCAACAACTATAGACCTATAACATGTCTGCCTAGGATGTGGAAAATTGTGACAGTATAGGGAGAAGATCTCTTACTCGATAGCATTCAATTGACTGTTTATAAATGATCAAAAAGGTTGCCACAGGATAACGAGGGGAAGACGTGATTTACAGTACTTTGATCCGCACATCCTCAAAGAGAGCAAAGTGAGGTGAAAAATTGCAGATATTGTGAGGATTGACTACAAAAAGCTTATGATAGGGTCCTGCAAAGCTGTATTGAAGATCGTCTGAAAAAGTAAAGGATATCCGATCAAATTATAACTGACGGCAGGAGAGAAATGTTTCGAACATGTGAAAATCCAGAGAGGCATCTTTCAGAGTGAGGTTCCCTCGCTATCACTTTTTGTAATAGCAATGATGTCACTCAATTACGCACTAAGGAAGTACACTGGAGGTTAAAAATTCACTAAACTGCAAAAAAAGATTTATTATCTTATGTACATGGACGACATCAAACTGTTTGCAAAAAAATGAAAAAGGACTTGATATTCTGAAACAAATCATAAGAATTTACAGCCAATTATAAAACGAAATTGGTTGAGAAAAAAGTGTCATGTTCATAATAGAAAGTAGAAAAAGACAAAGGGAGAAAAGAATAGAACTGTCAAAACAAGAAGGCATGGGAACATTTAGAGAAAAGGAAAATTACAAATACTTTGAAATATTGGAAGTGGACACCATCAAATAAGCGGAGATGAAAGATAAAATAACAAAAGACAACTTAGATGAAGAGGAAAGCTTCTTGAAACCAACTCTATAGCAGAAATCTCATAAAAAAGACACCTCAACAGTTGCCCTTGTAATATCTTCGTGACCATTCATGAAATTGACAAGGTAGGAACTCAGACAAATGAACCAAAGGGAAATATATTTGATGATGCACAAGGTCTAACATCCGTGAGAAAAAAAAGAGAGATTATATGTGTCAAGTAAAGAAGAGTGAAGAGGACAATCCAGCATAGAAGATATCGTGGCTACATCAATACGACGACTCCAAGACTACATTAAAAAAACAAAGAAAAACTCATTACAGCGGTAAATAACATCAATGACGACATAAGGACAACAATAAAAAAAAAAGAATACAAAAATTAGAAGAAAAACCACTGCGTAGATACTTTTGCGATAAACTGGCGAAATCTCACACGAGAATACATAGATATGGTTTCGATAGGGAAATCATATGAGAGAAGCTGAATCTCTTTTAATAACAAAAAAAAAAACGCCATAGGGACCGGGTGTCTCAAACCCAACTCCAATAATACGCAACAGAATAGCAAGTACTGGATATGTGGTAATACAGACGAAGCGATTAATCCCATAATAAGCGAATGTTGCCAACTAGTGCCAAGGGAATATTTGACTAGATGTGACTGGGAGGAAAAAGCTTAACCACTGCGAACTGAACTGAGTTATAAAATGGTATATGCACAATTCAGAATCCGTTCTAGAGAGGGAAACTCATGAAATTTTCTGGGGTTTTGAGATGTAAACAGATCACAGAATCTCGGCCAGAAAACGCGACCAAGTGATTATAAACAAAAAATGAAAGAGAACTTATTTTTAGTGGAATTTGCCGTCCAAACGGACCACAGAGTGAAAATAAAAGAGAAAGAAAAGAGTGACTAATTGATGGACTTTGCCAGGGAACTAAAAATGTTGTAGAACATAAAAGTGGTGCTGACACTAATTGTAACTGGGGCACTTGAACCGGTGACCTACGTCTGGGAAAACATCAGAAGACAAGTGGATACCATCCAAACTACTGCATTGTTAAGATCAGTCAGAACAGTTGTAACATACTCATATGTCGATGCACGCAGAAACATATTCAACACAATAAAGACGAGCGGACACAGTTTAGAAAAATATACCTCTCACTTTATTTGAAAGGGTTTGAAAGGGTTACGGAAGGTATTATCTGTGAGAGGTGAGTTGGAGATTGAACAGAACTGCAACATATTGACCCCGCAACTCTTCTGGCTATAACAGCATTTCTTTCCCGTTCTCCTGGACTGCTCAACCGGGGGCCTGGGGCCCAACCTCTACTGGGACATGTTTCTCATTCCAGCATCTTCTCTCCAACTGATCTGAACTTCCTGTCGCCGGGGTTATATAATAATTGACACCGACCTACTTCTTGCGAGCGTCACAATACGCACTCAATTCAAACCTTCGACTGTAAAGGTTGTCCCCTGATATCTTCGACTGGATGCACCTGTTATTTACACAGGCGCATTTCTTCTTTTGACAGCTTGGACAGGGTCAATATGTTACACAGTGATAAAAGTCCTGGAGACTTGAGGAGATTCGCTCTCACACAAGACTTCAATGAAAGACAATCAGATACCACTGACGTGAAAAACATGTAAGATGTATAATAAACTCCTATGGAACTTTCATATACAAACGGATCACCTAATCCCAGCCAGAGGACCAGACTTAATAATAATAATCAACAAAAAAAGGAGAACTTGCAAAATAGTCGACTTTGCTGTCCCGACTGACCACAGAATAAAACTGAAAGAATGTGAAAAAAAGGATAAGTACATCGACCTTGCTAGGGAATTGAAAAAACTGTGGAACATGCAGGTGACAATTATACCAATTGTAATTGGTGCGTTTGGAACAGTAACAAAAGGATTGCTAAAGGGACTAGAGGAGTTGGAAGTTGGCGGACGAGTGGAGACCATCCAAACGACAGCATTGTTGATAACGGCCAGAATACTAAGAAGATTCTTGGTGACTTGAGGAGACTTGCTGTTACTCAGACTCCAGTGAAAAACCATCGGCTA
This sequence comes from Sepioteuthis lessoniana, assembly GCA_963585895.1. Lineage (NCBI taxonomy): Eukaryota > Metazoa > Mollusca > Cephalopoda > Myopsida > Loliginidae > Sepioteuthis > Sepioteuthis lessoniana. Next base: position 202,529 of record CAUZXS010004941.1, read on the forward strand.
ACGCTGATGTGAAAAGTTCTAATGAGTGAATAATAATGATAATAATAATGCCCTAGAAAATGACACACATAAACTCCTATGGGACTTTGACATACATCACCTAATCTCGGCAAGAAGACCAGACCTAATAATAATCAACGAAAAAAAAAAGAATTTGCAAAATTGTCAATTTTGCTGTCCCGACTGACCTCAGAAAAAACCTTGCTAGGAATTTGAAAAAACTATGGAACAGGAAGGTGACAATTACACCAATTGTGATTGGTGCTTTTGAAACAGTAACTTAAAGACTGTAGGAATTTAAAGTTGGCGGACGAGTGGAGACCATCCAAACTACAGCATTATTGAGAACGGCCAGAATATTGAGAAGAGTCCTGGAAACTTGAGAAGACTTGCTGTCACTCAGACGCCATTGAAAGACCATCAGCTACTGCTGATTTGAAAACTCACAACAAAACTAGTGCTATTCATCTACAAATATGGCGACTACTGATGTGGTTAATTCAGCCATCATGTTGATTTTTTATCTTACGTGTGACCCGCTCAAGAATTCTGTTACTTAAGAAAACAAGGTCACGTCTGTGCAGATTTTAAATAACCCCTGGGTCTGGTATAGCAACAATATACCACCCATGATAAAAAGGTCGAATCAACATATAACACAACGTGAGTGTCACGATCGGCAGCTCCTCTCCTATATAGCTAGTATCGGAGACCAGATCATCATCCTACGATTGTTGGCTGTTCTTTTTACAGGTTCACGAACGACGATCTAAAGAACCCCACAAATCAGATATGCAAACACAAAACATTGACTAGGGAAGACAATCAATTCGCACTGGACTGCTATTTTGGGAGCAACCCTACTCTGAGAGGATATAGAAGAAGAAGGATAAAGATTTCGCCAGAATGCGCTAGTTTTCAGACGACAAACCAAAGTTAGGACAATAATAAAGAACTGTTGGTTTTCTGACCTTCAAATTCTTGAAATACACCAGAAAACAAATAATAAACAAGATACTGATACAATTACAGACACATCAAGTATTCACAAACAAGAACCGCCAACTTCTGAAAATAGAAACACCGTAAATCCAAACAACTCAGAGCAAACACTAACATAGGAACAAAAATTAAATTCAGATAATTTAAAGAGAATTACGAATAGAAAAAGACTACCTACCATATCTAAGAGACATAGAATGGAGAACAGACAAAACGAAAACAGAAAAATAAATCAAGTATGGACATATATATCAACAAAAAACATAAACGTAATACATTAACTTATCTATGCAGAAGCAAAACTGATTTGTGAGAAAATCGGCATTCACTTAATGAGCACGAATAAAAAATCAAAACCTGTATGGGAAATTCGACAGGAAACGCAAATAAAAAAACCTACGAATACAAGCAAAAATGATAAAACAAAGGAAAAACGCTGGAACACGTTGGGACAAAAAGGAAAAAGCAACACAAGAAAAAATAACAGTACAACTTGAGGAAATAAACCAGAACGAAAAGAAATTTTACCAAAAGTGGGGGGAAATTTGATGAAAATATTTCAACAACTGGAGGCAATTAACAGTTTTAGTGTAAAACATGGCAACCAAGAGAACATAACAAAAACGCCGAATGCATAAGCAACATGACAAAAGAGGTAGAAGGATTCAAAAAAGGACTGAAACCAGAAATACTCATAGATTTACTTAAAAAAACACTAAAAATATCAAATTGAAAAACGCCATACCATGATGGAATACATGGATTCTGGTTCAAGAAATTTATCACCATTCATGACAAACTAGCAATTGAAATGAACAGATGCCTTCAAGAAGGACAACTACTCTAATTGATGACCAAAGGAAAGACCACATTGATAATATAGACCCCCATAAAAGAAGCAACCCAAATGACTACAGAACCATAACATACCTACCTATGATGTGAAAAATACTAACAGCACAAATAAGGGAAGAAAATGATTTCTCGCTAAAAAGCCGCGGATTGTAAAGAATAGAAAGGATGCCACAAAGAATCCAGAGACACACTAATGTTACTTTACATAGATCAGCACATTATCAACGAGAGCAAGACCAGATGAAAAAAAAATAGCTATAGCCTGGATTGACAATAAAAGGGCATATAATATAGTTCTACAAAGCTGGATGATAAACCGCCTAAAAATGAATAAGATATAAAATGAAAACATAAACTTTATCGAGAAAACCATGAAAACCTTGAGAGTTGAATTGACTGTAGGAAGGAAATGCTGAGCTGAAACAAAAATTCAAAGAGGTATATTCCAAGGTGATGCAATATCACCATTACTATCTATAATTGCCATAATGACATTCAACCGCTTACTCAGAAATTCACAGGCGGGTACAAATTTAGAAAATTGCAGGAAATATCAATCACCTAAAGTACATGAACGACATCATTTTGTTTGCAAAAGATGAAAAATAATAAAAAATCTAATAAACAGAGTCAGAATACAGGAATGGAATTTGGCATTGAAAAATCCGCAAGGCTAGTAAGGAATAGTGGCAAATTGACGAACGGAATGGGACTTCCAAATCAAGAAAAGATAAGAACACACGAAAAAAAGGAAGCCAACAAATACTTTGGGATCTTGGAAAATGACACCATCAAAGAAGTGAAGAAGAAAGAAAAAATAGAAAGAGTATCTCAGGAGAACCAGAAAGCTACTCAAGACAAAATCATATAACAGAAACTTTATCAAAGGAATTAAAACCTGTGCAGTTCCTCTCGTAAGATATTTGGGACCATCCTTGAAGTGGACCACAGAAGAACTTAAACAAATGGACCAATGAACAAGAAAACTAATGACTGCGCATAGAGCATTACATCCCAGAGACGACGTTGACAGATTATATGTATCAATAAAAGAAGGCGGAAGAGGACTTGCCAGTATTGAAGACAGTGTTGATGCATCAATACAACGACTTGAAGATTATATAGAAAAGCGCAGAGAAAGACTGATTACAGCCACCAGAAATAATACTGACAACATGAGGAACGACAATAACCACAAAAAATAGGAAGAAAAATAACTCTATGAACGGTTTAAGCGACTATTAAGCAACATCTCCCACGAAAGAACATGGACGTGACTAAGAAAGGGAAATCTTAGAAGAGAAACTGAATCTCAGCACAAAACTATGTTGTACGAACCAATCATATCAGAGCAAGAATAGATAAGACGCAGGAAAACATTAAATGTAGGTTATGTGGTAATAAAGACAAAACGATCAATCACATAAGAGAATGCAACAAATGAACATAGAAAGAGTATAAGACTAGACTCAATGAGATGGGCATTGTGATCCACTGGGAATGTTGCAAGAATTTTAAATTTGACCCTACGAATAAATAGCAAATGCATAACCCAACAGCTGTCCTGGAAAACGAGAAGCATAAATTCCTATGGGATTTAAACATACAAACGGATCACCTGATCTCGGCCAGACAACCAGATCTTATAATGATTAACAAAAAAAGAAAATTAGCTAAATTGTAGACTTTGCTGTCACAGCTGACTACAGAGTAATATTGAAAGAAAGTGAAAAGGAGGATAATTACCTTGACCTTGTTAGGGAATTAAAAATCTGTGTAACATGAAAACGATAATCAATTATAATCTGAGCTCTTGGTGCAGTCACCGGTGGATTTGAAGGGACTGGAAGAATTTGAAATAAGAGGACGAGTGGAGACCTTCCAAACTATTTCATTTTTGAGATAAGCCAGAATACTTAGAAGAGTCCAGGAAAACTTGAGGAGTCTTTCTGTCATTCAAAATTCAATGAAAGAACGTCGTTTAACACTGATGTGAAAAACTCTCAAGGAGTAAAAAATCAATAATAATAATAATGATAATAATAATAATAAACAAAAGAGGAAAACGACAAAAGATGAAAGAGAGAGGTAGAAAATGACGCATGGCAGAAGGAATAGATTTACTTAATCAAGAAAAATCAGGGTGTTTGGAGAAAAGGGAACTTACAAATTCTTTGAGAATATTGGAAGCGGATAGCGTCAATCAAGCGGAGATGAACGAAAAAAATCAAAAGGAGTATCCCACGAGAACGATAAAACTACTTGAAACTAAACCATATAGCAGAAACCTCATCAAAGAGATAAACAACGTGGCTGTCGTCCTTGTAAGATACTCGGGTGCAATTTTATAGTATACAAGGGAAGAACTTCAACAAATGGTTTAGAATACAAGTAAAATAATAACGATGCATCAAAGACATGACATAGACAGATTATCTGTATCAAGAAAAAAAAATGAAAGAGGACACGCCAGCATTGAAAATAGCGCCGATACATCGATAAGATGACTCGTAGACAACATAAAAAAGAACAAAGAAAAACTTATTACGGCAACCAGCAACAACACAAACAACACAAGGATCAACAGAACAACTATAACAAGAAATATCGAGATTTCAAGCAAGAAACAAGTGAATTAACTCACGTGATGACTTGGACATGGCTAAAAAAGGAAAACCTTGAGGGATAAATTGAATCTCTTCTAAGTGGTGCACAAAATACCACCATAAAGACCAAATGTTTTTAAGCAAAAATAGATTTGACGCAACAAAACAGTAAATGGCAAGAGTCCTGGAGATTTAAGGAGACTGGTTATCACTCAAAATCCAGTGAAAAACCATCAGCTAACGCTGGTGTAAAAAACACTCAAAGGAGTAAAATAATACTAAAATAATGTTAATAGAATATGTGAAATTTTGCAAGATATCAGACCAAACCGTTAATCTCATCACGGGAACTATGAAAACCTGAAACTAATAGCAGGAGTAAATCACAAGCAGACATAAAAATCAAAACCCACACCTAAGAGACTCATTATCGTCAATCTTATTTGTTGTAACAATGATTCCACACGATTATATACGAATGCAAAGGAGGCTACAAATTTACAAAATCACAGGAAAAGATTAGCCACCGCATATCTATAGATGATATTTATACATTTGCCAGCAATGAAAAGGAGCCAAATACCCTAATGGATACTATTAAAGTCTACACACAGGACATAGCAATAGAATTTCGTAATTCAAAAAGTGCTATGTGTTTAAGGAAAAATATGTAAAGACAAAACATGAAAAGAATAGATTTGCCAAATAAAAGGAAGCATTATAATGAGATAAAAAAAATACAAAAAGCTCGGAATATTAGAACCGTATACCATCATGCAAACAAAGATGAAACAAAATTTAAATAAGAAGTACCTCAGAATAAGAAGAAAACTTTTCAAAACCAAATTCAGCGGCAGAAGTCTCACCAAAAGAAAAAGAAAACTCCTATGTTCTCCCTCTTGTTAGGTATTCTAAACCCTTTTTAAAATGGACAAGAGAGGAACTCAGATGGATCAAATAGCAAGGAAATTGATGACGATGACCAATGCCTTAAACTCAAAAGATGATTCAAACAGACCTTTATGTGTCAAGAAAAGGAGGGAGACAACATGCAACTATTGAAGATTGAGTAGATGCAACACTTTAGAAATTTGTGTAATATCAAAAGAGAGCAAAGAAAGAATAATTACAGAGACCAGTAACAGTAATAGTGACAGAAAAACCTAAAGACAAACAGTAAATTACAAAATCTAGAAATAAACAGGAAAGAGAAACGTCTGTATAGAAACTCCAAGCAAGGAAATAGAGAAATTGCTCATAAAATGGCCGGAACATGATGAACAAAGAGAAACTGCGTAAAAGGGACTGAATCTATTTTAATAGCAACACGAAATAATGACATAAGAAGTAATTAGGTTAAAGCAGAGAGAAAAAGCATAGAATGTGTGTGAGGTGACACGGATAAATGAAAGAAAGCAAAAACGTTGGACAAATACTTGTATCAAGAAAGACAGCTGTAAATACAGCGGGGAAATGCAGGTAACAGTAATGCCAATTAGAGCGAGTACGCTTGGAAAGATCCCCAAGGTCTTTCTAAGTAGACTACAGGAAATCAGAGAAAGAATCGAGACTAACCCAAAAATTGCACTATTAAGATCAGCTAGAATACTCAGAAAAAATCTGGAAACCTGCAGAGACCTAAACGGATTTCATGTCAATGAGAATGCAGTAAAAAACGGGATCTACTGAAATAGTAAAACTCACTACATGACAAGTTATTTTTTCTTTTGAATTTACACAAAATCTTACCTTCGGTCTGAAAATCCCAGATAACTTTATGCTTCTCATTTTCTAGAATAGATTATTGTCTTTATATAATCCTTTTCTAAGAATGGTCAAATTATAATGTCTGCTCATATTCCCAATGGATTACCTTTCCATCTTAATCGTGCCTATTATTATAATCCCTTTATGCCATTTTGTTCTAGTCCCTTATAATGCTATAAGTCATTTTACTACTGACTCTACATAACTTAAAACTTCCTCTTCTATTAAGTATTATAAATTTTTCCTTTTATATTGGTCCTGATACCATTATTTTCGCGCTGATATATATATATATATATATACTAATCTAATATCTACCAGTATCCACGGTACCAGAAAAAAACAAAAAAAACCTGCCAGGAACAAGAGATAAAAGTATCTCGAATCACCGTCCAGGGGAAAAAGAAAAAAAATTTAGGTCAAAAAGAAAGAAAAGACCAACCTCGTCCGACCCCTTGAAAAAAATCAAGGGATACGCAGTCAGTGGTCAAAAGAAAACCAAAAACCCTCCGCGAATCCTGCAATGCTACAATTACTAAAGTGCTCAACACCAGACAATGGAGCCAATTATAAAATTAACCTAAATCGCGAGTCGAAAATCTTCTACTAAAGTTTCACCTTATCGGATCATCAGGAGGCCTAACTTCGACTAATTCTAAAGGAGAAATCGCCTTCTTTTATTCACCAAAAACCCCACCTAGCTTAGAATTTGCATAACAAATATACAAATAAATATCTAACTTTAAAAAAAAATCTCTGAAACCTATCCCTAATTATAGAGCAACCACGCTCTTTTGTGTCTACAACAATTTAACACCTCCGATCTTCGGTTTAATATATTCCTACTTTTACAAGATGCTATTGCTAGTTTCTCCTCCATACAAAGCCGACAAATTCTATCCTCCGCCCTATATTTACGGCATTTCTTTATTACTTCCCATTTCATTATAGGATCTACTCCTTTGTTCTCCTTAAGCTCCCACACGTAACTAGATAAAGCAGTGCTATGCTTATACTTCTCGTGCGAGAAACTTGTTTTATGGTTATAGTACCTAGTCTTAAAATCCCCTTGCGTCAACCCAAAGTATATCTTTTTGTTTCTCTTATTATTCGAATCACTATATACTTCTACTTTATACACTACACATTCTTGCTTACATTTGCCTTCTAGGGGACATGTAACCTTATCCCTAAAGTTACATTTCGCAATCACCTTATTTTTCTCCTTACTTAATTTAACTATATTACTCCTGTTTATTGTGCCATTGATCTTTGGCATGCGACTATAACTTAATTTAACACAATTCTTATTAAATATCTTATGTAACTGACTCCCACTAGGGAAATTTCTTTTTAATAACTTAAAGAATTCTTTCCCTAAGTTATTGGCTACCTCCATGTTATAAGGGGGATTAAACCATAAAATTTTAGAAGTGAGTTAGTAAGAACCATAAACCTCTGATATATGTATATATATGTACGTATGCGATTAAAATTGGCAAACTGACCGTAAGGGCAAATATAAAACGTTTCATGAGTTTTAAAACTGTAGTAAGAGTAGAGAATACCGGGTGCTTGAGACTGTTTATACTAAAACAAGATTAGGATTGAGTTCAAATGTAGGACATGGGTTAAAAAAAATCTTTGCGGAACTCTTGCGGGATTTGACGGAAGTTAGACAAAACGATAAAAAAAGAAAAAAAAATTGGCAGTGTGTCGAACACAGAAATGTTCGAATAAAAAAGGTGTATCTTTCACAAAATTTGTCTTTCTCTATGTGTGTCTTTCTCCATATCCCATGAGCACCGAAGTTGTCAAATTGGCAGCTTTTGACGACAACGAACCTAAATGATTTTTCTTTTCTTTTCCATACAATAGATAAGTAACAAGCTAATGCCTTTATCTAAAGATTTCTTTCAAAAAACGGACATTTTCACTCTTTTCATTAAGCAGTGTTGTATTCTCCATTATCTCTCACTGCAATTATATATATATATATATATATATATATATATATATATTCCGGTCAACGTAATTGAGTGTTTTTTTTCTCATGTTTTTATTAAGAGGCGTATTTTTGGTATGAGTTGTCGGTTCTACATATAAACAAATAAGCCCATTATTTGCGGAATGTTTTCTTCTGTCTTCTCGGTTTTCGTATTCTCTACACAATTTATGTACAAGGTTTATTTGTGAGGAGTCTTCTTGGCGTAGTGGGGAGCGTGTTGGACTGCACTATCACAGTTAGCGGGTACGAAATCCATTCGCTCTATTATATTCTCTTTTGGACTAATACACTTTTGAAAGGCATAAACCTCGCGGCTATGAGTTAAATCGCACCACCACTGTTCCTCAATAAGGATGATTTTGGCATTAATTAATCCTCTATGTTTGAGATGCCATTAATTAAAATAACAGAAACAAAGGGTATATTTGGGATGTCTTCCAGCATAATATATTTGAGTAAAAACTCACTCACGTACGCACACACGTTCACACACACACACACACACACACACACACACACATATATATATATATATATATATAAATTATTGATCCATTATTTTATTAGATGAGTAAAATTATATTAATAAATCTTTAAAAGCTAACTTAATTCCATAATTATTGCCACTGTAATCCAAGGCATTTAATAATGGATGATTTTTTATTGTTTAATGGCATATTAACGTTCTTGGGTTATTCAATGCCAAATCCATCCTTTTAGAAGGACAGTAGCGGTACCATTTAACCCATAGCTTGAAGGGTTAAGGGGTTTCCTACCTTTCCCAAGCGTATTTGTCCGAAAGAGTCCATAGCCCAGCATTTTAACCATTACACCACGAGGACACTCCTAATAATGGGTAGAGTTGTTCGTACTAAAGCGTAGAATTTACCCATGCCATAATTGTTATCCTACATCACCATGTAAGTCCTCGTGATATGATTGTGACCATCGTCGAAAAAGGCGCATCGACTCGAGTTCAAATCCTGGACGAGGCTGTAAGCCTTTCGCATAGTGCTTATACTATTTGAAAAGGTATAAATCCGACTATTGTTTTCCTCACCACCAACGAATAAATAGTAAGGTAAATTGTGCTCTCTATCCTTGGTATAGCAACTGGTCTACAAGAAGGAAAATTGAGTTCAACACTACTTAAAATGTCCTTGTGTTGCATCCTGCTTGTATGGAGGGGTGGGTATATAAATACACCTCTATGTATATATCCAAACCCTCCTACGCGGAGAGCATGAGATCATAGTTCAATCTTATTGTGAATGACTGACTGAATTCAGAGTTTTCCTTTTCCCAAATCTATTCCCAAATCCATCTTCAGTTTTCCCAACAATATACTGATAGGTGTGCCACAGAATTTGTCTCGTGAGAATGATGCAAGAGATAACATTATTTTGAAGTTCGAAAAATATCATCATGCACTAGCCTCACTCGAGAATCTAGTTTTTTGAGATATGTCAGCTATCTAATTTTTTTCCCTTTGGCTAGTAGATCTTTCAAATGAGTGAGAACCGAAATCATTGGAAAATTTTACCGGTGTACAACCCATAAAAATTTAATTTCTTTGTTTTACAAATTTCTGCAGCGATGAAGTAAACCGAATTGAAAGAGTCTAGTCAATCTCTATTGGTTAGGTGTTAAGAAGACGTTGTCAAGAAAATATTGAATAATTTTTTATAAGATAACTAGAATCCACTTTTTGTTCTTTCCCAGGAAAAAAATGCCATCATTAGGAAATATTTTACCAAGATGTTTTATATAGCAGTAAATAAACTAATAACATATATGATGCAAATGGGCAAAAGTTATGGACTTATCACACTCAGAGGGGATCACCTTATTGTTTCATTTAGCTGTAAATAAACTAATAATCGATTCGATAGAAAACCTTTTTTTTTTAAAGCTGCACATTCTGACTTTATAAAAAAAAAGTTTGATTTAGATTGAATTATTTAAATTTAGAGTCTCTATTTATCCAAGACAACGCAGTGGAAATAACTTTTGAATTGCAAAATGCTGAGAATCCCTTGTGGAAGAGTTTATCATACGCCGACTGATCCATGTGAGGAGAGGGTAAGACAACCTAATGCCAAAAAGGAATAACGTTGCTATGTATGTTATGATACTAAAAAGAAAAAGGATGTCTTGATCATGATACTAAATTGCATCTGATGGTGAGGCTCCAGTTCTGGATCTCTGGGGAGTGAGTTCATGTTTTCTCGGATTGGCAGTATCCCGCAGAAGAGGTCAAATAAAATTGTTAGTATTAAATAGAAATACTCGAAACTGTACAATCATTAATATTAAAAATGAATATCTTTTATAAAAAATTACAAAATTGAAAAAATAAATCAGTAAAGTTAGCGACCGTAGTCGAGGGCAACCCGAAGGCTCCCTTTTCAAAACCGAGGTTTAGGGAAGGGCGCTACTCCTTCCCCAGAAAAAAAATACAATACAAACAGGTTAACCTCCTCTAAGTGTGATAATTCTATTATTTTGACCGGAATAGTAGGAATATTTCAGCCGTATTATATCCTTAATTCCAGATCTGACATCTGATAAATGATCTTAGTTTCAAATCTATAATTCTCAATCTCACTAAGATAGCTTGTTTTGCAAATCAATAATTCATGTTTCTAATATTTTGGAATTGTGCTTGATACACGACAAAGAGGGCAAACGGATTGGGGATTTTCATTCGTACCAACGGAATGAATCTATTAGCCTTGAAAATCAGCGATCGAGATTCGGGTTTTTTTTGTTCCAAGGTTGGAAAAACGCTTTACCGTCGTAAGTGGCAACTACCCAGCTCCCTAACGAAGAAAGAACGCCTGTCTTTCTTTATCAGCCATTTTGTAAAACATGTCTAACACTAAAACATTTATTAGGTCTTTAAATAACCTGGCGGCCTTTCAGTTTTCTCACACAAAACGAGCATGGCTGCCGTTCAAATCTTTTATTTAAAAAAGAAAGAATAAGATTTGGGTGCATAAAAGTCTTTTTATGGGTTTCACCAAAAGACATCCGACGTTTTCTTTAATATATATATATATATATATATATATATATATATATATATATATATATATATAAAAGCTGTTGATGTTCAGACGTTAGAAAAAGAAAGAAAAATAGCAACAAAAAAAATCAAAACGATCTGTAGCTATTTTCCTTTTTTTGATTTTGATTAATTCACGACGGTTATACGAATTTGGCCAGAAACTCATAAAAAATTTAAAATTCAATGACGTAAAACTTTTTATAACTGACTATTTTTACTCAGTGTTTAGGCTGGCAACGTCCCACTTTTTAATCAATTTATTTCTAATTCCATGTTTATTAAAAGGAATTATTTATGGAATCGGTTGCTTATTTGATTGTTTTTTATGATATGTTAAAATTTTTACATCATTTTATGTCATTTCCATTTCAACAATTACCGCATCTTAACTTTTATGGTACAAAAACTGCACAATCATTAAAAAAAACTGAGATATATTTCCTATTAAGTTGTAACATCAATTTTTGAGTGCTAATGTATCATTACACGCTCAGATAAATAGTTAAACACTTCATAGATGATACATCAATATTTCAAAAGCCTATGTATTAATAAAGTTCACAATATATTTCATAGCGAACAAAATCCATTGAATCAGATATAAATTTTCATTATATATATCATGGAAATTTGCTCGAGCCTCTCAACTATCAGTTATGGGCCAAAATAGAGCAAGTGGCATACGGATACACAAGAAATTAACAAATATTGTTTCGTTGCATGTTCTCACCGGTTTGTCAATGCTAAAGACAACAATGGGAAAAGTTTCTATTGTCTGCTCTATTATATATTCACTGCTGGGAAGGTTTGGCGTAAAGTTAGCGTCGTAGTACTGGTAACATAAGTATAATACCTTTGTCATTTATTAACAAACGTGTTGATTTAGTAAATATTGGCACGCTTATTTGTCGAATATCATATATATATACATACATATATATATATATATATATATATATATATATATATATATATATGTATGTATGTATGTATGTATATATGTGTGTGTATGTGTGTGTGTGTGTATTGGATTAGTAAGTAATCATTTATACAAAATACTAGAATAAAAGTAATAATTTATTCACTTATCCTGTTTGTCACGTAATTCTTATTCATTATATATATATATATATACCCCATTTCTACATACACACACACACAGACACACACACTGTACACACAGAAAAACAGACAAACAAACACACACACACACACACACACACACATATATATATATATATATATATATATATATACTGTGTCTGTGGGCAAAAGGGTTTTTATATGTGAAGGCGAGTACATACACACATACATATATATACGATTATTTACATAGATTTTTACTTGAATCTTTATTGAAGAGTCCTCTTTTGCCGGAGGTGAAATATATGAGTTGTGTTGGCTTTTAATTCATTTTTACACCTACATACACACACACATATATATATATTCAGCCTCTCTCTCTTTCTTTCACACACACACGCACGCATGCATATATATATATATATATATATATATATATACGTGTGTGTGTGTGTGTGTGTGTGTGTGTGTGTGTGTGTGTGTGTGTAAGTATGAGAGTATATATATATATATATATATATTACGGCCAAACTGATACATACTTACTAGAATATATATATATATATAGGTATATCGGGAGAAAGAGAATGAAGGTGGGTTCATGTAAGCGGGTGTTTGTCTGTATCTGCCTGTCTATTAGATGGAGATACATATACACGTATATACAAGAATCTCTATTGAAGTCCTAGCTTTTGCCGGAAGTTATACAGACTCCATCCAGTTGCAGTGTCGAGCCTAATTGCTCTCCAAACACCAACCTCCGTGTTAAACATAGTTCAATACAAAAAAGAAGACATTTTCTTTTTCTCAAGAATTCCGTTGCCCTTTGGCTTGATTCCTAATTTCGGTCTACAAGTTTATGGGAAATAATAAGATCCCGAGTAATTTGCACCTCAACTTCTTTTCGTCTATGTGAAGAATGGTTGGGTGTTTATAAGAACGGTCTCTTATCAATTGTTGTTAATAGTAGAGATAAGAAGATACATTCAAACATGTATTCGATAGAGTATTAGATCTTGATTAGTTGCATTGAGTAATAGGGCTTGTTCGTCATGAACACTACACAGAATTATTAATCAAGTAGTGATTAGTGATAGAAATGGTTCCTATAAAACGGTGTGCTGAAATCGAAATTTATTGTAGTTTAGAAGAACTTTAGGGCGATGTTTTCATAAGTGTAAAAATCATCTACAAAATTAATAGGATAAAGGGAAACTTTTGAATCATCACAACATTATGAACAAACAGGACGAAATACAACGCCACAGATTCACAGTGTATCAAAAAAGGAGAGGTAATAGAAAACTAGCCAGAATAAGAGGGACCAAGAGACAATTTTGAAAAAGAAAAAAAGTTCATTCATTGTTTATCTAAAATTTCTTTGAAAAATCACCATTAGACTTTTTAAAATCCAAGTAAGATTTATTGATTCAAATATATTTATTTTCTTAGTTGCGTTGTAAGACATAACTGACAAATAATATGAAAATATTTTACATCACTAATTTTAATGTTCTTTTTAGGGATGATTCGGGAGTCAAGATGCATTTAAAATTGTTTTTACGATAGAAATGCATTCGAAATGATTTCTGCAATAAAAATACATTGCAAGTGATTTTTACTTTTAAAATGCATTTGGAATGATTTTTGCAATAAAAAGGCATAGCAAATGATTCCAGTTATAAAATGTATTGGAAATGATATTTACAATGTGAACAGATTGTACGTGTTTTTACGATAAGCATGCACAGTGATGATTTTTTTCATAAAAATGCATTGGAAATATCTTTTCACCACAAAATACATTGCAACTAAGTTTTACAATAAAATTCCATTGTAAATGATTTTTATTATAAAAATTCATTGCAAAAAAAATTACTTTAAAATTGCTTTGGAAATAATCACAATATACATTCACTGTAGATGAGTTTTACTATGAAAATACATTGGAAATGATTTTTACTATGAAAATGAATTGCAAATGATATTTACTATAAAGATGAATTGCGAATGATTTTTACTATAAAAATGCATTGGAAATGATTTACTATAAAAATGCATTGCAAATGTTTTTACTATAAAAATGCATTGGAAATAATTTTTACAATAAAAATGCATTGGAAATGATTTTTACGATGAAAATGTATTGGAAATGATATTTACTGTAAAAATGCATTGAAAATTATTTTTATTTTAAAAATACATCCGAAATGATTTTTACTTTAAAAATACATCGGAAATGATTTTTACCATACAAACACACGTCAAATGATTTTTACTTTAAAAGTACGGAGCAAATGATTTTTTCTATGATGATATTACAATAAAATGGTTCTCAATGAATATTTGCAATGAATTAAAATTAGAATTTATTTTCTAATAAAGCACATTAGGAACGAAAAAGTACAAAAATGCATTGAAAACGATTTTACTAAAAATGTAGCGCAAGAGATTTAAAATGAAAAGTATTATTTTAATGTAACATGCACCAAAAATGAGTTTATTGTAAAGAAATGCATTAGAAGTTGTTTGCTGTAAAAATGCACTGAAAATGAGTCCTTTTTAGAAAAACACATTATAATTAAAATGCATTTTCAGTGATTTTTATCATAGAATGCACGGGAAGTGATTTTGCTATAGAAATGTATTGGAAATTAGTTTGCTTTAAAATGCATAGCAAACGGTTTTACTGTAAGAACAGATTGGAAATTATTTGTAATAAAGATAGACTGGTAATCATTTTTACTATGAAAATGCATTTGACGTGAATATACTAAAAAATGCACTGGAAAGGATTTTACAATAAACATGTATTGGAAATTATTTTACAGTAAGAATATATTGCAATTAACTTTTCTATAAAAAATGCATTAGATATCATTTATTGCAAAAAGTCATTGGAAATGATTTTAATACAAATATGTGGTGAGAATTATTTAAAACGATTTGCCATAAAATGTACTGGAAATAATTTTACTATAAAAGTTTACTGAAAATTATTTTTCAATAAAATTATTTGGAAATGATTTTTCCATAAAACAGCATTGGAAATGGTTTTTTATTTAAAGGACACTGTAAATATAGCTGCTCTACAAAATGCATTTTGCCGTCTAAAGAAGACAGACAAAGTTATTAATGGATTTCGTTGGTATCCATATTTAATATTCTGCACTTGACACCACGAGATATAGGATGAGGCCAAAATAAGTTTGTACATTGTGCTCTCATCTGATCACATGATTTGCACCAATAAGAAATTGGCCAATAACACATGAAGTGAGAGATGTGTAAGGTAGAGGACACTTTTCAATAAGAATATACGAGTGTCACTTGATAATTAAACTGATTTGGTTTTTATCGTTTAATGGCATATTAACCTTCTTGAGTTACTTAATTCCAAAGCCATCCTTTTAGAAGGACAATAGAGGTACTATCTAACCCATTGCTGGAACGGTTAAGGGGGGTCATATCTTTCCCAAGGGTATTTGTCAGAAAATGAATGCAATAACGTAACTGGAGTATGAACTCGCTTGCTATGAGTCCATAGCCTAGCTCTTTAACAATTACACCACGGGGACACTCTCTAAATAGATTGGATTTTATCAAAGTAATTGACAATACAAAGCTCTGCTTTACACTTTCCCTTTTTAAGAAAATCAATTGTGATGGACTCATCAGATAGTCAACATGGCCTTTTTTACTGACCGATGCACCCGGAAATTTTTCTTTATCGGAGAGTCTATGTTTTTCAATTCCATGGACATCTTAATTCGACTCAAGCTAGTAACAGCAAACCAATCTTAAGCACAATTGTCAATGTATTTTCTTTCGAGCACATAAAACAAATCCTACAAATTCCACGTGGTTTATACTTATCATTCACCAAAAATATAATGACAGAACTCTGTTCGAAGCTGGAACTTTGTGGTTGATTTGCCACCATTTTGAAACTCTCAAAACATTTTTTTGTGAAATAAAAAGCAACTTTTGCTATAAACTAATTTCAAGCGATTCAGAGTTTATATTTATGGAAAATAGTTATTAAAGGAATAAATTTAGCTTTTTGCAAAAAAAATCCTTTTTTATTGAATGACCCTCACATTAACTAGTCTTTTACTTTTCCCATACCCTGTATGTATTCACCTTTTAAATACTAATACACAGGTAGAAATTATTAGATTTTTTTAAGCAATTTAGTATTCTTTGCTAACGTTCTTTTCATGTTTATTACATTTTTATTTTATTTCGAGTTTATTTTTTACTGTCGTAGACGCGGGAAAATTTACACATGGGCACGAAATGAACAATTATAGACAATGAATTTCTTTTATTTTTCCTTTTTTTCTCTAGAAAAATTTAGAAAATATATTTGATTCACTCATTATAAAAAGAGAAGACTCTCTAGCAAATAGACAAATAAATAAATCTTTGGCGCTGACCCAACGTTTATTTATTTATATAACTGCTTCGTTGATAGTACTTTAAGAGGTTTTTGTGTGGCGCGATAAAATAACAGACTACTGCCAGCTAGTTAAGGCCCTGAGCCAGGGGTTAGAATAACGCTTCAATAAAAAAAAAATAGATCTTAAATGCTGGTGAGTAAGAGAAACGTTGGTAGTGATGGGGACCGACTGAGAGAGTCCGAGAATGGCGGAAGGTAGAAATAATGAATCGAAGGAAAGTGTAGTTGAAACCAAAGAAGAGAAAATCCTGGAAGTATATCAACGTACAAATAACTTGAGAACAACTATAGTGACGTTAGCAGAGAAAGACGAGCTGCCAGAATAATTTAAAATCCTAAACATATTCATCGTATCAAAGCAGAAATTAACTCATGCTTTCATGATGTAAAATAAATATCTACTGATCTGATTCAGGGTTAATCTCGCTTATGTATGGCTGGAGACATAGTTAGTATAAAACTCCGCTCCAATGAGTCCTTCTTTAATAATTTTCAAACAGACCCAAATGATCCATAGATAGGTGCCTAACAGGTGCTACCCCTCCGAGTTAGAGTATACCTTGGAGTAATAACAATGAAGAGGTGTCTCCACACACCCCAGAGTTCGAAAATGGGAGCTTCTCCCCGGATGCAGGTTAGCTTTTTGCCCTGAACACTGTTTTTGTTGGGGATTTACAAAGAAAACAGTCAGTGCATTCTAAGTTTTGGCCCAAACAGAGACTATCATATCGAGTCAGAGTGGGCCTGGGAGTTATGGCAGTACAAAGGTTCTCCAAATTCTACCATCCAATTCCTGGATTTGGCCGTTTGTGTTTCACTTTTGAAAATGCTTGATTACTTCTCTACCCTTCTAGCTATGGGTAAATAGTTGGGCAGACTGATTCTTTTTAGCCTGGATTAATCTGGGATAAGGAAAACCAGCTTTACTACGCTAAAAATTTGACCTAGTGTTACATCCTGCCCGTGAAAAAGAGGTTGGATTAATACATATTTTACATTCCCTAGAGGAGTGACATCGTGGTGTAACGGTTAAAGCAATGGACTGCGGAATCGTAGAACGCGAGTTCGCACTCCAGTCGCGCTATTACGTTCACTTTCGGGCAAATACCCTTGTGAATGTTATGAATCCCCTTATCCTCCCAGTTCTGGCATTAAATAAACTACAAAGATTGATATGCAATTAAACAAAGAAACCAAACCAAACATTCCCTAGGACTCTAGAACGGAAGCCTTTTGACTGGATGTAACTTATGATCATAATCAGGACACTCTTGTGTATGTGGGGAGAGAGAGAAAGAGAGAGAGAGAGAGGTGTCTTAATTCTAACGCTATATAGGAGATAAAGTTCAGGAAGAATCTATTATTCGTAGTCAAATATGGAAAATTTTGTTAAAATGATGGTACGAATTGAAATATATAAAATAATTGTCCAAAATTCTTGCCTTCACCTTCTTACTGGAAAATCATTAAAAACTAGCGATCATACTTTGAATGATGAATAATGGATTGATGAATAATATGCTTAATATATTTCATTAAAATTAGTGAATCAGTATAATTTGTACTTGTCTAATCTATAATTTCAGTTCCAAATCTCTTTTAAAATCTATTTACTTGTAGAGATTCAAAAATAAAAGCCTACTATTGTTGTACAAAATCTTCCTTCATTGTCTCAAGAACTGGATGTTAGAAAAAGTTTGATTGGATAAACTGAATGCATTCTCACATTAAAAACGAAATTCTTGCACGGATTAACAAGATTGAAAAGGTCAAAAATGGAGGATGGATAAAAGGAGACTCAGAAACGTGTTTATATGTAAGAAAAAGATGAAAATAATAGAAAAAAGAATAAAAAATGAAAATAATGGTAAAAAAAGCCAAAAAGATGAAAATAATAGATGGCAAAAAATCAGAAAAGTAACCTTTATACGAAAAAATTAGAAAGTTAATATTTAAAATAGTTGAATCTGACATTGTTGGTTAAAACAATGAAGTCGTCTGAAAAGAAAAAAAAAATCTAATAAGAAATGGAAGAAAAATTATTTCAATAAAATACTATATATATATATATATATATATCGCTATCAAACTGATGGGAATAGATTTTCAAGTAGTTCTTTGATCTTTAGATGTGAATATAGAAATATGATTATCATTGCTGAAGGGAAAAGATTTTCCTTGATAGATTAAATTTTTACATTTGAATACCTTGAGGAAACTTTTTTAATTCATAATTGTTCTTTAAAATAAAATTCTTTTAAACTGGAGATTTCACGGATATTTTTGTGGTTTCTAAATAAGAATGAAGAAATGTTTATTTTATATAAATATGGTTAGGTTTCCTATCAGCCTTTGTTGGTTATTTATTAGCAAATCTAAGCCTAACCCTAACTCAAAACCCTGTTAAACAACCTCATATAAGAACAGCAGTAGTATTCAACCCACAGCTTGAAGGTGGGATAAGCAATATATGTGGAAAAATTTTATTTTATAATCTAATGTAATATGCCACATATAAGTTTCTTAAGTTTTTAAAACTTTTAAAGATTCTAGCGAGGGTTTTGATAAACCTAGTAAATAGTATACGAAACTGGGGCATTATTTTTAATTTGGGATATGTTAGCTAAACTGAATCTTTATCTTTTTATTTAATCATATAAAATAGACATCAAGCTGAAAATTATCCTGTAATTCTACTTTTATTTTTATGTATAATTACATATGAAACTTCGGTTTCTGGTATTGATAATACCAGAAACCAAAGTTTTATATATAAAAATCGATTCCAGGATAATTATTCATTAAAACCTGATTTTTAAAATCATTATGAAAATTAGACATTCCAAGACTGTGATAAATGCCATTTGTTAGAATGTATTTAGCTGACCCCACCATCACAGACCGGATATAATACAAGGTCAATTTTTTAGCGGTGTAAAAATAGTTTGAATTTAAAGTTTTCTTTCCCTTAACTAAGTCTAAAGAAAGCTGCCTTCCTAACCATCTAACTATTGCTGGAAGCGGGGAGAGAATATTTCGATTAATGCCTTTTCTCATGATATTTGCACGAGATGACAGGTACACAACTTCGTCCAAGATTTGAACTAGAGTCGCCGAATGTCCGTTGTATGAAACTAAACCGCCTTTCATTGATAGGCTACAGTTTGTGAGATGTGGAGACTGTGGAGTACTCCGACATTGCCAATATTCCCAGTTCCACTCTGAACCGAAGTAGTTATACGTTTAAGATCCTATCTATGAGTCAATAGAACAGTTTGAAAGTTTTTAGTATTTGACTGGAAGAATTTATACCAGAGAACTTTCATCATCATCATCATCATCATGTCGTGCCGCTAGCACGGATATCCCTGATCCTCTCTCGCCACTTCTCGTGTATCCTCACATAGCTGCTGTATGTATGTTCGAGCTGGTCGTCCTGCTTTTTCCCGGCTATATGTGGAGGTCCATAGGAGTACACCGCTTATGAGCTCGTCCTGCATGTCCGGTTCGTCTAACTTGGGTAGTTTTCGTGATGGGAGGCAGGTGACCGTATAGTTGGTACCTTGTGGGGTGTTGCCGCCAGGTCTTGTTCAATATTGCTCGCAGCATTCTTATGTAATTGCCGTCTAGCTTCTTCTCCAGCCGTTTTGCTAGCGATCATGTAGTGCATCCATACAGCAGTGTCGATACGACCGCTGCCCGGAAGCAACTGCGTTTCATTTTATCGGTCAGGTCAGATTTCCATATGATCGATAGCCTATCGATAACTGTCTATGCCTTCGTTAGCTGCATGTCGATGTCCTTTTCGGTTGATAAGACGCTGCTTCCTAGGTAGATGAATTTGTCTACTAGTTTCAGAGGTGTTCCGTCTAGTGTGGAGATGTCACCTGTTTGATTATAGCACATATATTCCGTTTTGTGTGCTTTGACTTGGAGGCCAATGCCTGTGGCGGCTCGTTCCAAACTATGCAGTAGTTTTCCGGTTTGGTTGGGCATATTTGCCAGCATTGCTATGTCATCGGCGTAGTCAGCGTCGGTAATTATTTTTGCGGGGTACCTTCTGCTTTTCTTTGTCAGCTCGAAGCCGTTTCCTTTGATTTTATCTATCGATGTTCTAAGCACGTAATCTAGACAGATGATAAAGAGGTGTGGAGCTAGCGTGTCTCCCTGTTGTACTCCTGTTACAATGTCGAAGTATTCTGTGTCTCCATCAGGTGAACGTTCTTTCACTTTGTGTTTCTATAGAGAATCGTTATTGCTGCTACTGTTTCTTTTGGTAGGCCGTATGCTAGTAGGATTTGTTCCATCTTTCCTCTGTGAATGGAATCGAAGGCCTTGGTAAAGTCGACAAATAGTAATGTCGCTTGCAGGTTTTTTGCCCGTACGCCTTCAAGGATTCTACGGATGGTCAATATTTGTGTGGTCGTGGATCTATTTCTTCGGAAGCCATTTTGGTTTTTCCTAAGGATGTTGTCGATTTTGGATTCTATGCGGTTTCGTATTAGGGCATTGTAAATTTTGGCTGCTATGGATGTAAGTGTTATTCTTCGGTAGTTCTTGGCTAATCCGAGGTCACCCTTTTTAGGGAATGGGGTGGATGCATCCCTTCATCCATCTGTCTATCGGATTGTCTGGTCTTCAATACTTCTGGGGGAATCTCGTCCAGCCCTGCAGCTTTCCTATTTTTAATTTTTCTAAGAATCGAGTCGAGTTCTTCTTGAGTGAACGGTCCTAGATTAATGTCCCACTGCTTACAAATTATTCTGGTGATTGGCTCATGCGTTACTTTCGGTGGGTTTCCTTGTTGGTTTTCGAAATGCTGTTTCCACAGTTCAGTTTTATTCTTTCCTGTTCGTTTGCAGCTTTCAGTTATTATTGTTATTAAGAAATAGAATTGTTTATTATCATTATTATCATTAATAGTTTACTTATTCATTAATAACTTTAGTTATTTACTATAAATATTATCAAACCATATTAGTGTGGGTAAAAATGATGATTATAAAAAGAAAAAATAACTTGAAATACTATAGTTATTAGTATTCGGTAAGAATACTTACAATTATACAACTGTGTACACATAGTTTGTATTGGATAGTTGGTTGGATTTTATGATATATCGACCGTCCTAGGTTGTTTGATATCAAATCCTGTGTAGATGACTATAGAGATATATACTCCCCTACTCCCGTAAGGTTGAGTTCTCTGGTGAGGAAGTAATCGTGTTGCCATTAGCGTTCATACATGAATTGAGGTCTCGGTAACCGATTCATAACCGTTTAAAATTTACTTCGCAGCTAATGGCTCCTCGGGGTTGAACGGTTAGAGGCTTGGTTTGGCGTTTGAGATCAACCGGGTTTCGATCCCAGCAACGGAAAGCTAATGTCTAGCCACACTGATAAGCTATGATAGAAGGAAACAGATCTGTCTGTGGGTGACTATATATATTATATTCTATTGATAGCGTTCTGTTTTTTAAATTCATCAACATCTCAGTTTTATCCAACTCGGCGTTTAAGTAATTTTGTTATGTTATAAAAAACCAGACATTGTCATTACAGTTAGAGCATTCGCCAATGGCCCAGGAGACCTAGGTTATCCCAGGTCGAGTCCAGAAAAAGACTCAAAAAATGCTACCTGATAGCTCCTTGCTTAACACTCAGCATTATAGGGTACGGATAAAGGGTAAAGTGGAGCAATACAGGGAAAGGTGTAGCACCCTTCCCTACACCTTGGTGTAGTAGCTATCGAAAAGAGAGCCTTTAGGTCCCGCTAGACTACGATCGCCAATTTACCTAAAACCTAAAAAAAACTTTCAAAACGTTTAGAATAACAATCTTTACACATACAAGCATCCCCTGGTGATGGCAGATGAAAGGCTTGAAAGCACACTGAACAATTTTGGAAAATTCATCCCTCAATTCCAACCTGAAACCAAAACACTTATCAGGAAATTTGAAAGGCTCATAATAAATTTATACTAGACAAAATTTGTATTTATTAATTAATCAAACATGCTTAAATGAAAGACTGCTGCCTAACCACACACACACACACACACACACACATATATATATATATATATATATATATATAGATATATATATGATTTATAAACAGTCGGTCACTGTACTAAACTAATAAAAGTAAAGTTAGCGACCATAGTCGAGGGTGACCCGAAGGCTCCCTTTTCGATAGCTACTACACCAAGGTGTAGGGGAGGGCGCTACTCCATTCCCAGGATTGCTCCACTTTACCCTTGAACCGTACCTTATAATGCTGAGTGTTAAGCAAGGTGGTATCAAGTACCATTTTTAAAGTCTTTGGTATGACTCGACCTGGGATTGAACCCAGGTCTCCCGGGCCATTGGCGAACACTCTAACCGCTGGGCCAATGTCCACTAAAATTTTTCGAAATATTGCGCTTTGGCATCAGTAATTTTATTTAATACTAATAATAACCCGTAGGAAAAGATTTCAAGTACGGTTATCCAATGCTAATAATTCAATTTAACATTTTTTATCCATTTGGACACAGTTAAATTGTTTCAAGCATTTTCATGTGATACTTATAGTTTAATCAAATGTTTCTCGGCCGAAAGGCCCCCAGCTTCGGCTTGGCCACCTTTGGGTGGGCGAGCGGCACCTTTGACAGCCTTGACGGCACCTTTGACACCTCGCTGTCCAGTTTACGCTATAATCAGGCATACATGCCTGGACCCAGATTTGGGTCAAAGTCCAGCCCGGCTCATCAGGCCCACATTGCACTAACTGAGCCGATGACAAGCACAGTCCAGCAAGATTCAAGCCTCGGCTCGTGCCCGACTTTCCCTTCCCCTAAATTCCCTCAATAATCGACCTTCAAGTCATTGACCTTGTGTCGAGTCCTGTCTGGTGGGAGGCAGTGGCAAATATAATATATACTAATAGTTTAATTAAACAATCATTTATTTGCTCACAGAAAAAAAAAATTCAAGTAAAATAAACGATTATTTGCCCCATAGATGGGACCTTAATACGTACTACAATTCCGGAGTCAGTGTGAACCTGGGAGTAATAGCAGCGAAGAGGTACGCCACCCTCCCCAAAACATTAGACTAGAAACAAACTATCAAATGGCTTAGTGTCAGATATAGGACACTAGTTTGTGGGGGTTTTAACCCTCTGTAGATATGCAATCAGCGTATTATACATCACCAACCGATTGGGTTTTGGTATCAGGTAAGAACATTTATAACATACAACTGTTTCAAATATATATATATATATATATATATATATATATATATAAATATGTAATGAAGGCAATTGTCTGATCTAAAAAACACTAGATGGGTTTATATGCTGTTAAAATGAATAAATCAATCAATCTGATTGCCGATTTGATTTCCAATGACAATGACCTTTCCGCCGACCGTACCAAATAAATACCAACGTAATCGTAATCTTTGTCGCTCAGTTATACGAGGGTCAATAAGTAAAATCTGACAGTGCAGATACAAACGTGTATTCGGTAGAATATAAAGTCCTGTTTAAACTCGGTTGGGTATTAGTTTTCTCAATCACATAAACCCAGCCGAGATGCTTTCTCGCTTCCGGCTGTTGATTCAGTCGATTTTTGAAGGTCATATCGTTTCACCACAATTGTCGCCACTGCTTGTAACCTTTTTTGGAATGGCTCCGGACGCTCCTAATCTTTATCAACTCTGATCAGCCCAACTAGAGTGAATGCGTGCACTTTGACAATATTTAGTGAAGAATAGTTCCGTAAGTGTTACTCTTATATAAGGCTTATGCTGTTTTATTGCATTGAATATGAGTATTTGTTAATCATGAGGACTTCGTCCTAGTTACATATGGAGCAATAATCAGGACACATATGGAGTTATTAGTAAAAGAAATTCTGCTAAAATCAATGACAATGAATTCAGTAAATTTAACTATTAAGCAACCCATTTGTAGAATAAACCTGACGAAATGATTCCTTTTTATCCGGTTATATAAAAATATATCACATTCAAGGAATACTAAAATGTCGTTGAATCTCATCATTTACACTCGTTACACGTCTTCTGTACAGAACCCATTTGGAACCTTAAGTCTTTCCTTTTTCATGAAACTGAGGGGTTAGGTTATTTGGTTCAATAGCATATTAATCCTTATG
This sequence comes from Sepioteuthis lessoniana, assembly GCA_963585895.1. NCBI lineage: Eukaryota > Metazoa > Mollusca > Cephalopoda > Myopsida > Loliginidae > Sepioteuthis > Sepioteuthis lessoniana. The sequence goes on from CAUZXS010004941.1 coordinate 227,546, forward strand.
GGTTATATAAGTCCTCATCATTTAATAATTATATATATATATATATAACTTGAATTAAAAAGTATCACACCCCTATCAAAACAACTTTCACTGTAAAATAATCTTGATTGTAAAAACTTGAAGCAGAGGTGACCCAAGACGTAACTCTCCTGAAGAGGACCACGAAGTTCGAAACATGTGTGGGGCATAATTATATGAATAAATACTTCAAATGTTTTTGTGAATCTTTTCATTTTAACAACCCCCCCTATATATATATATATATATATATATATATATATATATATATATGATTTTCAAACAAATAGTTTGCAGATAACATTTTAAACAGGTTAGAGCTCATTTGTTTGTGCACAATTAAATGGTTTCAAATAGTGTTATCTAATAATAATAATTCTACTAAATATCATTTAACTGCTTACATAGAGGCACCTGATTTTAATCATTAAAATTCTACACTAACCACCCACCCCCAGCATCTATCACTTACTTCCACATAGTCAAATGTATTCAAATAGTGCTATCCAATATTTATAATTTTATTCAACATTAATAATTTGCTTCTACAGATTTAAAATAATTTCAAGAATTGCAGATCAATCACTTCTCAGGTACTATTTTCTGGAACCTTTAAGATAAAAATAGTTCGGGGTAGTTGTTTGCCATTAGATCAATTTGAAGAATACAGTCGGGACTATCATAGGTGCTCAGGGTTGCTATGACCACCCGATTGCTTGGATTCGACTTCTCCGACTACACGTCTAGCCCTATAAGGGCCAAAGCGGAGTGTGGCAGGTCACTAGACTACTTCGGTTGTCTGGTCACAGACTACTCAACCACCAGGATCTCATCCTCAACTATAACATATTGCCATCCACGGCCAACAGGTGAGCTTATTGACGGGGTTAATTATCACCAGCGATGCAACCGGGTTATTCTACAGACCAAACAGGGTAAGACGGATGAATATATCCTGAAAAGTATTTTTATCTTTTACCAAACTTACAGCGTCTGCTGAATTAAGAGTAAAATTAAACCCTATTTTATAGGACTGTATTTATGTTGTGCAAATTTATTTAATTGCATATCAACTCCCTAGGGTTATTGTAAGCTCAAATAGGCTTCATTTGTATATGATTTCAATAACTATATTTTTACTGTTCCATTGCATTTTTAAATTCAACAGATTACTTTCATGCAGTAATAAGTTTGCATCTTTATATCAAGTATTAGTATCAAATACAAAAAATTTGCGTACAGTTTTTTTACTTCAAATATTTATGAGGTTAATTTATGTACAGTTATAGGGTTTGGAGTAACGACTTCTATTTAATAATCATTAGTTTACATACGATTATATGGTTTCGAGCATTCCTGTTATATGCTAATTATTTTCAATTTCACACAAGTCTACGGTATCAATTATTCCAACATAATATGAATGATTTATACACAATAATTTAGTTTCATCTAAGTATTGCAATTTAATAATAATTTTTTATACACAAGTTCATGATTTCAGGATTTTTATTCAATATAAACAATTTTCAAACAATTCATTCTGATCAATGCATGGGCTCCTATCCGGTATTTCTTCTTCAGGCCAGAGTGGACCTGGGAGTCATGGCAACAAAGAAGTATTCTACACTCTTCATATCTCCAGAACTGGAGCTCCACAACCAGCTTTAAGTTGAGTTTCATACGTCAGACATATTGTGTGGGAAAATGTTTGGCATGTTGAACTAGCAGTGTCGTGTTAGTGAGTTCGATTCTCACTGCTGTCTCCTTAAGTCTGACCAAGTACTAACCTAAGCAAAGTAACTATTTCACGGTGAGAATGAGAAAGATGCATAAAATATTTAGGAAATATGCGAATGTGTTAATGGTGACTAAGTAGAAAAATGAAAGTAAGTTTGAAATGGTTTAAAAGATGTAATTTTTTTCATTCCTTGTGATATAAATCTTGTTTTATATGATTAGGCACCTTATTTATCACTCAGTCCCTGTAATATTAGTATTTTTTTTTTGTACAAGGCGTAGATATAATCAAGAAACGATATCAATTCATTGAATCAAAGATGACCTTTTTTAATGATTGAATACGCAATTTGGCCTTTCGCAACCATTTCAATTCTCACAGGAAAGTACTATAACTTTTTTAAGTTAGTCTCATCGAGTGAGTTTGCAATTATTGAGAGAGAGAGAGAGAGAGAGAGAGAGAGAGAGAGAGAGAGAGAGAGAGAGAGTATCATTTATGACAATAGCATTTTCTTCCAAGCCAAAGGAGCAATTATTTTAATATTTCTAGTTGAACATAATACAACCAAACAAGATAATATCAGGTATAATTTTTTACCAAAATTTTCAGCACTGATTTTCAGTGACAAAAATAAAATTGTAATACCATATATAAGAGGTTTAAATTATAAATATTCGACGGAATTTTTTTTATTTTGCATGACATTCATAGTCTTTTTTCAAATTATCTTTTAAGGATTTTTTTATGAATTTATATCCTTATTTACTTCCAATATGTTTTTATGTAAACCTTAACATATTCGTTTAAGGTCACGCATGATCAGGCGTCAGAAGTTACTTTTCTTTTAAATGGTATTATTTCATATGAAGTAATGGTTAGTACAATTGGTATAGATTGTTAAATTAGAAAATAGTTGGTGTTATTGGTGTGGAAGGGATTGTCCCCTTGTTTAAATCTGTGAAGATGTTTATACCAGCAAAATATTACTATCCAACGCTTAACACCGAATGAATGTGTTGAAAATCTTAAATTTGTGGGGAAAAAGAAAAGAAAAAGAAAAGTAAATGAAAAACATAAAGAAAAAAAAGGAAGAAGGAACGAAAAAAGCACATCAGGAGAGTAAAGTACAAATACGATAAGATTCTAATTTCCAAGTACAAACAGAATGTCTTCTGCAGAAAAGTTCTCGAATGAAGAAGAAAATTTCTTGAATTTGCTGTCTTATTTAATATCATTACTGTAAATCTTTAATATTATTCTACCAAAAAACAATTAACCTAGTAAAGTGAAATCTAGGTAAGTCCAAGGCTTAAATATAAAACTATTTTGCTTTGAAGGAAAACTCATATTATAAGAAGCCTATAAGCGTAACCAGGCCATTGGGCTAATGGGTAGAGTGTTTGCCAATGATCCGGGAAACTGGGGTTCAATCCCAGGTCGAGTCATACCAAAGACTCAAAAAATGGTACATGATCACGCCTGGCCTAACACTCAGCATTATTAGGTACGGATCAAGGGTAAAGTGGAGAAATCAAGGGGATGGAATAGCGCTCCCCCATACATCACGGTGTTGTAGTTATTGAAAAAGGGAGCCTTCGGGTCGCCCTCGACTACGGTCACTAACTTTACTTATTTATACGAATAACACAGGACATTTATAACCCGGATAACAATCTCTGAGGGTTGATAATATTATTCGAGGAACACAAGCGTATATCAACGAGAACCATGGGATGCAGCAAGGTGGATGTGAAGTAAAGTTGATGAATCTAAAGGAGGTTCAGCGGCGTGCTTCTCCTGATGCAGAAAGGAAAAACCTCATAGGTCTTCAACAAGGATCAAATAGTTCATTCATGAAACTACTGTTAATCATCTATAAGGGCGCGTCAATGGATGAAAAAATAAAACAACAAACGAAAGATTAACATGTCTTTAATTCAAATCGTTTATCAAAATAGCATTGCTCTTCATGTTGTTTAACAAGAGGCAGATTCTGCTGAGGTTGGAGGAATGGTCCTGGAGTTCCAAAAGTCAGCTACAGAGCCGAGACTCAAACCCACACCAAACATGCTTCCGTCCTACAAATGCTCGTGTTGAAACGGGTATGGACCCCTTTACAACACGATATCTTGCCTTGTTCGACACATTCCAAAACAACATTCTAATCTTCGCTGGAGACATGAATACTCATATAGACAGAGGCAAAAATACCAAATTCTACAAACACAACACGCCAAAGAGAAGTGGTGAATATCTAGCAGATATTTTTACTCGGGAACGGGTTGGTATGTCTAAATGCAAAATTCTAAAAAAGGCAGGCAAAACTATGGACATACACTTACCCAAATAATTTTTGATCTCTTCTAGATTTCATATTTATAAAACAAAAAGCGACTTTGAACTCTGAGGCATACTCCTCTTTTGAAGGAATATCTTTCGATCACAGAATATTCTTGGCAAAGATTCCCTTGGGTCTAGGCAGAAATAAAAAAAAAAACAGTTAAAGCTTAACAAAATGACTGGTACTCGCTCACCGATAGTGATATTATAAATCAATACATAGAAAATGTAAGAAAAAATATGATACTCTTCAGGTTACTTCTAAAATACATAGTGCAAATAACGAAGATAAAAGTTTTGTTACAACTCATAAAGAAGCCGCAACCGAATGCATTCCAACCAAACCAAGAGCCAAATGCAGAGTTCCACAGGAGACACAAGTAATAACAGAAAAAACTAAGCAACATGAAAAAAGTATCTATACTTAAAAAAAAAACAACCAAAATACCAATGCACAGACACGTTAGAAAGCCTGGACAGAATAACTACTTTCCAAAAATAAGAACTTGAACATATTCAAGTTCGGTAGAAGATTGACAATCACGAATAACATAGCAAACAGTAAATGAAGAGAGCGTAAGGAAGAGCACCCCGAGAGCAAACTTGAAAACAGTCAGCTAAGAATAAAGACTACTGAAGTGGAAAGAACATTTCTAGAATCTGCTCGGAAGATCTCCTAAAGTCACTGATAAACCTGTCGAAATGTCTAACTAGACATCAGATTTGTCCAGTTTACGGAGGAAAACTTAACATATCACTAACAACAATCAAAAGCAGAAAAGCTACAGGCTTCGACTAAAAACCTTAAGTATGGAAGAGAAGAAAATTTGACGACATATTTCTTCTTTGAAAATGTGTATAAACAAAATACAATTGAGAAATGGACGAAAGATTGTGTCTACCCTTTTCCTAAGAAATGACCTCGGAATCACTAACAACTGTGTGGCACAACCCTTACTGCTATAGATGATCAGTTTTACAATGTTCTTCTTCTCAACTGTATCCCACGTGAAATCGAGAAAATTCTTTGGAAAAATCAGAACGGCTCATCGAAAAATTGATCCACAACTTTAAAGATTCTGACTATCCGCAGAATCATCGAAGGATTAAGAGCAAGAGAACCTTGAGGCAACACAATTGTTCGTAGATTCTCCAAAGCATTTGATTCCATAAGCAGAGGGAAATGGAGTCAATTCTACTAGGATATGGTCTCTCCCAAGAAACTGTGACTGTAATAATGATGCTCTACAAAACACGAAAGCAACGGTTCACTTACCTCATGAAGACTCCGAACTCTTCGACACTGTCACAAGAGTTTTGCAAAAAGGTAAATTAGTACTATATTTGTTTATATTATGACTCGACTGCATAATTCAACCACCCCCCATGAACACAAAGAAAACATATTTCAAATGTTTTAAACCAACTCTTGGCGGTAGGCCTCTAAAATTAGTACACAAGTGAACATAACTTGGTAGGGAAATCTCATCTACTGAAAGTGTTGTCAGCATAGTCAAGCGCAGGCATAAACTGCTATCAACGCGTTATGAATCATAACGAATTTTGTTCTCTTCGATTAAATAAAACAGTATACCTTCCAAGATGTGGTTTTAGCATTACTGATGCTTGGTTGCACCACATAAACGCTAATAAGACACATGGATAAAAAGTTTTTTCATCAATAAGAGTTTTCCGACTATTGTCTTCATCTTTATTGTTATTTCCACAACGTTTCATCCGATATGTCCACCAGCCTTCTTCAGGAGTTTGTCGAATTCGGGAACTTACACGGAACTTCGAACTACGTCCTTTATTGTATCCACGGGGGTCACTTGTTATGATTCCGTTAGTCATAACTGGGTACAAGTGTTAAGTATTCCTGTATTGTTACTCGCCTGCACTCAGGATCGAACCTGCAACCTCCAGATGATTGTCTCCCAAGAAGCTTAGGGAACCAACGCCTATAACCGTTACGTTATGTGTCCTGCTGGAAATAACAATAAAGATGAAGACAATAGTCCGAAAACCCTTATTGATAAAAATCATCAAGCTTCGTCTCAGAAATATAGACAACGGATAAAAACTTATATACAAACTACAAAAGAATACTATATGGTGTCTTGAACAAATCTTAGAAGCAACAGCCCACAAAACAGCATTTTTTTTTTACCACCTACCTTTCGTCTCACACACCATCCAAGTCAGACAAACAAGACATGCAGGTCACTGCTGGAAAAGCAAGGACGTACTTACAAGCAACGTTCTCTTATTGAACCCTACGCATGAATGTGTCAGTGTTGACCGACCAACAAATAATTATTTACATCATCTCTTAGTGGACACAAGATGCAACCCAGATAAAGTACCAGGAGCATTGGATGATTGGGACGGATGGCAAGAGAGAGAGAGAATATCAAAGAACTCCGTACTTTTAGCGTGATTCAATGATGATGGTGATGCACGAAAATTACCCGATTCAGTAGCTCAAAACTGAATCTTTATCTACTTTGAAGCACAGTAATTTGCTCGGATTATTTTGGAAAAAAAGTTAACTTGCTGCTAAGTTCCAAATGAATATATTTGGTGTAATCACAAGTCCCAAATAAATACCTATTGCGTGGTAACTCAAATGACCGTCCGTGGTGTCATCTGCAGATCCTAATGTATGTCTGTAAGAGGATCAGCGCTGCATTGCTTAGTCAGTGAGGCCATCTTATATGCTAGGAATAGAAGAGCATAAAAAACACTTCTTCGTATTAGGACTTTCCGGGTTTTTCTTTTTTTACTTTATCTAAGTGAGTCACTCAGGCCGTGAAACCAGGGAGAGATAGGCAATTGACATCCATGGTAGCTTTATTCGTTATTAGAGAGAGGGCGGCGAGACAAGAAAAGAGAGTTGGTCACAAAATCACGTGACATTTATACACTGGGTCTAACGGAATACCCCACCTCACTTCTGCTTCGGGTTGGTTGCATTTTGAATCATAACCTCACACAACTAGTTAGTGTGCTGGATCGAATTACTAAGTTTACTGGCAACTCTGTGGAAGAGAAAAATGAGCTCTGTCAACTTACGTCCCACTAGTTATTTGTTTCTAATTCTAAAAAGTACACATTAAAAGTCGTCAATACTGTAATTCCGTTAAAATGAGTATATGTATAGATAGATACTTTCAACAAACACTTGACTCTCTATAGTTTTCATATTTTCCGATATTCATAGTCGCGAGGGAACATTGAAACTCCTTAGGTAAATAAGTTTGGTTTGGTTTGGTTTGTCTTGGATTTATGTCGTATCAATAATTATTGGTTATTTAACACCAAATACTCTTTATACATATATATTCGATATTATGGTTTGTAAACATGAGTCAAGAAAGTTAAATAGTTCAAAGTATTGTTATGTATCATTAACAATTCAATTAAACATCAGTCATTTGTTCTCTCGCAGTTTAAATGTAAAACAATTCTATTTAACCCATAGAAAGGACCCTATCAGGTACTACCACCTCGGATCCGAGTGAACCTGGGAGCGATGGCTATGAAGGAGTACTCCACATTCCTCAAAGCTCCAGCGTTACTGGAGCATCACGATTTTGCAGTTTTAATGTCATAGCAGGACACTCGTTGTTGGTGGGGGTCTTACCACTCTACAGATACGCAATCGGTATGTTCTACAGCTCCAGCCTACTGTGAAGGAAAAATGTGTCACTCTCTTCTATAACTGTCTATTTCATCTGAAGAAATTATTTTCAGTGTTTCGATGTGCACTAACTAACAGAAGAGAAGTTATTTCAACATATGACCCGCATTTTTCGATCTTTTCATTCTTTTAAGCTATACTCTTTCTTTTGCCCGCTAAATTCATAACCTAGTGTCTACGTTTCTGATTGAAAAAGTAAAAAAAAAAAACAATGATAAGATACGAACTACTGAAATCCATACAATAATATTGAAATACAAACTTAACATCTATCACATTGCCAAAAGTGTAAACAGTAATCTAGCAACTCCTAAATGAGACACTATTGTATTTTCTTTTGAGTTCAGTCAACGTCATCGTTTTCAAGAGGGCACATCATTTTTATAATGGAAGCAAAGAGGAAAGAGAGAAAAGATGGCTTACATCTATAATACTATAGATGTATTATATTTTTACAGACGTTTACATCAAAGCTTATTCTAAGTACACATCTAAAGACTCATTTGAACTCTAATATATATATATATATATATATATATATATATATATATATATGAGGTGTATTCAGTTAGTTTCGAGAGATTGCTTTCGTATTTACCAAAAGATAAATGATCAATCAATGAAACGTTTTTCAAATAGTTCTATCCCTATTCAACCCAATTACTTCTGTGAGTTTTTCATTAGTCGAAGCTCTCCTGAAACCTCTTTTGCTATGATGCAAAGCTTTGCTGTCATATTTCTGTTATTGTACTCTAATATTGAGTTATCAATATTTACTTCAGAATAGCGTAAAAAATGATACCATTAATTTGAATAATTTAATCTCGTTTGTGTCGAAGTCCCCATGGTGGAAGAACTAACGTAGTAGACTATGTCCTCGAAGTAATCGAGGTCGAATTCCACTCGCGCTATTATGTTCACTTTCGGATTAATTCTCCAAGGAAAAGTATGAACCCTCTTATCCTTCCAGTTATTGGTTAAATAGTATCACTGCTGTTATTCTGCGAAGCCTTGGCATTAAATAAACTACGAAAATTGATTCGCTATGAAACAAAGAAACCGACTTTAAGATTTATCTAGTTTGTTAATGGAACCTTTTATGAAAGTCAGAAATTTTGTATACTTAGATAAAAATGTAATGCGTATTATCTGTCATTAGTTTAGTTTCTGTTGCATAAAAAGCATAAAGGAGCATTCTCTAAGCGTACTAATTCCATAACGTTTGCTCGGAGTAGCAGATCTTATGAGATACTTTGGAGGAAAGGTCGAAGTGTTCTGGAGATGAAAATAACGATCAGAAGTGAATAATCTTATTCGTTTAAGCCAAGAGAAATTCCCTCAACGAATGGGATAGGATGCTTACATTTTTTGTTTATATTAGATGGCAATGGGTTGGAATTGAAGTAAAATGAAAATCCTTTTCAGACACACACACACACGCACACACACACACACATACACACACACATATATATATATATATATATATATATATATATATATATATATATATATATTCTACCCATGATTATTCCATTAATATAGCATCAATTCATCTATTCAAATATAAATAAAGTAAAAATCTATTTCCAGTCCATGAGGTCAAGGGGATGACTTTGGATGACGTAGCCCCAGAGGTGACCGTGTCCTCTGTAGGGATAACGTACCTTCAAGACACATTAAGTTAAGTGATCGCGAATTTTACTATGACTAGTTAATTTGGCATCGCTTCTGTGAGATATGAGCCAGTGGCCCAGTGGTAAGGTTTCGGTTCCTGCATTCTGTGGTTGCTGGTTCGATCTCTAGTAGTGGAGATCACGATATGCACTGCTGATGAGACCAATATGGTCGAAACAGCTGTTCAGTGTCCCGTATGTCGCATGGAAGTGCTTGCCGGATTCAATTGATATAACCTGAAATGTAAATAAAGTAAATATCTGTGCGTGCGCGTGACAGAGAGAGAGTGTGTGTGTGTGATACAACGAAGAAGCTCTCTCTGTGGATGACAATATATGCTTCCCCACCCCCGTAAGGGTTGAGTTCTCTTGAGAGGGTATTAACGGTTGTCACTCTTGTAAGGCTAGGCTCTTCGAATGTAACCGTGAAGCGGATATATATTTAAACAAAAAATAAAAGTGATACATATGCGTTTCAAATCTTTCACTAGTTTCTTCGTGGCAGTGCAGTAGAATCAACGGCAGGCAAATAATTCAGCCGGGTTTCGATCCTAGCTTCGAAAATCTTGCGTGTCTAGCCACACTGAAGAGTAGTGATACAACGAAACAGTCTGTCTGTAGATGACTTTTTCCAAAAAACAAGACCATCACTTAGCCGGAAAGTGTTGAGTTTTAATCTTTAAATCAGAATTAATTGCGGTTAAGTTTTGGGTTGGATGGTGTATCAACAGATTTTGTCTCCCTAAAACATGTTTCTTATTTGTTGAGATTTCATCATGGTTAGGTGGGTCTCATACAGTAAATTATAGCCACTGTTTATGTTTTTGAGTGAGCAAATGTTTGTAAATAAAAAGAAGACAATAATTAAAACACATTTTCATTTGAATATTGAATGTATATTGTGTTGGATTGGTTTTCTTTATGTGTTTAATTGCCAATCAAAGTTTGTAGGTTATTTAATGCCAAAGCTTTTTTGTCGCATACTAATGTTCGTAAGTTATTTGATACCAAATCCATCCTTATTGATAAGCAATTTTGGGTTAATGGTGTATCAACAGATTTTGTCTCCCTAAAACATGTTTCTTATTTGTTGAGATTTCATCATGGTTAGGTGGGTCTCATACAGTAAATTATAGCCACTGTTTATGTTTTTGAGTGAGCAAATGTTTGTAAATAAAAAGAAGACAATAATTAAAACACATTTTCATTTGAATATTGAATGTATATTGTGTTGGATTGGTTTTCTTTATGTGTTTAATTGCCAATCAAAGTTTGTAGGTTATTTAATGCCAAAGCTTTTTTGTCGCATACTAATGTTCGTAAGTTATTTGATACCAAATCCATCCTTATTGATAAGCAATTTTGCTACCACTAAAATCATAGCTGGAGGAACAAGTAGGTTCATACCTTTCTTAAAGAGTATTAACCTGAGTGCAAACTTAAAAATGTGATTTGAGTTCGAACTCGCTTAACACAATGTTACAATTCAGAACGTTATCGACGGGGACTCCTGCTGTCATTCTTCTGAACTGAAGTTCTACATTTCTCTCTATATTTTCTCAAAGTTACATCAGCCATTTTTTCCAGAAAGGGGTGGGCTTTTCTAAAAAAGTACGAAAGTTATTTTTCCGCTATACTAAAGATACCAGTTTTTTTTACGTATCCGGTAGTACAGTTATGGGGTCTCAGGGCACGCTGTGTGGCATTCTGAGGTTATTCTATTTTTACCCCACGATGTCTTGCTGGTGTCACGTGATATGCCACTGAGAGGAAAGATGTAAGATTTAATTTCCCTTCCCCGTGTGTGTTTTAACTAACTGCCCTGCGACTGAGGCAGTTGGCAATAGAGGTCAAGCTATCTGCACTCCATAGCGCCAAGTTGGTTGGACAGAGAAGGGGATATAGAGGTCATAATAGTAGCCCGAATGAATAGCATGACAGGTGAGGTGGAGGAGGAATAAAGAAGCCAAATGATTGGCCGAAGCCGTAGGAACTAGGGATAAAGAATTTCAGTTTTTAGGACGGAGGTCGACGTGAGAGGACGTGCTGATCTGATGCAAAAAAAAAACTCCGGGTAAGCTCGCCCGTGAAAAGGATTCAGTTCTGGGACAGCAGTCGTCGTGACAAGATGTGTTGATGCTGTAGCCAAAAACTCCAGGAAAAGAAGCGGAGCAGAGTTCTTGGACAGGAGATAACTGGTGCCCTCAAGCCAAGCTCTACAGAATCCCGCTAGACCGTAAAAGAAAAGAAATCTCAGAAGAAACCCGTCGAAAAAACTAAGTAAACCTTAAAACCGTTTTCTCCATCCACCCTTCCTAAGTATTGAAATTAGATGCCCTCTCTCTCAATTTAATAAAAGAAGCATATAAAGAATTTTATGCATTAAGAAAAGAAGAGAAATAGACTGAAAAGATTCATTTCATAAACTGTAAACGTATGAGTGGACTTTGCTACCTTTTAAAGGTTCAAGAGAAAAGACAGAAAAGTAAAAAGAAAAGAAAAAAGAAGAAAGAAAGACCATTTGTGTTTGAGACTGTGTGCTGGTGTAATATAGCCGACTAGCACCATAAATATTTGTTTGGACCTCGACTATTAAACTTTTGGTCATATTTTAAATGTCCCCTCGTTGAAATTTATTTGTTGTGTTATTTAACCAGCGAGTTGCCTTCTTTTGCATGTATATCTTTTTCAGCTTCATTCGCTTCAATTTATTCTCACTAAATGTCTTATTCGCCCCAAAAACATTACATGGGAAATTGGAATGGCCGACTACAGTGAATAATAATATTCTATCTCAACCTAGATGCCCATGTCTTCCGTTATCCTAGCGGGTAGGAAGACAAAGTGGCCTGGTGGGTGTGTGTAACGTGAAATCTGGAACCCCCCTTGCCAGTGGCGGTAAGTCTAGCCCCAAATTAACCCCCATATTATCTGCCAGTTCCCATGTACCCGAAAAAGGAATCTTAACTAGGACTTATTTTGCGAGGGGTCAAGTGCCAGACTGCCCCGACTTCACACGTGCGTAAAATAAACTCCCGTCCTGGGATAAATAGTTTATGCACCGTCACACTGGCGTAACTCCTTGGATAGGAAGGCCGTAAAAGAATTATATGAAAGTAGATAGTAACAGATAGGAGACGAAGACATATTCTTATGTTCTTCCTTTATTTCTGGGTTCAACAACTATTTAATGGGTGAGAAAATTCTCCCGGAATACAATTGAAATGGTTGAATCCCCCAGTCAAGGTGTTAAAAATGCGTTAGTCCTTTCTTGGATATATATGTGTCCTTATTCGGTATTTAAAACTTTAACAACGTATTCGGTATATAAAGCTTTAACGACGTGTTAGTCGCTTTTGAGAGTTTGTCCATGTCCAGTGTTTTACTTCATAGTTCGATGGGTCCATTGCGATACTTTTATATTTTGGCATACTGTTAACCGAGACGGCTGCTACCAGTGAAAAGTTAGCCAACGTGGCGCTTTAGAGCGACCTCGTGGCCTTCCACTAGCAGCAAGGGATATTTAGATGTTGTCGCTTCTCCAGTCACTGCTGAAAGAGAGTGAGATTTTTCCTTTTGTCAGGACTGTCCCTTTTCTTTGCGCAGGCCTCAGGGAGTTTCTGAGTATTTTAATAATTATTTTAATTCAACTTAATTTTTTTTTATTCATTTATTCCCAACACAGTGTACAATATAACTATATATTATTAGGTATTATTTATAACCAAACTTTACGGCTATGGAATTCTGTAACTAAAGCAATGAATGAGTTGTAACCCTTCGATAAGTATACTTCTTACATTTTATTTTTGATTAGATTCAATACTGTCGTGCTTGGCCACAAATAATACCTAATAGTATCTAATTTAAGTATATAATGTTCTTAGAGAGATTTAAAAATCCTGCTATCAGTTTTAGAGGACTTTCTTTATTTTTTGGGTGCTCATAATTATGAGTGATACCATTATACAATCCCCTAACTGATATTAAAGATCACTTTCAATCATAGTGATAAATGAATGTGCTGCATGATTTTTTCATATTAGGAACAGTCCACATGCCTTGAAAATCAGCCTTTGGAGTCACGATTTCATGGATGTACTCGAACTTGTTTTCTGTATTTCATTCGTTGTAGTTTTTTCTTCACTTAGGTTTTATATACCTGCTTAAATGTAATTTTTATTCACATTTTTTCTGCTTTTTCTTCAACGGGTTAACCTCACTTTTTTTTTCAAACATCTATCCTTTTTATGTGAGTGCGTATTTAATTTTAAAGCTTATTTTCCAAAATTCATTTTTGAAATTTACTTTCTTGATTTTTCTTTCGTTCATTCCATTCTTTCTCCCTTTATTTCAATGTTTTTTTCTTCTTCTTTTCCTTCTTTTTTATATCTTCTCTCTCTCTCTCTCTCTCTCTCTCTTCTTGCGTTTTTCATTTAACCTTCTTTTCTTCTTTTTCTTTCTTTCTATGATCTCTATTTTTCTTTCTATATTTTCTTCCCTCAAGTTTTATTTTATTTTATTTTAAGCTTCTTTCAACTTTTCGCTTTTCAATTTTTCTTTCTTTTTGAATTTTTCATTTGGTCCTCTTTTTCTTTTTCTTTTTCTTACTATGTTTTTCCTTTTGCTTTTCCTATCCTTTGTTTTTTTCTTTCTTTTTCATTTTCTTTTTCTTTCTTCTATTTCTTTTTCTTTCCTTCTCTATTATTCATTTGGTCTATATTTTTATTTTCTTTTTATTTTCTTTTTATTTTCTTTTCCTTCCTTTCGTTTCTTTTTCCTTTTGTTTTTTGTTTTGCCTTTTCTTTATATTTCTTCCTTTTTTAATCGCCCACACCAAAATTTCAGCAAGGGGTCCCGTCAAAAACCACTCTCTTTATCCTCCCGGAAATGTATATTTAACTAACTCGAGAAGAAAAGATTCCGTGACCTTTGTCAGCACAAAAGATTGGCCTCCCACTGCCTTCCAAAAATAACAAGCAAAACTCAATATTATTTCTTTCTTTGAAATTCCTGCGCTAAAACTTTTAAAATTTTCCGAAATTTTTCCTAAAGTTCCAGAAAAGGCTTTGATAGAATTCTTCACGAAAGTAAAAATCTACTATTTTTTTATTGTTTTAATATTCTGTTATATTTCAATTTGAGTTAAGAATGTCAGTGGTATAGCTATACTTTACAGAATTTCATAATTTTAAAGTCTTACGTCGTGATAGGCGTTGCCATTCTAAGTGATAAATGAGATACTTTGAAAAAAAATCGATTGTCTACCAGCTGAGGACAGTTAGCTATTCAAGTGATTGATATTCATCTATTAACTTCAAGTTTCAAGTTGTAAATTTACAATTTCTATTTTACGAAATTTGCTATGCGTAAATTTAGGCACAAGAACAAAAGATTATTACTTGAACTCATATAATTTTTTCGGTATCAGTTTTATTGTTGAATGGCATATCAACCTCCTTGGATCATTTAAAGCTAAAGCTATCCTTGTAGAAGAGCAGCAGTTGTACTATTTTACCTATAGCTGGCAGAGATAAGGGGGTCCATATATTACTCAAGATAATAGTGTAGTACTGCCTACTTAATGGCCTCGCCCTCCTCCATAAATGTACGTCAACAGAGCGTCAGACGGAGTTAATCAAACCCACGTGACACAATCACGTGTGATACCACTTGCGTAGTGGACGGATAGTCGCTACCCCACTGGACTCTCAGCTTCCAATTAACTAACTACTGTCAAAACCGGATCACTTGTATCCTGTTTCAGTTACTTGAATATATATGCTTTCTATCAACCTTTGTGTGTTCCCCGTGTCTTTCTTTTGTCAGCATCACAACAAATAGTTAGAAAGTGAATCTATTGGAGTAACTGGAGTTCGAACCCACCTCCTACGATGTCATGGACCTGTACTTTAGCCACTACGCAACGGGGACTCTTGTTATATTATTGTCTTTACATTATCACTGTTAAATATATATATTGGAAAATTGTAAGTATTGGATACAGGAAACTATATAACAGTATTCAAATTATTTGTGTTGGGAAGAACTCCTCGACACTTTTATTGTCTATAAAGATATATTATCATTAGTTACTTGAAACTAAATAATTACTTGAAATACTCGAAGCTATATAACAGTGAAGAACTTAGCAGTATTAGAAATACATGAAACCATATAACTCTTTTATTTGGTTTCTTTTTTTGGTGGGGATGTTTATGCCAAAGCTATGCTTGAAGAAGAACAACAGTTCGGGGATAAAGGGTTTCATGCCTTTCTCAAAGGTATTAATCCAAAGATCAACATAATATCCCAATTAGAGTTCAGACACGTTTATTGCAATGTCACAGTCCAGTAAGTTACTTACTACGCCAAGGTGTAGGAGGGTGCTACTCCTTTCCCTGAATTACTCCACTTTACCCTTGATCCTAACGTTATAATGCTGAGTGTTAAGCAAAGTAGCATCAAGTACCATTTTTTGAGTCTTTGGTATGACTCGACCTGGGATTGAACACAGGTCTCCCAGGCCATTGGCGAAAAAAATCCGGCTCATTGGCCAAGTGAGTAGAGTGTTTGCCATTAGCCCGGAAGACCTGGGTTCAATCCCAGGTCGCGTCATACCAAAGACTTTAGAATGGTACTTGATACCTCCTTGCTTAACACTCAGCAATATAACGTTGTTATAAAGGGTAGCAATCCCGGGAAAGGAATAGCGCTCTCCCCTACACCTCGGCGTAGTAGCTATTGAAAAAGGGGGTCTTCATTCCGCCCTCGACTACGGTCTCCAACTTTACTACTTATCAAGAAAATTACCAGAAATTATAATTTTTTTACAAATAATTGTCATTAGTTCCTTGGAATTGCAAGAAACAATGACTGATTTCGGCATTAAATAATCTAAGAAAAAGTAAAATTCTATAAAATCAAGCAACTTGACTTCTAAAAAGGTTTCGGTCTGCTACTCAGTGTTGTGGAATGGCTAGAGTCCCCCTTCTAGAATAGAATCATCTGAGTGCTATTTAAAGGGGTGCTCACTCAAGACTGTGTCTGTAAACCAATACTTCTAATGTTACTTACATTATTCAGCGTACCAAACTATGTATCGTATTCTTTCCGAAATAAAATATCTCTTATTTTACGTGTATATCGACCTTACTTATTCCACCACACAACATTCCCCAAATTAAACCGTTTCTAAATTTTTGATTATTTTTATTCTTTTATTTTCAAATTAATGTCTTCCCCATTTTTTTCTTTCTATTTCTCCTAATTTCATTCAGTCATTTATATTGATTCATTTTTTAAAATCTAACTTGGGATGAGGAAGAAAGAAAGATTATTTCACCACCCTCAAAGAATCAGAGAATAAATGCTGACCAAAAAAATCTATTACAATCAAATAACCATGAACCAATCGAATAACGATAAATCAATGAAATTTACATGTAACGATAATGCCATTTAGCTTCAGAGACATACTTGTAAGTATTGTTTATGACCCTATTTTGATGTGTGACATTGCATGCACAAACGGTTCAGAAATGATGTAAACCATTTATAAACGTATTTTGTTCCAATTACTTTATATATATATATATATATATATATATATATATATTTATATATATATATATAAACCTTTTTTTGAGAACTTATCCGATCAATATTTCATCAATCAGTCTAACAAATTAAATTTGGTTTAGCTTGGTTTGTTTTGTTTTTATGGCACATTAACGTTTCTGGGTTAATTAATGCCAAAGCAATCTTGGTATAAAATAGTAGTAGTAGTAGTAGTAGTACTATTTAACCGATACATAATGGGGGATAAGAAGGTTCATATCTTCCCAAAGGAATTTAGTCCGAAAGTGAACTTAATAGCGTTACTGGAGTTCAAACTCGCTGCATGAGGCTATACAATCCAGCACATAAGCTATGACACCAGCGGGTTTCTTTCTCCACTTATGATTTTAAGCGCTATATTTCTCTTTCAATTTTCTTAAAATCACCACGGCCATTTTATTATTTCTAGTTGAACATTATACTATATAAATATACATATTGTTAGATATATTTATTAAGAAACTATTGAATCAAAACTATGAAAATGTAGCGGCTCCTGAATAAATAAGGTGGTTTGATTCTTTGCTAAGGGTATTTGTCTGAAAGTGAATGTGGTAGCATGACTGGTATTTAAACCTTGTTTACTATGATGTCACATTCCAGTAAGTTGATTGAATAAATTAATATATATATATATATATATATATATATATATATATATATATATATATATATATATATATATCCTCATGGGAAGGTGAGGTGCACTTCAAGCTTACGACATTATAATAGCTCATGGTAGAAATACGGTTTACATATATATATATATATATATATATATATATATATATATATATATATATATATATATATATATATATATATATGTAATTTTATATCAAGTAGTAACTATTTTTGATTAAGAAAGAAATCCTGTGTACTTTTAGGAAATCTTGATAATAGATCCATTTAATCAATTTCTTTTTTCGCTATAAGATTTACGCACTTATCGACACAATTCACGAGTTCTATTGAACTGGCTCTTACTTTCTGGCGAAATTTGTATATATATTTATATATATATATAGCATTTTCTCTTTTAAGCATGTTTCGTAATATAAAATACAGAGTGAAATTTGTACGCATTTTCAGTAAGAAAATTTCTCTATTTTAAGGTGGAGAACAAATTTGTTTTGTGCTGTTAAGAGAGGGAACCATTACGCAAAGAAAAGACAACGCTCAAACATCATCAATCTTACTCTATAAAAATTAACAAACCTTCCATAAAGAAGATCACATTCGAATATAGCATCCACATTCTTATATGCCTTAAACACTTTTCTTAATAATTCTGACCCTTAGCTTTTAACATTCTCTCATAAATCCCTATCCTACTTCTAAATCCTTTTACTCATTATATAAATTTATATGACTTTTTATTGTCTTTGTCATTTCCATATTCGTTCCATCGAAGATGGCTCCAGTTGAGGCCGAAACAACCTTAGAAAATATACCTTCCCGAATTCACATTAATCTGAAAGTCGAGCGAATACTTGAAAGAATCAAAGATAAAATAATTAGAAGCGAAGTTTTAACCTATTTTAGAAATTATATATATATATATACTATATGTGTCTGAAAGTGTGATGGTCTGGTGTCACAAATAATTTAACTCAATTCCAAAAATAAAATACATGTTTTCCTCTTCAAATGAATTCCCTTCGAGTTTAACGCACTTTCTCGTCATTCTCTTCCATGTTTCGACACACTCCTGAAAGGATTCTTCTGGGATCCCTATCAGCTCTGTCGTTACGACCCCTCTGTCGTTACGACCCTCTTGATGGACTCCGGGCTTCAAAACGGAAGCTTAGGGAAAAGAACAAGTTAGACAAAGCAGGATCATATGAATAGGGAGGATGTTTCAGTACGTCGACGTTCTTCTCGTCCACTAACTGATGGATACTCTGTGGAACCAGCCCAGTTACCTTTCAGACATGCCCACACCCTGTATTTTTCCTCTTCAGCAGAGTTCTCCCCACTGAAAAATCAACCAATAATTGTTACATACTACCTGTCTTACCCGCTCAACCTTGATCTCTGTCCTGCATGTTAAAGGTCTCTTTAAGACCCTCTTTGAGTCTCTTGTCTCACCCAAAAACATGTGTTTGTGATATGTCGTTATCTCTATTCATTTAAAGAAAATTGTGACGAAATTTACCCCAACATGACACAAAAATCCAGGTTTTAACGTTCCTCAGTGCTCATAACTGAACGATCTGAAAAAGACGAAGTATAAACAAAAAAACATGAGAAGATATACAATGATTGCTTAAAGCTTATATAACTGTTGTATACTCCTAAGATTTCATGTAAGTTGAAAATACAATTCATTCATCACTCTTTCGACGATAGCTTCTACAGCACTTCCATTCCAGTTTCTTTTCATGCAAACCTTCAATAAATAGATAGATATATAGATAACAAAGTTAGAAATTGAACTGCAATTTCTCTTCTAAATTACAACCTTTAAGGGTCTTATGCACACAACAATATACCCACAACACACACACACACACACACACCCATTGGATCTGAAGAAGTCCTATTAAATTTGGTATTATTGATTCATATCAATATACATAGCAGGATGGAAATAAATTTATGATCCTAACGTGACCTGGTTTTGTTTTTCTTAAAGAAATTGTTGCTCTGTGATGTCAGTTACATTGAGCTCTTTACCGGGAAGATTTAAATGTTCATAGTTGAATAATTTAATTGTCCTGAAGGAATTATTCCAGACTCCAGTTTATCTGGACTGAATAATACACACACACACACACACACACACACACACACACACACAAACACACACACACACACACATATATATATATATATATATATTCCAGCATGAATTGACAGGGAGGCAAGCAGTTAGAGACTATTTGAAATCATATCGTAATGATATTCCCACAGAAACGACATTTTTTAATACCCTGTATCTTAAAATGAATCAAATAATGCTTATCTTTTAATCTATTAAATCATCAGATCTGTTCAGGTATTATTCAATAATATCAATTTTTCTCTTAATTCATTCTTTGCATCATCAATCAAATTATATAGAAATAATGTGTATTTGAATTATGTACAATTTTATAAACTCAGTTTATTTAACATATTTAATGGGTAAGAATTAATTTATATAAAAAATACAATTTGAATATAATCATCTCATTTGGATATATATAATATATATATATATATATATATATATATATATATATATATATATATTGAATCCTTTCTTTCTTATAATTTTTGGTGGTTACACTTTATTCAGAATGTTTATTTTTAATATTCTAAATCTGAATTATTCGCTCTTTTCATTTAAGCCGAACATGTTTATTAGTCTTGTGGAAATTGGGTCGCGCGTAACCTCATAAAGGGAATTATTTCTTCAGATATGATTATAATCTACACCACCATCATCATGTGGTGTCGACCGCACGCATTCTTTTGAATCTCTCTCTCTCTTTCTCTCTCTCTCTCTCTCTCTTATGATTTTTGGTAAATCCTCTAGACAACAGCCAGTGTCCACTCAGAGCTGATGAATGTAATACAGATGTATCCATGCCTAGGAGATAACGCTGCTTATGAGTTAGTCTTTACTTTTCAGGCAGTGCTTAGCATGCATTGCTCGTACAATTGGACGTTTTCTAAGATGAAAAGTAAGTGGTCGAGCAGCTACTGCTGCTTGTTGATTGTTTCTTTTCTTTTTTAGTGCAGCTTTCAGTATTTGTTCAAAACAGGACGCTGTATCCTTGCGTAGTTTCCATCTAGCTTTTACCCCGAAGCGTTCGTTTGTGTCTAAGTGGTGCAACTATACAGTAGTTCTAAGACTCTACAGCTCGGAAATATTCCTATTTTATTTTATCAGAGAAATCAGATTTCTATGTGGCCTCTAACCTATCAATATCAGTGTATGTTTTACCTATCCATATATTGACATCACATTCACTAGATGAGATATTGCTACCGACGTATAGATCTATTAATTTTGTCATTTAAAGAGGAGATGGGATCATTTAGATTAAAATACATGAAAACTATGTATCTGCGTTAACGAACACACCAATTCCTCTTTCAGCTAGCTCTAAGCAACGAAGTAAAAAATTGGCTGAGCAGGTGTATTCGCCAGATCACTTCTTAATGAATGAAGACGTTTATTTAGGGACACAAAGAAAATAACGATGGTTATCACCCGACACAATAATTGTATAATGCGAACAGAAATTAATCTAAGATATTTTGACAGAAAATCTATCCTGTTTTTTTTTATTTTTTTTTTCAATTTTAAATTTCTTTTATTTGTTAACTCAAAAACAATTTTCTGCAGATGTTGAATTTTGTAAGCTATTATTGTTCAAAAAATTTTCTTGATGTAAATATTTGATGAACGGCAGAATACACGTCTTAAGTGTATGTTGTCATTGATTAAGCTTAGCTTAGTTTGGCACAAGGATCCCTCTGCAGAGATGCAGTATCTACTGCTCCATCCGACTTGGCTTAGACTAAATGGTATAAGCACAAACCAGAATCCATCCTAGAAAAAGAGACGCATAAAATTCCCTGGGATTTTGAGATACAAATGGATTACAAAAAATGGCCAAAAGACCAGACTTTTTTCAACAAGAAAAAAGAACTTGCTTTTTTGTGGATTTTGCCGTTCCGGTACCCAAAGAGTAAAAATAAAAGAAAACGAAGAGAAAACTAAAAAAAAAAAAAAAAGTAGAACATTAGGGTAACTGTGATACCATTTGTAGTTGGTGCCCTTGGAACGGTCCCAAAAGGCTTGGAAAGGGAATTGGGAGACTTGGAAATCAGAGGAAGAAACGGAACTCTCGAGACAATAGAATGGTTGAGATCGACCAGAATACTCTGAAGAGTCTTGGAGACCTGATATTTGTTTTATCAGTTGTGTTTTATAGCATATCAATCCTTGTAGGTTATTTGATTCCGAATCCTATTTATACATATATATCAAATATATATGTATGGTTAACAAGCTAAGCTAGCAGACCATATATATATATACTAGTTTAATGATGTGTATTTGTAGACAGTTCTTATATATACGAGGGTCGTTCAAAAACTTGTAAGACTCAACCAGATTTTAGAATCTTTCTGCACTTTTTTTCTTTAAATGGATCTCACCTTCATAGAAAATAAGATTCTAAAATATCTGAATTTGTTTTCTTTTTATATTTTTTCAGTTTTATAATAATGGTAATGTGTTAGCTCAACTAAAATGTTCAGCTGTGATTCTTCTTTCTTGGTGAAGCTTAGAACTTTTTGAACACCTCTCGTACGATGTCCGTGTATTACTATTTTATTTATAAAGGAAAAGCTAATGAGTAAATATGATTTTCGGTGTTTAGACATGAAGGGAACCACTGAGAATAGAATAGAACTATCATATATAAATCTGAAACTTCTCTGAATTTTATTTAGCACAGAAAACTGAGCGGAAAATTTAACTTAATTTTCTTCACTTAAGTTTTTATTGTTGGATCCCCAACTACATCAGCTTGTTTAACTTTCGATAATATTGGCATCAGGAATCATTAAAAACTTTTGCACGAATAAGGAAATAAGACATCAATTCATTTCCTTGCTTAGAAAAAGCCGTCCAGAAATAAATCTAATTTTGAGGTAAGACTCCTGATATCTGTCTATATAGCTGAGATGAGGTAATTTGTACATTAATTACATTTTTTTCAGACTATTGTCCTCATCTTTGTCGCTATGTTTATCACAACGCTTCGGCCGTTGTACGCTCCGGCCTTCTTCAGGTCGTTGGAATGTCGAACTTAACTCTTTCTATCGCTTATAGGGGCACACTTCTAGTTCCACGAGTCATGTTTATTGGATGTCAGTTATCAGTTATCTTCTGTTAATTTCCCTCGTGAAAGTTCTCTACTGCTTTATCCACTGTACCATGTGTCCTTGAGGAGATAACTGATAACTTT
Source organism: Sepioteuthis lessoniana (assembly GCA_963585895.1). Classification (NCBI taxonomy): domain Eukaryota; kingdom Metazoa; phylum Mollusca; class Cephalopoda; order Myopsida; family Loliginidae; genus Sepioteuthis; species Sepioteuthis lessoniana. The sequence continues at coordinate 250,616 of CAUZXS010004941.1, forward strand.
CATCCATTAAAGATTTCTCGTGGAACTAGAAGAGTCTACCCCGGTAAGCGAAATAACGGGTTTTGTTCGACAATCCAACGACCCGAAGAATCCAACAGTCCAAAAAATGTAGATAATGGACTCTTGATATATATATATATATATATATATATATATATATATATATAAATATATATATATATATATATATATATATATATATATATATATAATTCATGGAATTTAGACTGCGACTCATGGAGTTTTTTTTGCAAAACAATAATCATCAGGCAGTTAAGAAAATGAAATGAATCGAAAATCGAAAAAATACAATAAAAAAACCGTTGAGATTTTGTAGGAATCTTTACGTGTGATTGTAAGTGTGTGTGTGCGTATGCTTGTGTGGGTTATAGTTGCGTATTAATGTGTATATGTGTGAGTGTGAGTGAATGTATAAACGCAGTGCGTTGTTTTAACCGGATATAAATTCGTAGGTGTATCTTAATGTTTTGCTACATTACTTTATTTCAGTTTATGTTAGTGACTATAGCTAAGGAACAAAACACCATCATTGCATGTCGAGGGGAATGAAATTGCAAGCGCATTTAAACAGTTATATTATGGTTGACCAGAATCAGAAAGGGTATAAGTAAGGATATATTGTATTAAAATATAATATTGTACAATGTTGGTATTATATTTAGGGAAGAGAATTGAGCAAGGATATAATAATAAATAGATGAAATGTTGCGTAAATATCATATATACTATAGTTATCTTTGATAGTACGTGCGTAATGAAAATAATGAAAGGGTTACAATGATTGTTAGTATATTTATGTACGATGATGATTAAAACTGAAGAGCAAAGTGTTGACATAATAAATTTAAGGAAATTGATTAAGTAAATGGGTTTGGTGGGTATGAGCAATAGTTGGATGGGTTTGGTGGGTATGAGCAATAGTTGGATGGGTTTGGTGAGTATGAGCAATAGTTGGATGGTTACGATGGATATTTTTGATAATTATATGTTTTGTGTTAATGTTGTGTGATTTATACGTTATTGCAGAAAGGGGTAGAGTGTACGGGGAAGATAAGATTAATGTAGAGTGTCGGGGCGTATTCTTAATTCTCATAAAAATTTAAAATTAACAGATAGTGGAGGCGTGTGGAGAAGAGTATGGCGGTTAATGGAGAAATATGGTACATATATTGTGTCTGGTATGATGGTTGGTGAAGGAAAATGGTACTTACAGTCCTTCAGGTTTTTTCTTTTATATATATATATATATATATATATATATTTGGGGTGTTAGATGGGTTATATATATGGATCGATGTGTGAGAGAAGGTGTTTGTTCTCGTACCTAAATTTTGAAAGGATTTCAGATTTTTTATTTAGTAGGGTGTTTTGTGATGGAGAGGTTATGATGGCTAATTTTTCGTGAAGACAAAGAAGGCAATTTTTGATGTTTCATTGTAAGCAGGTGCTTGTTTTAGTATCTCCCAGGCGATTGTAGGAGTGATGTTTGTGTCTTTTAGGTGCCTTGTGTACGAGGATAAGGATGTATTGGATAAGTAGTTTCTGTTGTTGAAAGAAAATTTATGATTGTTAATTCTCTGTTTTATGATGCCATCCGTTACACCGATGTAATGTTTGATGGAGTTGTTTGTTTTTACCGTGGCTTTGTATATAATGTTTTTATGCAGATATTCATCTGGTAGGGGGCATGTACTTTTGACCCTACAATCGCATTGGTTGGAGGGGTGTGTTGTACTGTTGGTGGATGCGATTGTTTTGTGGTGTTTGTTTTATTATTTGTTACATGTCGCTCGTGCAAATGTAGCTAACCTTAATGTAGTTTTTGTTAAAGATTTTGGCTAGGGGGCAGTTATTTGGGAATTGCTTGGAGATTAAGTTTTGGAAGTCCCTACCTATATTGGATGTTATGCATTTATTGTAAGGTGGGTTGAAATAGAATAATGTAGCAAAAAATTAAGATACACCTACGAATCTATATCCGGTTAAAACAACGAGCCACGTTTAAACATTCACTCACACCCACACATATACACATCAATACGCAACTATAACCCACACAAGCATATGCACACATCCACACATTCTCACACACTTAGAATCACACGTAAAGATTCCTACAAAATTCCAACAGTGTTTTTTTTACTGTATTTTTTCGATTTTCGATTCATTTCATTTTCTTAACTGCCTGATGATTGTTGTTTTGCAAAAAAAACTCCATGAAACCCAGGGATAGCAGTCTAAATTCTATGAATTAAATACATATATCTAATATATATTTATTTATTATTATTATTATATAATAGCTGTATCGTAGATATTGATCACTCTCCATTTTATATTGCACTCGTTTCGACACAAAACCACAAAGTGATTTACTGCTAACCAACACTTATATATATATATATATATATATATATATATATATATATATATATATATATATATATAAAATTCACTTTTTTGATGTCATTATGAATTTATTTCAGGTCTAAGATGATCCTCATCAGATGATAAACGAAAAAAATTATTTGGGTATTCTGATATGCTTCCAGCAAGAATAAATTTGGAAAAAAAATTAATTTTCAATGAAAATAATTTTTTTGTAAAAATAATATATTTTTCATATTTTTTATCAAGAAAAATTTTATGGTGGAGATATTAAATCTATTATTTTTTTATACAATGTTTATATATTCCTTTAAAAATATGTTACCCGCACTTCGTGTGACATTTTCTTTTGATCCCAGGGTTTTAATTTAAAATCATACTAACCTAAAATTATTGGTTTCTTTTCCCGACTTTCCTAAACCACCTACTTTGATGATCTTTGGTTTCTTTGTTCAATAACATATCAGACTTCGTGTGTTATTTAATCCCAAATCCATTCTTGTAGCAGGACAGTAGCAGTACAATTTAACCAATAATCTAAGGATCAGATGGTTCATTCTTTTGGCGATTGTGCTTGTCTGAATGTGAACCTAGCAGAGTAATGGGAATTCGAACTCGCGTACTATGAGCTCACAGTTCAGCATGTTATCAATTGTCACAGAAACCCGTGCCTCCAACTAAAAATATGAATCATGAGAAAAAGAAAACAATAAGGAAAATTAGTATCCTGAAAAATTAAGTTTTATACTTCACAAAAGTAGTCTACTCACAAAAAACAGACAAATACTAGAAGACAAACATACTTACAGACAGACAGATTGTTTGCAAAACAACAATCATCAGGCAGTTAAGAAAATGAAATTAATCGAAAATCGAAAAAATACAGTAAAAAAACTGTTGGGATTTTGTAGGAATCTTTACGAGTGATTCTTTATATATATATATAAAGATAATATTTCGGAAAAAAAGATTCTTTTTTTCTGAATGTATTGTTCTACATGTAAACTCTATATTTTTGAAAATGTTTTTTAGCAAAACTTTGAATCTCGCAACGATATTTGTTTTAAGGCTATTCAAAGTTGAGGCAAATCAAACAGAGAGCCTTAGGCTTGAAAATACTTCTGTCATAAAAGTTTTGGTAGCTGAGAAGTGCATACCATAGAAAGTTTACAGAAGAATGGGTAATGTGTACGTAGTAGTATTGTAATACGAGGATCATTAGATAAGTTTCCAGCTTTTTGTCGTATGGGCACTTTTACTGATAGTACAAACATGAAACTCTAGTGCTTTTCGAAGTAATATCCTCCGGCTGTAATGCAATTGTTGTACCGTTCCAACAACTTCTGGAACGCCCCATGGAAGTCCTCTTGTGTTAGCGTATCAATGACCATCGTCACAGCCTCTTTCATCTCCTCAATTGTCTCATAATGACAGCTCGTGAGCTTAGGGAATAAGCAAAAGTCACAAGGAGTAAGGTCTCGACTATAGGGAGGCTGAGGAATTGTCTTGATGCCCATCTTGGTCAAATAGTCTGTAACAAGGATGGAATTGTGGACTGGTGCATTGTCCTGCCGGAAATACTACTGGCTCGATTAGAAGAGTGCTGGCCTCTTTCGACGGGATCTCTTCCTGAACTCCCTTAAAACCTCAACATAGTAACCCTAACCCTAACTCTTTGGCCAATCAACTGTGGTTTATTGACTTCCTTACTCCTCCCACACCTCTCATGATCCCTCACAGACTCCCTGCCTTTCTTGAATCTCTTATGCCATTCAAAAACTGATGCTAAATTCATGCAAGATGGTTGAAAAGCAGTGTCAAGCATTCCATACGTTTCTGTGGCACATTTTCCAACTTTAAAACAGAATTTTATTGCATATCGTTCTTCCCCACGTCCAGATTGCATTTTTGAAATTCACCAGGTTTTGTAGGGTGTATTCTAATTGCTGCTGTAGCTTTTCATTTGAATCTAAAATCCAAAAAAATGGCCAGTCATCACCTAAGATGTATAGCAATAACATACTGAATTTTCAAGAGTTTACGACAATTTTAAATGCCTGTACAAAAAAAAAAGTCAGGAAACTTATTGAAGGTATCCCGTATACTAGCGTAGCTGGCGATGCTGAACGTAGCAGATTCAATGCGGTCATAAGATGACATCAACAAAGTGGTTTCACAGGAAAAAGAATATAATTGATTGCCGATGGATAGAGTGACAGATATTTCCAGATAATTTCAACAAATTACCGGAAAAAACAGAAGTATGTAAGTTCCGATAAGTAGCCATAAACAGAAAAATACGTTGGCGAAGGGGCGTGTTCGTGGAACTTGAAAGACAATATAAGGACTGCAATTTTAGACTGAAGGCAAAGATCCGCTGGACGCTCAAGTGAAGGGGAGAGTTCTGCTAATCTCTCAAGCGAACGGAGAGACCTGTGGGTCACTCAAGAAAACGTCGTGTTAGTTCTCCAGCCGTCGCACTACTTCACAAAAAGGGTTCCCGCCACAGAAGAAAGATACGTGCGACCTTTCTCTGACTGTATTCCTACTACAAACAATGGTTGCCGTCGAAGAATGAAAATATAAATTACATATTTATATATCTACGAGTTTTTCGTTGTTTGTCCAGCGATGCATTATGCGTCAGAATGTTTTATTCAAAAAGGATGTTTACAAATCTACTAAAATGGGTTTTTCCCAAGGTATCGAAAAGACAGTCTATGTAATGGAAAAACACTGGATTTCTCGTAAAGAAAAGGTTCCGCACGCATCGGTAAGTAAAGAAGGTCACGCTGGCTTATTTCTGCACATGAAAGTAGCTCTCACAAGTGATTATCTTGAAAAAAGGAGAAATTGTAAAAAGTGCTTCTTTTTGCTTACACCTTAAATAAAATTCAACTTATATACTGAATAACACTCGTATATTATTATTAAAAAGTGTCCTCTTAACTCATCACCGACATTCTGTGTTATTGGTGATAGACATGTGATCAGATGAGGGTACAATGTATAAAATTATTTTGGCCTCATCCTGTATTTCATGGTGTCAGGTGCGAAATATCAGATATGGATACCAACGAAATATATTAATAATTGAAAGAGTCTACTTGTCTGTCTTCTTTAGACGGCAATATGAATTTTTGTAGAGCAGCTATATACGAGTCTCCTTTAAAATGAAATTATTTCCAATGCAGTTTTATGGTAAGAATCCTTTCCAGTTATTTCTCTTGTAAAGTAATTTTCAATACATTTTCATGATAAAACTACTTCAATGTTATTTTATAGTAAATTCTCTTACAAAGTATTTTATGGTAAATCTATTCCAATGCATTTTATGATAAATAATTTCGAATGCATTTTTCCATCAAAATCATTTCCAATGTTTTTTTGTTTTGTTTTTTGTTTTGTTTTTTTGCAATAGAAAATATCCAATGCAGTTTTATAGAAAAAACAATTGCCATGTATTTTTATAGCAAAATAATTTCAAATATATGTTAATAGCAGCATCTCTTCCTGTGCATTTTGTAATAAAAATCCCTACCAATAGATTTTATCATATAATCATTGTCTACTTTGTTTTTATTATATAAATCGGTAAACGGCGTTTTCTGTTGTCAACTTCTAAGGCAAAATTAATCTTATTTATTGAATGGCCCATATACAGAACCACACACACACACACAAACACACACGCACGCACACACACATATATATATATATATATACACGTGGGTCATTCAATATATATATATATATATATATAAAGGTCTGAAACTGGTTCCAAACACAATTATCATGACTGTATATCTTCAAGAATACTAGAATTAAAGGATATCTTATATAGGAACTTACGAAGTTCGTCATATCATTCACAGATGATATCATTTTCCAAGAACCACTTCCGTGTTTGGTGACTGGAACACATTCGCGGGGCTCTGAAGAGATGTCACGCAATAATACGACCAGAATTTGACAGTTGAAAAATTTCAGTTATGTGGCTGATGAAGTATTTGCTGCAACCAACCGGATGCACTTTTTTTTCTATGTCACTTTACAATTCCTTAGAAACCATGATATTTTCATCTGGAGTAGCCATGAAAATATGGCACCTACAATACTACGGGAAATATATTACGCTGCCAACCATTTCTTCACAACACATATTTCAAATATTCCTTTCGTTCAGACTTTTGTTTATAAGCTTGCCGAAAATCGCTTCGAAAATATATATATATATATATATATATATATATATATATATGTGTGTGTGTGTGTGTGTGTGTGTGTGTGTGTTTGTTTGTGTGTGTGTGTGTGTGTGTAACTGGAATAAATCCGATGATATGTAACATTTAAAAAACAGAATATTGAGACGATGTATGTTTATGTAGGATAATATGCCAACGTTTTGTTATTTTTGTTAAACCATCTTCAGAGTATTTCATAGAATAAGTTAAGATATTTCACGTGAAAAATATTTTAAATGAAAAAATGAAAATATCTTTTGGATGAAACTTTTAAACACCTGCTACAGATTGTCCTGCGGATGGTTCAACAAAAAAATGCATATTGTCACGTGATCTACCACTGAGAGGAGAGAAATAAGAAATTTCCCCTACCCCTCTGTTTTTGAATTAACAGGCCGCCAAAGACTGACCGTTAAAAGAGGAATAAGGAATGTTGGTCAACTTTGCCCGGCCTGTTGAAGAAAGTAAAGAATGTAGGTTAGGCTAACTGTACTCTATAAGCGCACCCGGGTGGAAGAGATAGTAGTCCGAACGAATCGCCTGACATGGTGAAGGAAGAAGAAAGAGGCTAAATGATTGGCCAGAACCCTAAAGCGGAAGTAGCACCCTTTTCGTCAGCGGAAATAGGGATAAAGATTATCAGTTTTGAAGACAGAGGTCGCCGTTAACGGACTGGGAATCTCATGCCAAACTCCGGGCGAAGAAGCAGAACCGAGTTTTTCAGGACAGCAGTTCATGTGATAAGACGAATTGAAACTATCGCCGAAATTCCGGGGAAAACCGGAGAGAATCTCGGACAAAAAGATGACAGCCGCCTTCAAGCCAAGCTATATAAAATCCCGCTAGCCTGTTAAAGAGAAAATACTCTCAGAAGGAACCCGTCAAAAAGCTAAGTAAACCTTAAGACTGTTTCTCCCTCCACCCTTCCTAAGTACTGCAATTACATGCATACACACACACACACACACACACACACACACACACTCTCTCTCTCTCTCTCTCTCTCTCAATTTAAAGAAGGAAGAAAGAAAATAATAAGGAACAAAGACATTTGTATATTTAATATTATCCGCAGATAATATGGCCGACACGTTGAATATGTGTGTCCGCATGTATTAAAAACCTTGTTATATCTTATATCTCTCCTCGTGTTGAAATTTATTCCTTCTGCCGTCTGTTGTTTTTTTGCATGTGCCTTTTCTGCTTAATTCGCTAAATGTCCTATTAACCTTTTAAAAATATTACACGGGAAACGGGAATTGTCGACAACGATAATTAATATTATTATATCTTAACCTAGAGGCCCATATCTTCCATTATCCTAGAGGAAGGAAGAGGTAGTGGTCTGGTGGGTGGGTGTGTAACGTAAAATTTGGAAACCCCCTGCCAGCGGAGGTCAGTCTAGCCCCAAATTAACCCCCCACATAATCTGCCAGTTCCCCTACGGCCAAAAAGGGAATCTTAACTGGAACTTATTTTGCAAGGGATCAAGTGCCAGGCTGCCTTGTCTTCACACGTGCGAAAAATAAACTCCCGTTTTGGGGTAAATATTTTAGGCAGCGTCACAATATTGATTTTAAAAAATACTTCCTCTGAATATTTATTTTTCACACATACACATGCACACACGCACAATCACGCGCACACACACACACACACACACACACAAATATATATATATATATATATATATAGAGAGAGAGAGAGAGAGAGAGAGCATTTGCCCCGAATGTTTCAACAAAGCAAAAATGGGTTTCTTTTTTAATAGACAAGTAAAGAAAGATTACGCAAAAATGACCAAATATCCTTATCTATTCTGAACAATATTTTGGAACGATAAATAAGATAATTTAAAAGAGATAATAACTTTAATCATGGTAATTGTTCGATGGTTGTGTTTTTATACTCATCTATAGAAGCCACCCAAATAGATGAGCAGCAGTAGTTCTCTGATCGAACTATTTCATCTTGCCCGTTGTCCCATTGGTTTCTTATGCCAAGCACCTAGTTAGCCATGGCGTTGACCCTTCATTGGTTCTCTCTGTCTTGACGTCCACCATGCTGCTTACCATGGCTTTCGGGAAAATAACCTTCTGGTGTCGGCACCTCCTGGTGCCGATACGATATATAGCGCACCTTTCGATACGATATATAGCGCACCTTTCGGGAAAATAACCTTCTGGTATCGGCACCTCCTGGTGCCGATACGATATATAGCCTGAAAGACCTCCCGCGAACGATGGAGGATAGAGACGGATGGCGAGAAAGGGCCAGGGATATCCGTGCTGGATATATATATAACATTAACAAAATACGATACTTGCCAGCGGCGAGAAGAAGGTAACTACTAGTAGTGATGACTACTTCGTATATTTTCACCCCCTCACAATTGTGTCCAGTATTTTATCCGGAATAAGACATACCCATTAATGTTTGTTGGTTGGATATATAGCAAATAATATTTAGATAAAGCAATTTGGTTCTTAAGTAAAATGTTATTGAAAGATTGTCTGTGATACCTGAACTTTCATTTCAGCAAGTACACTCTTATGTATATCTTTTCATTGAAATTACCTTCCCCAGGGAAAATGTTGACCTGGTAAACTTATATTCTCAAAGTTGCAATTTCCATCCAGCGGGCATTCTTCTTCAATCCTACAATTACAAGAAGGTTTATGCGTTCTTATTTTTTAAATTCAATCTATTAATTTCCTGTTGTGCCAAGAAATTATTTTAGGAATTTTGTTAGTACATAGATAGCAAATTTTTATGGTGTTTCTATCTAAAATTTTGCTAAAAGGGATATCTCTCTTGAGATGCTTATCTATTAAACTTTAAACATATTTTGTTTTATTAATATTGGAAAGTTTGCCGAAAGGAGGGTTTAGCTATATTTTTCTTTTTTTATTTCTATGAATATTTTTCCAAAATCATTATTTTTATTACTGGTGTTATCTATTCTCTCCTGATGTCCCCCCAAAAAAGTATGGCGTTAAACTTCTCGGTGGAGATGAGAATGGCTAAAGGGGCATTTTCTACCCGCTCACTTTCTGGTGAGTTTCTTTTACTTGCTAAGTAACTTCCTTCTTCTATAGTAATTATTCATAAAAATTTTTGGTATTCATTTGTATTAATTTTCTTAATGTCTAAACCCTCAAGTTTTTTTTTTTTAGGAAACCACTTTTCTATTTTCAAAGATATTTTGACGATAGCCTATTGATTCTTAAATTGACTACATTAGGTATCTTTTTGATTAGGTAGGTATGTGGTTATTTTCATTAAAAGATTTGAAAGAATTAATCAATTAAAAATTTGAAAGAATTAATTAATTGAATTAATTAATTGAAAGAATTAATTAATTGAATTAATTAATTAAAAATTTGAAAGAATTAATTAATTAAAAATTAAATGTAACATCTAAAATATAAACTACACTAAAGTTGGATGAAATCTCAGTTCCCAATCCAAGTGATCTAAATAATTTTCTTTTCGGACCGTTAGGTATAAAAATTAAAGAATCATCTCTGTATAATCTGATTAGACGTAAATTTAACATTCTGCGTAACGTATCTAATATATATATATATATATATATATATATATATATATATATATATATATATATATATATATATATATATATATATGTCAGCGATTTGTACAGAATCAAATATCCCATGGTCACATCGAAGTTATTTAAATAGCATTTAACCCACGCATGGTAATTATCAATTCGTATAGATTTCCTTCATGCTAAAACAATTTATTTCATCTTCAGTAATACTTGTATAATTTCTCGCAATATGTATACTATGTTGTAATAATTCTTTTGATGTGGAGCGATAGAAATCTATAATATCAAATTTGAAGAATACAGTAATTTATTTTATTTTCTATATTTTCTAACAAGTCTCTAGTGTCTAATGGGTATTTCCATAAACTATATCAAGAATTATTTAGTATTTTGGTAATGATTTTTTGGATTATATTTTTAGGAACTAACCCTAATTCAGTCTTTGAAGGGTTGATTAATCTAACTTGTTTATTGTTATTTAAATTCTGTTGAGGTCTTTAAAGAAAATAGAGGCATTTTTTTATTTAATTTCACAATTTTATCTTAAATATTAGGCCTGATAGTAAATTTACCAGTGCCAAAGTTTAAATAATTTAGTTTTCTGATGCAATGTTTAAATACTCAAGTTTTTGACCGAATTTCTAAACATTCTCTATATATATATTCTTTAAAAATAATAGGTCCACAAGACTATGTAAACATTCAGAAACAGGTGTTGGGAAAGAATAAATCACCTAATAACAGATTTTCATGAGGACCTATGAAATTGTTTCATTTTATCACTCTTTAGACCAAAAAAAGAAAATATATTTATATATATATATATATATATATATATGTGTGTGTGTGTGTGTGTGTGTGTGTGTGTGTGTGTGTGTGTGTGTGTGTGTGTGTGTGTTTATTATGTATGTATATATGTATATATCCCACGGAAAATTCCACGGTATTCATGTATGATTGCATGAATCGTTTTTTTTTTTTTTTGTTGTTTTTTGTTTTTGCAATATATTATGTAGAATACTAACAAATGAATAAACAAATAGAAAATCTATCCTTATCAACGGAAAAAAAATACATATAATATTAAATCTCCGTCTGTTTCGAACACTGAAAATAGTTTTTCAAGAATTCTCTCTTTCAACGATGGCATTTTAAAGAAAACGAAAAATTAACATTTCTTTGATGTGTATGTATTCTTTTTCTTCAGCAAATCAAAGTTGTCATCAGGCGAAGATAATAGTGAACATCTGATTTTTCATTAGACAGTAACTGCAGCAAACCTAATAGGTTTTTTCGACACTAAAATACGGACACCAATTGTGACATTGCTGGACCAAATATGACGTAAAAATCCCTTAATGAATAACTAGTAATGTTATCTTAATGGAGGGAGGTAAGTTTCACATCAGTTCTGATATTTCTATAATTAATTCACTGAATTTAAAGTTTCCCTAACCTTGTACATGTTGTCGCATTGGCCTCACCGGCGATGCAAATCTTCAGTGATGATCATTTTGAGGGAAAGGAATAGAATGCAACTCCTTTAAAAGATTATCAAACTCATATTTTTGAAACGAGTTCCAGTAGAGACATATGACTCCGCAACGGCATACTTATAATTAGATTCTTAAATCTGCTGTGTTTAATCCTTCAAAACTCACCCTGTATACAATATCTTGAAATGTGATTTTAGTTCCAACTTTAGAACAGTTGTAGAATACGGGGTGACTTGTTCAATGTTTTCTGATTCACTGGATCTTAAAACATTCGAATGTATTATCACTCATGTGGCCACGTGTCATTTTCAGTGACATAATGAATCTCGTCTTCCACGCTTTCTTCTATCATTCAAAACTTTATACAGATCTCACAAGTACGTTCTGGATCAAGAGTCTTGGGATTTTGTTTTCCTATAGGCAACTCACCCAATCACCACACACACACACACACACATACACACACACACACACACACACACACACACACACATATATATATATATATATATATATATATATATATGCGCGCAAGCGCGCGTGTGTGTATGCGCACATTCGTTTGCTTTTATTAATTACATTATTTGCCAACGTTAAAAATTTCGGGTTTTTAAATATTCATCAGTGCGTAATAATTTTTAAATGAAACTAAAAGATGATAAAGTCTTAAACATTTTATTTCTGTTGATTAAGTTCTGTTTCAAATTTGTATGAGGTAATTAATATAAGAAAATCTATTCAAAAGAAAAATGCAACACATTTTCTTGAAAAAGTCACATCTGATTATCTCCCTATCTATGTGAATGTTTATTTTATTTCAAATCTTTTGGCTTCATAGTTTTGGGTAACTTAGAAAACCGAGAGATAGAAAGAAACAGGTCGACGTTCATTATGACGAAGACGTGTTGTAGAATCTTTAAAAGAGGAATATATGAATAGAATAATATATATATATATATATATATATATATATATATATATATATATATATATATAATGGTTGATATACAGACAGAGATATATTGATTGATAGATAGTGAGAGAGAGAGAGAGAGAGAGAGAGAGAGAGAGACTGCTGGGGTATATAGATTCTTTTTACTTTATCTTGTTTTGATATAAATTTTCGTAAACTAATTACATCAGATAAATCTGAAACAGAATGACATCGATGGAAATGATATGTGTCATCCCTTTTTGTTTCATTTACAAATTTATACACTTTGACGAAGTTTAAAAAAATATCCTTAACGTTGGCAGATTATTCAATAAGTAAAATTATGTTCTAAAGACCTTGCATTTTCTCTTTTTTGCGCAATGTCAGATAGATAGATAATAGTGAGACGAGGATTTTGTCTTGACAGCATTTTTGTGAATGGTCCAATAACCTTGAAAAATCATGTGATAAGAGTGAATTTCTTGATAAATATCTCACGTATTATGTATGATCCAGATATCTTGATCAATCTCCTGGCTTGGTCGGTTAATTTTCAGTACCCCCACGTGAATAGATAGATTGATAGATCGATAGATAGGTGGTAATTTTTCAAAGTTCACCAAAAGTTGCCCAATCAGAGGTTTTGATTACATTTTCGGCAATCAAGTAAAAAATGTTGAAGTTTGTTTTCAAATGTTTCGTAAAATTTTGATACCAAAAAATCTTTTACTTTATACTTCGTTTTCTTTTTGTTTTGTTTCGATTTCTGTTTCTTCATGCGTTAATCTCTCCCTTTATTTAATTTAAATAACAGCCTAATTGATAAGACTTGTTTATCGTCAACAGCAAAAAATGTCTGGATATTTCCTGAAGTTTTATTTCTCATAGAAAAAGAAATACTATTTTTCTATTTTGCAAAATTCAATTAAAAACATTTTATCAAAATCTTCAAATATATTTATCGAAATATAATAATATTTTTTCTGTTGCGGTCACCATACTTCTTAATTTTATGATGCTATGATCTGCATCAACAAATAAATTACCAATTTCATGTAAAGAAAATAAAGAAACTAATCAATAAACAAGTATTTTCAGTTATCATTGACGACAGTAGATTTTGGGGTTTTTTTTAGATAGAAATTGTTTAAATATATATAAATATATATACATGTGTGTGTGTGTGTGTGTGTGTGTGTGTGTGTGTGTGTGTGTGTGTGTGTGTGTGTGTGTGTGTGTTCTAAGCGAAGAAAATAAAAACTCAAAAGCGACATTTTATTTTTTTTCAATATAGGTTGTCGAAGTTTCCACAAAAACGTATATTTTTCCTCCCGTAACAAAATATATTCAACACCAACAAACACACACACACACACACACACACACACACACACACACACACACACACACACTATATATATATATATATATATATATATATATATATATATATATATATATACTTTGACCCCCAACAAAAAGTCTGGTAGCCTGTGTCATCATTGGATGAAGACACTGTTGGCAGCAGAACAGTTATTTTTTTTTTTTTTTTTGCGATATTACATGGATATAATTGTATGTACATTTATATGCGAATTTCATATGCATATGCCTTCATCGATACATAATTAATTGAAATTATATATATATATATACATGTGCGAATGTGTGTGTGTGTGTGTGTGTGTGTGTGTGTGTGTGTGTGTGTGTGTGTGTGTGTGTGTGTGTGTGTGTCCTTCAATTGAACAATATTTTACAAACATCGTAATCTTTTCTTTTTATTATCTTCAGAAAATTAAAGAATTCTTTGAAAATAACATTCAACTTTTTATGTTGCAATTCGACTTTCAATACAAAACAATTTTCTCTTTGAAAGCAAAAAAATTCCCAGCAAAATTTATTAGAGAAATCATGCAATCAACAAATTTCCTTATTTTTTTTTTTTTTTTTTTTCATAACATTTCGTAATATTTCAGCCACTATACTATCCATCCTTCGCCATAATTGCGTCATCACTTATTTTAATTTTTGCTGACCCGAGCAACCAGGCACTTTCGAGAAACCGACGGCAGTCCCCATTTTTGATGGTGTTCCAAAAGAAAGTTTGCATGTGATCTTTGGAACTAAGATCGATATAAAAATATTTCTCTTCAAATTGTCTTCAGTTGAGCTGACTGGCATCAAACAGAAATAACTTAAGCATTAATATTATTTGCAGAAAACTGTCCTTCGGGCGATGTTTTATGTTGGTTTCTGCAAGTAGTCTAATGGGACCTTTAGCCTAAAATAAGAGATGATGTATTTGAATAATGCATTTACTGAATCATAACCTACTTTTTAAAAAACTGTTCACATTAACTGTTCATTTACTTAGATTAACTTAGTTTTGAACAGGTACAGGAATGAGTGACGCCTAACGATAATAAAACTAAGAAACGACCGTGTGATAAGATAACTTGCAGACACTTAGACCACGAGAGGCACGCCTAGAATAAAGTCTTCGTATCGCATTTAATTTATACGTCTGGAGGGATTTCCAAAATGAATCCATCTATTCATGCCTCCTATGTTTCATTGAGCCAAGTTACGACAACCACTCTAGGAGAAGGAAAACCTTTCATCAAACCTGCTGTACTCCGCTTAAAAACTGACTTTTTGTTAAAAACTGCCATCGGTTGTGGAGAAAACTGAACATTAAACTTATTTAGCAAATGATAAACAACACTGAGACTGAATTATTCCGATATGCAAACAATCAACATTTTACGTAGCTCTGCCAACGTTTTTAAAGTCTCCAATTCAGCCTTAAACATCGATCCTACATTATAACTATCTCGAAACTCATTTTTTCTTTTCTTTTTTATAATATTTTTTATTGATGAGTATTTTTGTAAAAAACTGAAATTACTTTCTAATAGATTAATAAAGGAATTATTTCCTCTAAGCGGTCCATTGGTCTAATGGTTAGAGTGTTCCCCAATGGTCTGGGAGACCGGGGTTCAATCCCTGGTTGTGTTATACCAAAGACTCAAAAATGGTACTTGATCCTGCCTTACTTACCACTCAGCATTATAAGGTAAGGATAAAGAGTAAAGTAGAGCAATCTAGAGAATGGAGTAGCGCCCTCCCTTACAACTCGGTGTAGTAGTTATTGAAAAGAGAGTCTTTGGGTCACCCTAGACAAGGGTCGGCCATCTTAACTTACTATTTCTCTACTTTTTTAATCAATAAGAAAAAATAAAGAACTTCAAGAAACAACTATTGTTACTAATTCTTGGATATTTTTAATATGTTCGTTTCTATTTTTTATTCAGTAGATTAGTAGCAATGTATATAACTATATCCTAACTTCCAGTCAAAGACTTCAACTTCATGCCTACCAGGACTTTACTTGGAATCGCCTTGATAAAAAGATATTTGATGAATTATAAAATTCAGTGATCTTCAATCATTTTGGCGCAAAGCCATATTTGAAGGTTTCATTGTAGAGTAAATTAACTAAATTAAGTTGGAATCTGTATAACTCTATTGTTAGGTCGATTGTCTCACATCTTTCTTATGATATAGCAAGAGGCCAAACTTTATTACTTTACTTGTCTTTAGAATGCAACTACTGTCATCAGAGTTCTATATAATGGAAGTGCATGCTGGGAAATGTGTCCTAAGGAAAAGAGAATATGCCTGGATTTGAAATCGGCATGTTATTTTGATTTTAGCTATGTTAAACGCTAGTTTAATAATAGAACCTCTAAGCCAGACAGAAATTAATAAAAATGCAGACAAGAAAGCAATGTTGTTTTTCTATTAACAGGAACTCATTGGTGTCTTCTTTGCTCCACACCATCTTTCAGACAGGAAATTTCTTTTCTTCCTTTCATTTTTTGAATATTCCTATTGCCTTTTCCATATGCAAATTAAGTAGTTCTAGAACGCCAGGCGTGTGTACACCCTGCGATAACATCATATCACGCTGAAAAATATAAATCTAGTTGCTACGGATGTTCGACTGTTTTTGCTTTTATTTCATTTTGTTTTATTTCATTTATTTTTATTTTAGTTTTTTAGCGAAAAATCATGCCAAATATTCGAGACAAAAATAAAATGAAACCAGAAAGACTCGAAGATATATCAGAGAGATTCTGAGAAAATTAGGAATATATATATATATATATATATATATATATATATATATATATATATATATATATATATATATATATATATATATATATATATATATATATATATATATATATATATATGTGTGTGTGTGTGTGTAGATGAAAATACGTTTTCATATTATATATTCTTTTCTATATATTTTCATACTGTCGGATTTATTTCCAGTTTTTCCCAGACACACACCCTCACACACACACACACACACACACACACACACATATATATATATATATATATATATGTATATATGTGTGTGTGTGTGTGTGTGTGTGATATGTTTGTGCTGTAATGGAAATCGTCGTCGGAAATGGATACTATGATCTGAGTTCAAATGGTCGAGAATGCTTTCATTTCGCATACTGCTAATACCAGTGGGAAAGCTATGCATCCAACGCTTTTCCCTTGTGCTGTAGATAATCAGGAGGGTAGACTGGGCTATTTAATCACTGTAAGGCATCCAGTCTAGAATAAGGAATTCAGACATTTTAAACTTCTCTAAAAATATCATATTGTCAAATTATATATATATATATATATGTGTGTGTGTGTGTGTGTGTGTGTGTGTGTGTGTGTGTGTGAGTGTGTGTGTGTGTGTGAGAGAGAGAGAGAGAAAGAGAGAGAGAGAGAGAGGAGAGAGAGTGTGAGATATAAAAAGTATCGAGATAGACGTTTATTTTTTTAAAAGATGTATGTACAACTTATCACTTTATATGACGCACTATCAATTTGAAATAGAATAATGAACCCTATATCGATACATTTTAGACAACTGTTTGGGGGAGAGAATAGAATTTTGCTTGTACCCCACCCAATATATACACCAGATTGAACTTCGTGGATTTTATTTCTGATACTGAACTGAAAGCTCATATAAAATCAAATATTTGAGGATGTGGGGAAGATCAAAAGAAATATAAAAGTAAATTTCATAATCTATAAGATGTGTTCCGTAGGTGTTTTGTCAAATGGAAATCAGTAGATTGAATGGCAAGGAGACGACTTTTTCACGGCTTATTTCTTCCTTAGTAAATAAATCGTCAGTTACGAGACTTTTTGAACACATATCGTACATTGATATTCAGAATACGCAGTTTTATCGAAAACAACTGGAGTTTTATTGGTCGTAAAAGTGCGAAAAACTATTGCTACTGAAAATGTATTTTGTCTGTTTGAATTATGCAAAAGGAATATATCTTGATAAATTATACTGTCCCCTATAATGCATCTATGATTTGTACGGGAAACTTGAACGGAAACGTGTTAAGAAATATAATTGGATTATATTCATGTTAGTTATATGCGCAACTGAGAAAACTTCAGAAGGAGGGCTAACTAAGAGTAGCAAATTTCTTGCAGACTTCCGAAAAATAGCAATGTTACCGTTGAGAATATTTCCTTCCATATTGCAGTATAATGCAGAGTTTAAGTGTCGTAGAAAAATCAACCTGTCAAGTTTCTATATAAAAATGCCGAAACGTTATGAAGATGATGATATATTTATGGGGTATCTTTTTTTTCCAGTGATTAGACCGTAAATTGTAGAAAGAAACTTCCATGTTTCGCTGGAAATTGTATATCTTGATAGTCAATATATTAGACATTAAATAATTTTAAAGCATATATATATATATATATATATATATATATATATATATATATATATATATATATATATATATATCGGCAGAAATACGTGTATACGTGAAACTGGCACTTACCATTTTCTCTGTGTGCTATTACATTTCGCAAAGACCTGTAAGTTTCTGTTCCGATCCCAGTATGTATGGGTAAAATAACTGATATTCAATTCTCCAGCCTATATTCGGTGCCAAGGCTATTAAAAGGAAAGGTACAGAATTCAAGACAGGTGATTGACTCCCTAAGTTTTACGAAAAGATATGGCACAAAAGTGATGGAAGCGAAACTGTTAACGTTGCGTATTCATTTGTTAACTATAAATTATTTTTTAGTTTCCAAGTATCTTCTACTAGTAATTTTAGGATCTCCAATATTTTAAACACTAGGCAGCAAACTATACACTTGGAATATCTGTGTTAAGTACGGGCGAGTTGTGTTTCAAAGAGGTGATAATTGTTCTCGTCAGATATTTGACTTAGTTGTTTGTTTATTTAGATATTAACACAGTAAACTATATCTGTATATCACAGCACAGTGATGTATCTTGAGAAGAGTTTACTTTTATATTAAAGCCATTTGTGGTCATTGTTTGCGATGTTTTATTCCTTTATATTGGTGTGTTCCTGTTGTCGCCGTGATATTGTTCAATGCGTTGTAGAAATATACATACTGATATTTTTATCATTTGTTTGGAGACATTTTTTCCATTTATCTTCATGTGATTTATTATGGCTATGATATTGTTAAATTTGTTGTTTTTCGATTATTACTATAATGGAGTTTACATCTTTATTATAATCTGAGCTGCTTAAGCGGTAATTTTATTCTACCAGTATTCGTTTATTGAAGTCCATGCATGTGATTCTATGTCTGTAGTTTTTTAGTCTAAAGTAAAATGTCAATTCTGACTTTCTAATCTATTACTTTTGGCAGCGTATGCAGTCCAGTAAATAAATTGCATTTTTACTCCTGGAATATATATATATATATATATATATATATATATATATATATATATATATATATGCATATATATATATATGGAGACGGCGTTTTAATAAGTAATGTTTTAAAATCAATTAAAATAAATCCTGAGGTGCCTTTCGACCGACACAATTCGACCGACACTTTTCGAAGGAAATAAGGAAAATTAGCGATTAAAACAATGAGGAGTGTGATCTCAAAAGAAACGAGAGGGTTAAAATTATATGAATTCACTATGGTAAATTCTTTAATAAATCTTATTCGTGGATGGGTTCTGCCTACATAAGATCGGACGCTGCTAACAAATTACGAGAGTTTTAAGGAAGTTAAGATGATATTTTTGTCCAGGCTATTTGCGAAACAGAGACACAAGTCTGAATAATGTTCACATGTCTTTATATTCATTAGATAATTACCAATGGCTGACTCATTGACCTCTCAATACCCGGTTGGACGTACTCTTGTATTCTTACGTGATGTATATTCTCAACTCACACTTTTGGATGCTTCGACCAGCAACGTCAGTTTTGGACTGACATTAAAATCGGTAAACTACAACATCGCGAGCATTATATATATATATATATATATATATATATATATATATATATATATATATATAAACAACTGCTAGGAACTGTAGTATCGCCCAAATACGTATGCAGCCGGAAAATTCTACACTGACGAAAGGCTTGTTTGTTTTGCGAATCAGAAAAATTAAGTTCTATTCACTGTTTTGTTTTATTTCAATTTATCGATCAGTTTCTAATTCGTATATTGATTTTTAATTCTAATTCCCAGCGATTATTTCTTTAGAAATATTTTTATGCTTTTTTTCGCTTTTTATGAAATCCATTTTGCCATGTAATACATTTTTGATGCATCAAATTATAATTTTGTATTTGTCGTTTTAATTTTAATTTGATGTAGTAATTTTATTGGCAGATTGAAAATTTTAATTACTACCTCGATTTTTAAGCAAGATTTTTATATTGATTTTGTTAATTCTGCTTTACTTCTTAAATAAATTCATGTTCACACACACACACACACACATACACACACACACACACACACACACACACACATATATATATATATATATATATATATATATATATATATATATATAATTCTGGTTTATTTTTTAGTCTTAATCACCTATTTTTAATAAAGATATGGTGTTGTTTTGATAATTGTTTTTCTTTTCCTATGAATTATTTTTTTCCAGATTTTGTGTTCAATGTTCATTTGTGGTATTAGAGAGAAAAACGTCTATGATGATTTACGCAATTAATAATATCTATAAATTAATACAGTTATATCTTCCTCTTTATCTACCCACAGACTATAAACATACATACATCCTGTAGATTTGGCGTGTATCACACTAATGTGGAAGAGATGGAGAGACGGAGGGAAGTAAAAATTACCCCCCCCATCACTATGAATATAGGCTTTTACCCGTCGGGTCAGAAGAATGGTTGCTTTCTAAAAACGACTAAAACGTTATCTAATAAAAGTAGAGTTTTTTTTTTTTCAAAACTAAACAGTAATAATGTAAAAACAATAGACAGTGATTATATTACAAAATATGATGATTGCAGTTGTACCTCAAAGAACTAAAAGAAAAACTATAGTAAGCACGACTTTGAGGGAAAGTTGATCCACTGGGAATTGTGCAAATGATTAGAATTTGACCATTCAGAGAAATGGTATATGCACAAACCAGAATCTATCCAAGAATATGTCTGTGTAATAAAAGTAGTTCTTTGACGCTATTAATCTACACAAATGGCTATTACCATTTGATTTGTTGTCCTCGTGGTGTAATGGTTAAAGCGATGAACTGCGGAATCGTAGTACGCGAGTTCGTACTCCAGTCGCGCTATTATGTTCACTTTCGGGCAAATACCCTTGGGAAAGGTATGAACCCCCTTATTCTCCCTCCAGCTATGGGTAAATAGTAGGACGGACTAGGTTCTTCAGCCTTGTTGAGGCAACTAGTCTAGGAGAAGGAAAAACTCTGAATTCAAACCTGTTAAACTCCGCTTAAAAATTGACCTTGTGTCATATCCTGCCCGAGCGGAGGGGTTGGTAAATAGTACCATTTGATTTGTTGTTAGATAACACAACAAAGTTTGCAAGTTAAAGAGTCAACAAACCTTGTATACAATTGCTAGCAAATTGTTAGTATTTAGTAGTAATACCATATTTAGTATTTAGTAGTAATACCATATAACAATATGCAATTGTTGAAAATATGAATGGTTCTTTGAAGTTATACTTATTTACAAAGTTCAATTTGGATTAATTCTAAAAACGTTTTTTGTCTGATTCATCTAATTTTTGAAAAAAGCGCAATAAATCTTAATTTTCATGATTAGCTCTATTATTTAAGCTCTTTTTCGTTAAAATTCAGCCTAAAATGCGTGAGCAAGAAATAAAACGACAAAGCATCTATTATTTGCTTAACGCCGAATCCAAACTAAGATAAAGTTCTGAAATAATTGGAGTTTCTTTATAGCCTCCATTAAGACAAGACCATAATTCCCTTGATTACGCTAAATTATTATGTTATTAAGAAGGAATGGAATAAAATGTTTGAAGAATTCATTTTGAAGGCATGCAAGTTGTTTCGAAGACGTGCTGATACAATCGTTAAAAATGGCGACTATATTGAATAAATTTACTACTCTGTGTGTGTCATTTTCTTTTGTTGCTTATTTTTTAAAATTAAAATTAATCTTGTTTTATAAGAGAGTTGTTTATTGTTATACCAGAATATTCCAAATTTTACTTCAGTACCCAGTTGCTGATTTTAATATTAGTGTTGTCTGGATTGTTTTGATTCTTCCTCTGATCTAATTTCCAAGCCTCTAGGGACTGCTCTAAGATCAATGACTATAATTGATACCACCGTAATTTTCAGGTCCCACAGTTGTTTTTAACTCTGGTATGATCCTAATATTGGATTATGTTTTTGCTTTCTTTTATTTTCAGTTTATGGTCTATTGGCACTGCAAAATACAAAAGATGGCAATTTATTTTCTTCTTTTAATTGATACTACGTCTTCAAGGTGTCCCCATGGTGTAGTGGCTAAAGTGTGGAACTGTGACATTTTAGTAAACAAGTTCGAACCCCAGTCATGTCATTATGTTTACTTTTTGACTGATACTATTAGAAAATATATTAACCCTCTTATTCCACCTGCTATAGGTGATATAGTATCACTGCTATTCTTATATTAGTATGGTTTTTGCGTTAAATAACCCACAAAGGTGGATATACCCAAATCGAACCAATACTACATCTGGGCTTCTGACTGGGGTTATTAAATAGGAATATACTGACTTCGGCATCAAAATAAAACAGGAAGAGTTGGTACTTCGTAAATCCAACCGACAAATCTCACAAGAACGGAATACTTATTTATCGAGAAAATTAACGCAGGAAATCTTGATTTCTAGGTAGTTTCAAAAAACTGCTTACAAAAACTTCCTGACGTTGTATAAACCTACATTTCCATGAAATTAGATTTTTGAAAATTGATTTAGTGATTTACTTTTCAGCAAGACTCATTTTTTATTCATCATCATCTTTGTATTATCGATTCTTTTTCGACTGCTCATTCGAGAAACACATTTTACCGCCCTATGATGTCCTGTGAAGTCAGTGGCCTATGTGACATTAGCCACGACGGGACATCAACGGCTGTCCAGGCTGTAATTACCTGATGTCAACGCGAATGTGATTAGGCGAACTTCTTGGCTCCATATTTTTGCCCATAATTTGTCATGTATGTACTAGGATAGGTTTCATGAATAAAAATGATAATAATAATTATAACAATGTTACTCATATATGTATATCCGCAATTTTGTCTTGGTCATACATTAATTCATGCGTATGTTAATGCACGTATACAATTTGAATGTTAAGGAATAGATATGTAAAGAAAGATGGAATTATATATTCTAAATGTGTATATAAATCTTGATATATAATAATTTTCCAACAGTTCCGTATGAATCGCTAGAATCATTGTGGTGTAATGGTTAAAGTACTAGACTGCAATATCGAAGTAAGCGAGTTCGAACCCCAGTAGTTCTATTATGTTCACTTTTGTACAAATAATTTTGGAAAGGTATGAACCCCATTATTCCCCCAGCAAAGAGTTGAATAGTATCTCTTTTGTTATTCCACAAAGATGGCTTTGGTAATAATTAACCCATTAAGGTTTAAATGCTATTAAACAAGGAAACCAAACCGAAATGCGAGTATATGTGTAATATAATTAGAGATGCCGGATGATGATTTAAGTAATAATGGTTTCTTAGCTAGACTTTAAGGTCCCCCAAATCTCGGTCAGGATAGCAGCCGATATCCAAATTAAAAATAGAAATGTATTTGCGGGAAATAGGCCGCTGACTGTGATTGGCTGAAAGAAACTCCAACGAAAATCCGATAAAAGTGGATGAGGGATAGGAAAACGGGATAAAGAGGGAGTTACACTAGTCACGATGATCTGATAACAGCCAAAGCTTACGGAACCCATTTTGGGTGAGCTCCTCGAAAGGGGTCCCACTCTTACAGCGAAGATATGAAGACAGAAACTCGAGCAAACATTTGTAACGTAATTAAACGGCTCATAGAAAATTGAATAAATATATGAATAAAGTAGACAGTCTCCGAATAGCCAGGCCGAGATACTCGTAGTAATTAAAAATTATTCGGGTGAACTGGAGGTCCAATGATCTAGAATGCATGTGCGGAGCGAACGGAAACAGATATTTCTGCTCTGACATGACAGGCAGAAGTGAGGGGACGACTCGTGTCCTTTTGAGAAGTTGACCTCGAGTCATGGTAAGATAAAAACGAAGTTAAATACCAGCCACAAAGATGTAACTAGGCAAAAGTTCACGTGCACAAATTTTGGGGCGCATTCCAAAGGGGTCGTTAGACAAGACTCAACCCAGCGGACAAGACTGTTAGAACCAGAAAAAAGTTCAAGTTTGGTGTCTGCTCATCTTTTTCTCACGAGGATATATTACTTATATTTGTCTGGCTAACTCTGTCGTCTTAGTTTCCATACTGTCTTTCTTTATCCCGACGCTACCTACAGGTGCAGTAATCAATAAACCTTTGTGTAGTTTCACAGCGTTTCTTGTGCGTCCATCACTTTACCATGGCAGTGTCAAAACGGAGTCGAAAAACCTCTTCGGTACAGCAATGGTATACATTTGTGAGAACAAAAACAGAGAACGAGAAAGATAATATTAAGGTCTATGCCCTCCCCCCTCTCTCTCTCTCTCTCTCTCTCTCTCTCTCTCTCTTATCACGAGACAGTTTTATTTTTCTCAGTCTAGCTGAAGCGGTGGATACATTTTTCATACACTGCTTCTCTTTCCTCGACTACTTCTAAGATGTGTAGTAGCGAATGAATTTTTGTATTAGCGAACGAAGATGGTGTTTCGTGTGTGTTAGTCACTATTTCTCACGGAGCGGTAACAACGGGCATCCGACTTTCACTTGAAGCTTAGTGCTACACTAATAGACCCGTTAGAACCGTAAAGATACAAGCGCCTATTTGAGAACTGTAACGTTAAAAACTTCTCTTCGATGCCTTGATAGTATTACATATGTAAATGTGTATGCATGCAAACTTGGACAGATGATCACATAGGCGAGAAATTATTATCGATGACATACTAATTTAGATATATATGTTCGCTCACAGGTATTGAGCCGTCTTTATTTATGAATATAGCAAACTATATATATATATATATATATATATATATATATATATATTCTTATGTTTATTTATCAATTTTAAGGCCATCACAACCCGTTTAGAGTTATTGTATGCCAACAGTTTAGGGAATCACGTTCATTGTACTTGTATGTTGTAAAGTATTCCTGTCAAATACTTGTAATTTCCTCACAACTGTATGATTTCACGTATTCCTATATAATAATTATGTGATTTCAAATAATAATTTCTCTGTAATAACTGCTGTTGTTTTCACACAGTTATATACTTTAAAGTAACTAATAATAAGTAAAGTAAAGTTGGCGACCATAGTCGAGGGTGACCAGAAGGCTCCCTTTTCAATAGCTACTACACCAAGATGTAGGGGAGGGTGGTACTCCTTTCCCTGGATTGCTCCACTTTACCCTTGATACGTACCTTGTATTGCTGAGTATTAAGCAAAGAGGTATCAAGTCTTTGGTATGACGCGACCTGGGATTGAACCCAGGGCTCCCGGACCATGGGCAAACACTCTACCACTTCGTAAAATATTATAACTTCAAGTAACTATGCTAGATAGAAATAATTCGTAGTTATATGATATCAATAATTTCTATCTAATATGTAGACATATCCTCATTGCCTTATCGCTTAAGTACTAGACTACGTCCTCAAAGTAAGCGAGTTCAAACCCCAGTCTCGCAATTACGTTAACGATGAGACTAATATCTTTGGTAAATGTATAAAATTCCTAACTATGGGTTAAATAGTATCACTATTTTTTCTACGAGTCTGGCTTTGGCATTAATTCACCCATGAAGGTTTATGCGACATTAAACAAAGAAACCTAAACAAACCTATCTAGAACGAATAATTCTTAAATATGGATTTGACCGATTAATTGGACGCTAACACGAGCTTCCACGCTGTGTCAGAGTGAACCTTGACGTCCCTACTCGCCAGATCCCAATATCAGTAGCCTCATCACCAGTTGAAGTTTAGTGTCATATCAAGAACACCTTGGGGGTGGGCGTCCAGTCAACGTTATCTACGTCCTACTAACCTGGTGATTAATGAATTTAAATCAAGAAATATCCAGTTTAGCCTAAATGACATATCCAAATATCAATGTCAGTTAAGTTTTTAATCTCTTCCAACTGCTCTGAACAAAATGTCGGAAACATTGATAAACCCCCTTTAAACATTTGACAATTTTTCTATCATTTCTTTTTTTTTTTTTTTTTTGAAATCTAAATAAACCTAACGCTTTGATAATTTTATTACAATAACATTTTCATCACCTTGAAAAATTCTTCTTTTTTAAAGAATAAAAACTTAACGACTAGAAACGAATTTTCAACTGGTTTAGATACTTGTTCGAATAGGAGTATTTGTAAAATAATAATTAACCGTGCCATCGTGATGTGGTTCGGTTTCTCTCGCTCTGACGAGCATGAAGTATTTTTTCGTTGTCTTTACTTCCATGTCCATTTTCGTCCGCAGTGGCAGTAACAATTTATTACTGATCTTAAATTCAAATAAATTATTTGTATTGTATAAAACTTCCTAAAACTATGTAATTTCCTATTTATCATTTTTATTAGATAGAGATGATTAATACCATATAATTGTCGGCAAATAAAGGATAAACATTTGATAGAAATAATTACTTGAAACCGCAATTCATAAATTATTATTATATACTTAGAAGAGTCCCAGAGACATGAAGAGACTTGCAGTCATTCTGAATCCACAATAAAACTATCATGAAATACTGGTTTAAAAACTCATAAGGAGCGAAAGCAAGAACAGTAAAGACACAACAAAACAGATGTAAATTATGTGGGAGTAGAGACGAAACGATCAATCACATAATAAGCAAATTCAGTAAATTTGAGCAAAGAGAGAATAAGATTAGACAGGACTGGTGGGGAAGGTGATCCACTAGGAATTGTGCAAGAACAAATCGTATATACAAATCACAAAATCTGTCCAAGGAAATGAGACGAACAGAATTCTTTGGGATTTTTAGACACAAATGGATCATCTAATCTCCGCCAGATGATCTGGCTTTGTCATAGTCAACAAAAAAGAACCTGCCAAAGAGTGGACTTTGCCGTTCAAGTTATTCACAAGGTAAAGCTGAAAGAAAGCGAAAAGAGAGATTAGTGCCTAGATGTTGCTAGAGAACTGAAAAAAGTACGGAACATGAAATTAACAGTGATATCCATTGTAATTGACGCACTTGGTACACCCACCAAAGGAGTGGTACAGGAATTGGAAAGAAGAGGACAAGAGGGGACCATCCAAACTACAGCATTGTTTAGATTGGCCATAATACTATGAAGAGTCCTGGAGAATCGAGGAGACTTGCTGTCACTCAGACCCCGGCGAAAAACCCACCCCAAGTACTTTTGTGAAGAACTCTCAAATGAGTAAATATAAATTTAAATTTGACCATACGAACAAATGGTATATGCACAACCTAGCACCTGTCCAAGAAAATGACCCACAAACTCCAATGGGATTTGACATACAAACGGATCCCTTAATCTCCGCCAGAAGACCAGGCTTCTGAGAAAAACCACCAGCGAAAACTGGTGCGAAAGTCTCTCCAGGAGTAAAATAATAATAATAATATTAATAATAATAATAATAATAACTTTTATAATAATAATAATAATAATAATAATGAGAGCTTGAAAAAAGACTGAAGGATTTGGAAATCTTAGAAATAATTGAAACCATAGAATCATCTAGAATACTGAGAAGAGTTCTGGAGAACTGAGGAGACTTGTTGTCACACCAAGTAAAAAACTACCAACTACCGCTGATGTGAAAAAAAACTTGCTAGAAGAAAATGATTATAAATACGATAGCAAGGGTGGTCAAGAAACAGAAATAAAGGACCGTTGGTGAAGCTGAGTGACATAATATAACATCATTCACGGATGATCGGGGTCATCGATAAAGACGATTTATTGGTAAAATGTGAAGAGTTTTACTTCGTCTAATAGACAAGATGTTGTAAAGTTTTTATTTTCATTCACTCAGATTAGTACAGATCTATTTTTTGTAGTTTTTTTTATCGATATTTCGACTATAGACTTCTATGAGTGTCTGTTGTATTTAGTATTCCAAACTTTGTCTCAAGGAATCAATATTAACTTCCATAAACGTCATATTTTGTAGCTCTACCTTCAGGCTTCCTATACAGTCATTGATTGACTGTTCCATTGAACATATGACCCTCGAGTTAAACCGGAAAATTTCGTTCGGGTTTTTGGGTCTTGGGATTATATTTTTGGAACCATAAATTCCAAGATTTTCTTTTTTTTATTTTTGTTCCCAATATCCTGTTGGTGTATATGTCTACTTCTTGGATCGAATGGTTGTGGCTGTGCATCTATGTTCTTTTTTTTTTTTTAGTTAATCTTCACGGGTCTTCCATAACTAATATATTGACATCTTCCCATACACGTTTGACGCAGAAGTTAACGGAAGACAATTTCCCGTAAGGTTGCAAATTATACCTAAAGCAGTTTATAATGGGAAGAATAAAAACTTATGATTAATTCCCACCTATATATATATATATATATATATATATATATATATATATATATATATATGTATATATATATATATATATATATATATAGCCTTGTCATCTTGCGTGGTAGAATACACCGATTGTCTCTCGAGAGAAACCCCCTCCAATGAGTGTCCCTTTAATGATAGTAAACCATTTGATCGTGAAGTGCTAGCAGAGTACTCCATCCTTGTCATTACTCCCAGATCCTTTCTTATTCAAAGTTATAGAGTAAAAGATTAATATTAAATAGAACTATAAGTATTTAATAATAATAATAATAATAATAATACTTGAAACCTTTAAATAATGTATCGAAAAATTAGGGTTTGATATCAATATTTAGTGTCTTTAGTATGACATCAGACTGCATCTGATGTTAAGGCTGCATGTTATATAGTCATCTGCTGATTCATGCAGAAATATACATATATATGCTGGATATTTACCGATGCAACAATAATTAAGACGCCCGATGATAAAGTCGCAAGAAAAAACGACGCACGCAAGGAAGACGCAGGAAGACTTCTTTATAAAATATTTTACCTCACATCTTTATTTGTAAGTTTCGAAAGGGTTGTTCCAAGTTTGCGTGTGAGAGGGAGCCGAGGGCCGAACATTACTGAAATATTTTGACCCTGAAGTTATGGCCGTCAGCGGTGTGTCTTTCTCGTTCTCCATGGTTGCTCAACCGAGCACTGGAGTAAACTCTTCCGTGTGCTGGCTTTCCTTACTACAAGGCGTCTACCACCGTCTTCCACTGTACTGCTTGCCCTCCTTCTCGCCTATATCCAACTGTCCTCAATTCTTCGGCCTTATATTACCTTCAAACTCCCACGCAGTAATATAGACTCGCCTCAACGCCTGCGCAACCTCTTCCGATTTCCAGCGACCGGGATGTGTCACTTCCTTCCGGTGCACCACCTTGAATGGCATTTTTGGCCGGGTCAAAAGGTCAAAACATAACATGCAGTCCCTGAGTTTTGGAAATATTCTGGACCACTTCATTTCCATTATTGACCAGGTGACGTAGTATCTGTTAGTGCCTCATACATGGGTCAATAAGAATTGTTCAGTTTTTTTTACTAAAGATTATTATTAGTTATTTGAAACCATACAACTTTGTGCAAAGGAATATTTGATTATAAGAAGCATTATTGTTAAATCGCAAAACTTGAAGCTATTTAACTGAATGAAAACTAAAGGACACTAACTCGCCTAAAAATAAAGTTATCCACAAACTATTCACTTATAAATCACCACCCCACACAAATATCTGAACACTCATAATGTGAGAATGATAATATTTAATACATAAGTTGGCCGAATTTAGTCGAGGGTGACCCAAAGGTTTCCTTTTTATAAGCCACTACATCGAAGTGCTGGGGAGAGCGAAAATCCTTTCCCTGGATTTCTCCACTTAAACTTAATTCTTACATTCTATGGCTAAGTGTTAAGCAAGGAGGTATCAAGTACCTTTTTTGAGTCTTTGGTATGACGCGATCTGAAATTGAACCATGGTCTCTCGGACCATTGGCGAACAATGGAACTGTTCCTCGGGAAACAGTGATTTACGTAAGAAGTGGATCCGGTGACCGGAGTTCAAATCCTGGATCAGGCGGCTTGCATTTCATTTCAACTTTAGAGCAGTGGGAAAGGGATGATTCATTTTCTTTTCCCCTTGTCATTTGGAACATTATAGCATAAATGGCGATTTTTACAAGAAGAAAAACTCTGAATCCAAGCCCTTTGTACTCGGTTTAAAGATTGACCTTGTGTCTTCCCCTACCCATGACGCAGGGGTTGAGTCAATACATTTAAAAAATATTGGAAGTAAGATCAAAATCTATCTGCCAAACTTCAATACAATAAATTTTTGGCTGCCAAACCTCAAGTGAAACTCAGAGTCAAGAATCTTAATCTTCTTTTTATTATTAACAAATTTTATGCTGAAAATATCGAAAGATTGTTCTGTATATGTGTTGATCATAGTAAGACATTAACTGATTCAAAACGATTTTAATAGTAAATTCCTATCATAATTTTATATTCAGTAGCAAGCGTAAAAGATCAGAACGATGTTAAGAAAAAGTTTAAATGCGAAAAAGAAATTATTTTAAAGCTTCATTGAACATTTGATCAAAGAAAAAAAGGATATAAAGGTAAATTATATAATTCCTAAGTATAAAGCTCAATATTTTGATAAAGTTACATGAACTACATCATATTAAAAAAAATTGACGTTCAAAAACATCAGAACGATTAACAAAATGATACTATTATAATGTATATATCATATCTAAAGGAAAATAGAGTTTATAATTCATTAGTACTTGTTGTGTAGACTTTTACTTTCAATAACAGCTTGACATCTTTTGCTACACGAACGAATATATGTCTTGCATTATTCAACGGATATTTTCTACCTTTCTTCTTTCAAATTAGTCCATAGTTTTTTGTTTTTTTTGCTGTTTCACTTTGTAACTTCCAAACATTCACAATAGAATCCATGCATGTGCTTTGAGCAGGCTACACATCATAGTAATAACCCCCTCAAAAAGAAATGTCTAAACAGACGTTGCTGTGTGACACAGAGCTTTATCTTGCATAAATAACGCTGGTTGATTAATAGCATTTATCAATTTAGGTACATGTTTCTTCAATATCTCTTTGTACACAGTTGCGTTAATTTTACTGTGTAGCCTCACAAGAGATCCTGTGACAGAAATCATGCCAAACACCATCATACTTTCTCCTCCAAATTTAACGCTGTTTTTAGTACACTGACGCGAATATGGTTCTCAAGCCTGCAGGGAATGACCCTTCTCCCGTCTGAACAGGTGAAACTTTGATTCATCACTGAAAGAAACATAATCCCACTGTTCTTCAGTCCATATGACGTGTTCAGTGGCATATTTCAATCTGCTCATTTGTTCTTTTAAGAAATGTAAGGCTTCATAGAAGCTACTCGACTGTTCAAATTTATTTCATTACGTCTTTGGGAAATAGTGGGATTTGATATTTTAATGCCAAAGTTAGCATTAGCTCTTTTAGAGATAGCGGTTGCTGTCGCAAATCGATTCTTTTTTTATTTATGACCAATCCATATGTCTTCCCTTGCAATAGTTTTCCTATACCAGCAAGTTTGTTTCTTGGCTTCACATGATCGAGTTTCCTTAAGTTTTCGTTTAATAACTATGAATAGCACTTTTAGATTTTTACACAGTCTTTGAAATATCCCCCACCGATAGTCTATCTTCATAACGTAACTGTACAATTAGTTTTCAAAGTTCCAATGATATCACAGATTTTTTCGCCATATTTACTATACAAGAGCCGGTGTAATTTAATAAAATATTCTATTTTATATTCTTACAACGAATTTTTTTTAACAATTCACAAAAATTATCGAATTTTGGGGATTTATTTAATTGTTCTAATGTTTTTGATCATC
This sequence comes from Sepioteuthis lessoniana, assembly GCA_963585895.1. Classification (NCBI taxonomy): domain Eukaryota; kingdom Metazoa; phylum Mollusca; class Cephalopoda; order Myopsida; family Loliginidae; genus Sepioteuthis; species Sepioteuthis lessoniana. The sequence continues at coordinate 282,879 of CAUZXS010004941.1, forward strand.
TATATTTTTCGAATGTTATATATTTATTCTTATAACTTTATCAAAACAAGTTTATTGGACTCTATACTTTGAAATTATATAATTTACCTTTTTATACTTGTTTTTCATTGATGATATATTCTATGAAGCTTTAAAATAAAAACAATTATTTCGTATTAAACTTTTTCTTAACATCGTTTATAACGAATTGAGCATTCTGGTATCTGGTAAGGTAAAATGTACACAAAAGAAACCTAACACATAATGACTTTTAATTCCCGAGCTTATGTATGTCAACTGTTGGCTGAGCGGCAAGCTACAAAGTAAAGTTGAGCGGGTTTCGATCCCAGCATCAAGCATCCTACATGTCTAGGCACACAGAAGAGTTATGATTCAACGAAACAGTCTATCTGTGGATGACAGTATATATATATATATATACATATATATATATACGCTCCCCCATGGGGGTTGAGCACTCTGGCGAAGGAATTGTCGGCCGCCCCTAGCGTAATGCAAAGCTCTTCGTAAGAATTGAGCACTCTCGTAGCCGATAGGGTATTAAAAATGTAAACAAAGGCTGCTGCTGCTGTTGCTAAAAATAAAATACCTTAAAATTCCCTTAGCCAACGTAGTCCGCTTGTAGCTGTGTGGTCTGAAACCTTAATCTATCGTAAAGTTAGACGGGTTTCGATCCCGGCTTCGAGCGTCCTGCGGGTCTAGCCACACTGAAGAGTTCTGATAGAACGAAACAGTCTGTCTGTGGATGACAATATATATATATATATATATATATATATGTATATATGTGTATATGTCTAATGTTAGCATAAGCTAGAAAGAGATAGCCACCCACCACAGCTGACTTTGTGTCTACCCTATAAGCTCTTTCACCGATACTGAGAACTCTTTATTAATGAATATATATATATATATATATATATATATATATATATATATATATATATATATATATATGTGTGTGTGTGTTTGTATATTTATATATACATCGCAAGAAAATTGTTTACATGTCATTTTCTATTTCATTTTAGCTTTTTTGTCCAATTAGTTGTTGGTGAGTTGATTATTTGTTTAATTGTATATCAACCTTGGTCGGTTATTCAGTGTCACAGCAATCTTTGGAGAACAGTAGGGTACAATTTAGCCAATAGATGGGAGGAATAAAGGTGTTCATTCATTTCTTAAGGGTATTATTCCGAAAGTGAAAGTAATGAGTTTGAACTCGATTATTACGATCTCACAGTACAGCACATTAACCACTACTCCACGTGGATCTTTCACGGTTTAATTCAAGAAAAAAAAGTCGACGCAAATACTACATTTACGTATATTTGATAGCCTTGTAAAATCCATGCGTTTCTATGCTAGCAATTGTCTAATCGATGACCGATCAATAGAAACTGGAATGAAGTCGCACACACAAACACTACTCACAGCTAGTTGAGATTGACTTTTTCTTCGACGCAGGCGGACAACAATATTACTGAAAATGAAGCCAGCACACCTACTCGTTCAGTCAGCACAGCTTGTTCTTAGTTTGCCGAACAGATGCCTCGATAGCTGAGGAATCAGAGAGAAAAGGATATTAGATGACTGAACCGATATGGTCACATGATTCATTAGGTCATTACAGTAGACGCATTAGATGATTCTTGCGACGTCTTTTATATATGCTCAGGGTTACACATACCCAGAAAGACAATTTGTGTCTGATCTTAGATTCTGAGAGTTTAAAACTGAAACGGTCACACGCACGCACAAACACACACACACACACATACACACACATATATATATATATATATATATGTACATATGTTGACCGGTCTATTGGCTTAATGAGTAGAGTGTTCACCAATGATCCAGGAGACCAGGGTTTAATCCCAGGTCGAATCATACCAAAGATTCAAAAAACGGTACTTGATGCCGCCTTGCTTAACACTCAGCATTATAAGGTAAGGATGAAGGGTAAAGTGGAGCAATTCACGGAATGGAGCAGCGCCCTCCCTTTCACCTCTGTGAGAGAACTATTGAAAAAGGAGCCTTCGGGTCAACCTCGACTAAGGTCGCCAACAACTATATATACATATATGTAATATGTAATATGATAATAGATGAATATATTTTATTTTATTTTATTTTATCGTATTGAACTATATAAAATAAAATGATTTGTGCAATGCTTTAATAACTTAAAAATACTTTTGAATAAATATATATATATATACAATTATAATCATTTACTGTTATATTATATAATAGCTCTATTAGAGATATTGAGCATGTTTTGAATTATATATATTTAGTGTATATTTACCAACCACTCTGCACAAGCTGTATGCGTTACAAGAGCATATTTTAGCGGAGTTTCATCATCATCATCATCGTCGTCATCGTTATGTCGTGCCGCTAGCACGGATATCCCAGACCCTCTCTCGCCACTTTTCCCTATCGTTTATCGCCTCTGGCAGGTCTTCAGGGCTACATCCCGTTTCCTCCCATAGCTGCTAAATATATGCTCATGCTGGTCGTCCTGCTTTTGCCAGGCCATATGTGGGGGTCCATAGGAGTACGTCGCTTATGAGCTCGTCCCCGCTTCTCCAGCAGTGTCCTGCATGTCTAATTCGTCTAACTTGGATAGTTTTCGTGATGGGAGGCAGGTGGCAGTATAGTTGGTGTCTTGTGGGCTATTGCCACCAGGACTTGTTCAGTATTGCTCGCAGCATTGTTGTGTAAATGCCGTCTAGCTTCTTATCCAGCCGTTTTGTTAGCGTCCATGTAGTGCATCCAGACAGCTGCTTGGAAGAAAGTGCGTTTCATTTTATCAGTTAGGTCTGATTTCCATATGATCGATAGCCTATTCATAGCCGTCCATGCCTTCGTTAGCCGCGTGTTGATGTCCTTTTCGGTTGATGAGACGCTGCTTCCTAGCTAAGGGAATTTGTCTACTAGTTTAAGAGGGTTTCTCTCTAGTGTGGAGATGTCACCTGTTTGATTAAAGCACACATATTCCGTTTTATGTGCATTGACATGGGGACCTATGCCTTCGGCTGCTCATTCCAAACTGTGCAGAAGTGTTTCGTCTTGGTTGGGTGTTTTTGCGGGGTATCTTCTGCTTCTATTCTTTGTCAGCTCGAAGCCGTTTTCTCAGATTTTATCAATCGATGTTCTAAGCATGTAATCTAGAAAAATGATAAAGAGGTATGAAGCTAGCATGTCTCCTTTTAGTACTCTTGCTACCAAATGTTTTAATTCAGACTTTTCCTTCTCCAAGAACGGTTACTACACAAGGTTGAAAATCACAGTCTGCCCTACTATTTACCCATAGTTTCAAGAAGAATACTAGGATTTTTAGCTTTCTCAAGAGTGAAATGCTATGTGAAATGCAAACAGTCTCGTTCAGATTTTAAACTAGGATCTTCTTATCAACTACCTACAATGGAAACCATTACACCACCAGTGCCTCCAACCATGGATATATATATATATATATATATATATATATATGAGGTGCATACGATAAGTTTCCCGACTCTGGACACTGTTATTGATAGTACACACATGAAACTCTAGTCTCTTTCGAGGTAGTCTCCTCCTACAATGCACTTGTTATACCGTTCCAACAACTTCTGGAAGGCCCTATGGAAGTCCTCTTGTGTAAGGGTGTCAATGACCTTCGTCACAGCCTCTTTTATCGCCTCAATTGTCTCATAACGACAGCCTTTGAGCTTAGGGAATAACCAAAAGTCACAGTGAGTAAGGTCTGGACTACAGGGAGGCTGAGGAACTGTCTTGATGCCCACTTTGGTCAAATAGTCTGTGACAAGGAGGAAATTGGGGACGGGTGCATTGTCCTGATGGAAATACCACTGAACCGATTAGAAGAGTGTTGGCCTCTTTCGACGGAATCTCTTCCTTAACTCCCTTAAAATCTTAACATAGTTACCCTAAACCTAACCCTTTGACCAATCAACTGTGGTGTATTGACTTCCTTACTCCTCCCACATGTCTCATCATCCCTCACAGACTCTCTGCCTTCCTTGAATCTCTTATGCCACTCGAAACTTCATGCTCGATTTTTGCAAGATGGACCTAAAGTAGTCTGAAGCATTCGATACGTTGTTTCTGTGGCATTTTTTCCAAGTTTAAAACAGAATCTTATTGCATATCGTTCTTCTAAAATGTCAGATTGCATTTTTGAAATTCACCAGCTGTGACAATCAGGATTTAATAGGGTGTATTCCGATTCCTGCAGTAGCTGTACATTTGAACCTGAAATCATAAAAATTGGTCAGTCATCTCATAAAATGATATACTGAATTTTCAAGAGTCTACGACATAAAATAATATACTGAATTTTCAAGAGTCTACGACAATTTTAAATGCCCATACGAAAAAAGTCTGGAAACCTATCGTATGCACCTCGTATATATTGGTTCAAATTTGAAAATTACTGCGAAAAATGGATTCATTCTGAAAAGAATTATTTTTTAACACGTGTTTCTTCATAAACCATCTAAAGAAAAACAAATAACTAGATTATAGATTTAGTGAACCATTAGATGGGGCAAGAAGGAAAAAAAGGTGCTCTTTAAACTGGATCCCATAACAGCAACCTAGAACTCTTACTAAGTTGTGAGTTATATACGAATTCTTTTTATCCGCAAAGACCAGATTCCTAAAATACATGTAAGGTGCTTTCAGAATACAAAGTTGAAAGTTGGTACGTGCAAGAGCTAGCACAGTAAAAGCACAGTTCTTATTAGACTTAGAACCGTCCAGATTAGCAAAAAGATGCGAAGCAATGAGAGAGTCTGCATTCTGAGTAGTCGAATTGGATACAGCATTTGACTGTGTAACCGACTAATGAAAGGCGTGTGCTGTTTATAGGAATTTCAAGTCTGATTATTGTGACTGATATAACGAATATAACATTCACATTTATATTGTTAAATTAAGAAACATTTTTATGATGAACAGGCACATTATCCTTTACATCCAAGGAAAAATCATGAATCTCAAATTAACAACAAAGATAAAGGTTAAGGGATCTTTTAATTTATCCAATCGAAATTGTAGAATTATAATCTAACCAAGGCAATTTCAAATAAACAGGAACTTTTTAGGGCCCAACTTTAAATCTAGGGTAAACTTGTTATATTGATTTCGGATTGTCATGGAAACTATGTCTTCAGGATAACCAATATTTACGAGAATGGTTTGAATAAACTCAAGTGTAGGTGCCACTTTAGTCTTCAAAGGATCATAAGGGCCGGGTAAACAAAGATGTTTATAAGGTTGATTTTCCGCTTTTTGGGGTGTTGAAGTGGACTCATGAACCCTTAATATAAAGTGAAAGTTCGATGACGCGAGCCAGCCTGGTTCTAGTTCGAACGAGCCTCGCGGTTCGAGTCACACGACGACGGCCGTGTTGCCATACTCGTCCGTTTGGTGGAATGTACGACAAATACCGTGAGCCGGCCTGGATCAGGCAAGAGCGAGCCTCGCTATTCGGGTCACACGACGGCCATGTTGCTTGCTGCACGGATCGGTTCGTGTGGCTTGGTCACGTAGTCTTGCTATGTTGGCTAAGACCGGCATCCATGCCATGCATGCTGAGACTGTTATTCCTCGAGCCTCTGGGGCCGTCCCAAGGCTCTTATCTTCTCCGGAGAGAATAGGCTTATTGCATGATGCCGAACCCACACTGCACTCACCTGTTTAGTGGGATGCATGAAAAATATTGTAAGCCAGCCTGGTGCAGCTCGTAGTTAAGCAATGAAGTGTGCACTGTTATTTACTACAGTGCATTGTTGTCCATTCATGTATCGCGTTCTTTGCGATACAACTGGCTGCAAAATGAAATCGAACGTGCATAAAAACCTGTAAATGAAGATTTTCAATTTCCTGAAGTAAGAAAAAACGAATCTGACGGTTTCAATATATTGTCAAGAAATGAAATAGAATCGTTGGTTTCAATTTCACGTGTTAAGGCTATAACTGATTAAGCTGAAGGAAAAATCTAAATGACATTCCATTCTGACCCCGTCGAGCAGCAGGTATATTATCTTGTTAAAACTAAATTCCAAAAACCTTAGTAACAAAATGCATAAGTTCAGGAAATACTTATAAAGGTTTGAGATATCCAAAGTGCAGAGGAATGAAGCGACATGAATTGATGATAATGAAGATGTTCGTTTAGCAAAAGGCCACAAATACTGAACATTCCCTATGAATCGAATTGACTAACAGTATTCTGCTAAGCTTACATCTCGGTAGGTGCTAGGAAAACTCATATCTTAATTGAAATCCTTTCTAACTTAAAATCTTTAATTTTCCCTGAAAATCTTAAACAATAAAAAATAAGAGATTTTGCTTGTTCAAATATTTTTGAGCAGCACTCTCTTTGGTTTTTATGACCCAAACTCTATAAACATGCGCAAAATTTATATTCATTGCTGAAGATTAAGGGTGGGGCCTTTACAGATTTTGAGTTAAAGGAGCCGAATTCATATTCTAGTTTGGTAGCTATTTTAGACATCAACCATGCTGATTTTCAATCTTCTTGGTCGATTTTGACAAAGATGAAAAATAAAACTCTGGATGTTTTAAAAATATAATAGTTTAATTCTATTTAAACAATTTCAGAAATCTAGTATTCAGAACTACAAAATATTACTAAATGTATATTTTATTATGATGGTTAGAATAAAATCTTCTTCTTCTTCTTCTTCTTCTTCTTCTTCTTCTTCTTCTTCTTCTTCTTCTTGTGCAATGTTCCTGTTTTTAAACCTAAAGCGATTAGAAGAAAAGTTGAAAACTATTGGACACTGCTAGAAATTATCTTAGTTTCCAGAAGAAAGTTTCATGTGTAAACACAAAGAAAGAAAGAAAAGGGAAGAGAAGAGAAGAGAAGAGTTTATTATGCAATGTTCACCTCTTGGCAATAATAACTCTGTGTGACCGACAACAGGAGTTTAATTATGAAATCTCTAGTGGTAAAAACGAGAGATGATCAAACATGAAACTTCGGAACTTGCGGGGTTTTGATGCCTGTTAGTTACTCAAAAAGCAAAAGACCGAATCTAAACTTTGCGGCTAAGTGATCCTCCTCCTATATTGGGAAATAGGCTACGATTAGACAAAGAATAGATCTTTCCTGGATCGACTGGAAAATACCACCTTAAATCCTCCTATTTTTGAGAACTGACCAAAAGAAAGATGTAAAATCGGCAGTATAGTGAGTGGTATGTTTTGTGACCTCTTCTCTGAATTCCAGGTTATGTTCAACGTCATCTCTTCGTCATCTGTGAATCTTTATCTTCTTTTCTCCACCGACTTTTCTCAAGACGCTCGCAACCCTGCAATTTACAAAGAAAGAGAGATCGGAAAAAGATAAAAAGAACATGAAGTGAAAGGTCAGGTATAAGGTGGGGGTGGAAGGGGAAATAAAAGATTAAGTCACGTAATCTACCATGCAACTAGTTTTCAAAAATTTATATCTCAATTTCTAAAATGGCTCCCGTTAATATGAACATATTTGTCTGTAATTCTTTTATTTAATATAACCAGATATAAATGTAAAAAAAATTTTTATAAAGATGTATTTATATAAATTGAATGTTTTTCGTTTTGTTTTTTTTTTCTTTGCGTTTCTTTGAGTTTTCGAAATCAGCTTTGAATCAAACTAAAGCTTTGATTAAAGATATTTTAAAAACAAAATCCAAATTGCCATGTATACGTGGGTTTATATATATACATATATACTCACGTATAGATTGCAATTCATATATATATATATATATATATATATATATATATATATATATATATATATATATATATATATATATATATATATAGTGCTAGATAGATATTAACATGTATACGTGAGTATATGTATAAATACATATATATATACTTACACATGGAAATTCCTTTTTTGTTATTAAAATTTATCTCCATTAAATATAAAATTTTACATTTATTTTAAATAATGAGTGCTTTTGACATATGACAGATTTTAAATAACCGTAATATATATATATATATATATATATATATATATATATATATATATATATATATATACGACTGATACAATTGTATTTCGTACGGAAAGCTACGCACTACATCATACTTTTAAACACAACTGAAAATATTTTGAAATCATGAAAAAGTTGGTTGGTTGGTTGATTTTTATTTTATGGCATTTCACCGCTTGTGGGTTATTTAATGCCGAATTCGCAGTATGAACCAACACACACATATTTATATACGTGTGTGTGTTGTGTGTGTGTGTGTGTGTGCGTGTGTGTGTTGTAAAATAGCTTACTTTATGATTTAATGGAGGACCAAATTTGGCTGGGTTATTAAACAATGCTCAACATGAATGATAGTGCTGTTATAGTTATATGTATATATTAGTATGCAATTATCATGTAATATATATATATGTGTGTGTGTGTGTGTGTGTGTGTGTGTGTAAAGAAAAATTGATAACAAGGTAATCAAAGTAGGAGAGATTTATTGTGAAGCAAAGTCGACACTATAGAGTTTCGGTTCTAGTGAACCATCATCAGGGTTATCAGGGATGATATTAATGAAACAATGAAACACTTCAACTATGGATATTTAAAAATGCAAAATACTTAGGGAAATTTTGTATATATATATATATATATATATATATATATGTATGTATATATTGTTGTGTTCTGGTTAGTGAACACAAGTAGTAGTAATAATAAGAGAAACCACGATATGTGTGGAAAATTGTTATAATTACCGGATAGAGTATTTACAAGAGAGAGACTGTTAGTAATAAGAACATAGGATTAGGGATAGATATATACTTCAACAATAGGAACGGCTCTTTTGGTCTGACTTATTCTTCCCAGAATAATCTCTGCTACTGCCATATATGGCAGATGGAACTGCTCATTACCTGAAAGGGTAGGTGATACCCAACATATATATATATATATATATATATATATATATATATATATATATATATTAGTATGCAATTATCATGTAATATATATGTGTGTGTGTGTATGTGTGTGTGTCTGTGTGTATGTATATATATAAGTTGGCGACCTTAGTCGAGGGTAACCTGAAGGCTCCCTTTTCAAAGGCTACTACACCGAGGTGTTGGGAAGGGCGCTATTCCATTCCCTGGTATATATATATATATATATATATATATATATATATATATATATATATATATATATAATTCAATCCAGTAAATCCTGAGTATGGAATAATTCCAATCAGGACGAATAGAATATTACAAAATAAAGTATACCAAATTTATATAACCATGGTAAAGAGCTCAATGTAAATAAAATCCATAGAACAAGCCAATAGTTTGTATATAATCTTATCTTTAAACAGGCTTATTTGTTTGCCCTCTGTTAAAAGGATAAAAGTATTTCTATCCAATACTATTAACCATTTTTGATATTAATCATTTTTGCACACAATTAAATTGTTTCAAATATTGCTATTTAGCATCAGTAATTCTTAACTAGTAAGTAATACAAATAATCCTTAGTTAATGATTAAATATTTTTATTGACACATAAATGGTATCCAACTTTTCCCAAACCTCGAAGACAGGAGCTTATTCATCAGATGCAGTGTAGTAAAATATCCCAGAGACTTGTAAGGGGGTTTCTTAACCCTCTTCAGAGGTGTCGCAGCCGACAGAGCAGGCGATGCAACAGATACTGACAATTTTGTATAATTTCTGTGAAGATGTCGTAACATAAGATGAATATTGTTTGATATGAAGATCTTTAAAAGAGATATTTCGTAACTGATATTCCTTTAACTGAATATTTTTGAATTTGTGTTTTTATGAAGTTTACTTATTTTCTTTGTATATTATTAGAAAGCCATATTCAAATTACTGAGTTGTCTGTTGGAGTTCAAGTTGCACTAATGTCCTTGGGAAAGGTAATTATCCATCTCTTTTACCAATAGCCGCTGAACAGACTGAGATTTTTTAGATTTAGGTTATTCAGTCGAGAAGAAAGGCCATTCAGAATTTAAACATTTCGTCAAAGCGTGTTATGTTAGTGAGGCAGGTTAAGGCTAATTACTTTACCTGTCCCTAAGAATTTGGTCAGGATTTGGGTCCTGCCATGGACTAAGAAAAAGAATGACGGGATATTATGGTTTATATATATATATATATATATATATATATATATATATATATATCCGGGCCATAGGCCTAATGAGTTGAGTGTTCATCAATGGTCCAGCAGACTGGGATTCAAATACCAGGTCGAGTTATACCAAAGAGTCAAAAATTGTACTTGATGCTGCTTGCTTAACACTCAGCAATGTAAGGCACGGATCAAGGGTAAAATGGAACAATCTGGGGAAAGGAATAGCGCCCTTCTCTACACTTCGGTGAAGTAGCTATTGAAAAAGGAGCCTTCGGATCACCCTCGAATAAGGTCACTATCTTTACTGATAGATAGATAGATAGATATAGAAAGAGCTTACTGGGTTGAGAGATATTTTATGACTTGCTGACATTTATCTATCTATATAGTCAATTAGTTATTTAGAGAGAGAGAGAGAGAGAGAGAGAGAGAGAGAGAGAGAGAGAGAGAGAGAGAGAGAGAGAAGTATCAGAAAAAATCTAGTTAAAAGCTAAATAGAAATATCCCGGGTATGAGGAACATTGGGAAACTTAGCTAGGAAACTTATTGAGAGTCATGTAAACAAAAGATAGATAGATAGATAGATAGATAGATTGATAGTCGAGTTGCTAGCAAAATAAATAAAAAGGTGAGAGATAACCACCGATTGTTAAAAATTTGTCTGTATGTCAATATACATTTAGATGGACAAAAATATATAGATTGTAGAAATCAAATTTAATCAACAGAACACGCACACAAACACACACACACACACACACACACACACACACAGACATACATATATATATATATATATATATATATATATATATATATATATATATATATATAGATAGATAGATAGATAGATAGATAGTTGAGCTTCAGTCGTAGCTTGATATTTATTAATCTAGTTCTGTAGACAATCACATATCGTAAGGTCGATATTCCTTGGCAGATACTTGACTGCTGACTATATCGCACTTGTGCCAGCGATCGATGTTCGATCTCAGGGAGAAAGCCAGGATTTCCAAAACCGGTTTTCAAATTGATTTTCACCCCGTTAAAGATTATTTTATGCTCTATCTTCATATTCTTATCTAAGTTCCTCTTTGCAAATATGATTCTATACTTACTAAAATCCTAATGTATTTTTAAATACAACTAAGAGATTTAGAAAAAATACAATATAATATAGCATATAATATGGTAGTGCAAAAAGAAATTCTAATAATAAAAGTTTTCATGCAAAAGGAGTGATCCATACTTTGATGATCGAGCTGGTACAAAAACCAAAATTATATCAAAATTATGTTGTGTTGGTTGGTTGGTTTTTATTGCATATCAACCTTTGTAGGTTATTTAACGCCAAATCCATTTTTATGAAAAGAGTTCTATTTCAAACAATTCTGTTAAGCATATGTATGCAGTTTAAATATAAGTACAGTATAATTGTGAAAAACATTACTATTTCAAGCTATTCAGTTTTGTCAACCAGTTCTAATTCGGCTAATTCACTTTAGTATAAGTACACACAGTTAAATGTCAAAACAATTCTATATTAAACAATGCAGTTTAATGTGAGTACAGTTTCAATGTCAAAAAACTGTTCCATTTCAAATAATTCAGTTTAGCATAAGCACGTAGTTTAATTGTAAGTACGGTTTAATTGTCAAAAACATTTCTATTTCAAGCTATTCAGTTTAGTCAAACAATTTAGTTTAGCCTAAGTATGCTGTTAGTTAACATATAGATAGAGCCCTATCAGGTGCTACAAATCCGGGCCAGAGTGGACCCGGGAGCAATGGCAATGAAGGGGTCTCGCATTCCCCAAAGCCCCAGCATCACTGAAACCTCACCATCAGATTGTTTAGAGTCATATCTAGGACATTCATTGGGGGGGTTACCAAATCGGCAGAGGTGCAGTCGGCGTATTCTAAAGCCCCAACCGACTGAGCAAATTAAGAATATGGATACTTGTGAGTAAACAAAATCTCTACTTATGCTAAACTGAATAAGCCGAATTAGAACTGTTTGAATAAACTGAATAGCTTGAAATAGAAATGTTTTTGACAATTAAGCTGTATACTCATGGTAAACTGTATGGTTTAAAATAGAACTGATTATTGTATTAAAAGAATTTGGCATTAAATAACCTACAAAGGTTGATATGCCATAAAACCCAACCAACCAACCATTTGTTGGTAAATCTGAGTTTATGGTCATGCTATCTACTTTTCTAATTCAATTCAGTTTGGATGAAATAGGAGCAACTACTTTTTGGATGAACCACATGAACGGGTGCTACACATAAATGGTAAGTGCAGTTTTGAACAAATCCTATCAGTAACAACCTACAACACGAGAACTGTTCGACTGCTTCCCTCTGATCTCAAAAACCATCCTGTAAGACGAAAAAACATGCTGGATACTGCTGGAGAAAAAAGAACGAATTCATCAGTGAAGTTCTCTCATGGACTTCTCCATATGAACGAGAGAGTGGTGGTTTAAGTTGCAATGACTTACACGCATTAACACATTGCGGACACTGGATGTAGTCTAGAGGACCTGCCAGGTGAGATGGATGATTAAAACATATGGCGAGAGAGTTTTAAAACTTTCTACTATCAGCATGACTTCATGATGATTATTATGATGTTTTATTATTTATATTTTTCCATCGTCATCATCAATAAACTGTTTGATTAACATGAGAGAAGGTAGTGCTTATGCATCTAACGTGTGAATTAGATGTTGTTTCATCAATACTGTTACCGATTCAATCCCCCAATTACGGACAATTACTAAACAGTCTTTATCCATATTTCTGACGTCTGACGCATGATCAAGAAAAGACAAAAAAAAATAAATAAATAAATAAATAAATAAACTCAAATGTAAATCCTTGTCTAACATTTTTATAAATATATACACACATATACATATTTATGCATGTGTGTGATTGTGTGAGTGTATGTAATTACTGCCCAAACCGAACTTATATATATATATATATATATATATATATATATATATTAATTTGTACATATATATATATATATATATATATATATATATATATATATATATATATATATATATAAATTGCATACTAAAGCTGCAAGTGGTTATCGAAACATGTTCGCTTAAAGACCACGGATTGTTTTCTTTTCAAAACTTTAGGTGAAGATGTTTGAGTTTTCTTGTTATTTTTCTTATGTCTGAGTCAAGATGGTGAAGAAAGTACCCTATATGAGCCCAAGAGCTTTCGACCATTTCATCCTCAGGGGTTGTCTTAGGTTGTTTGTTGATGGGAATTTTATTTATATTTATTTGGAGTGTTTTTATCATATGGAGCTTGGTCATTCAGTTAGGGGGAGGGTTAGGTTTAGTTGTTAAATATGTTTAATATGCTAGTACCAGAGTTGAAGGCTATTTTATTTATAGCATTATTTTTTTCGTTATCACTTCGGTTTTTATTGTTATTTTTTAAATTGTAAATTGGGATCTTCCTTATAATCGAGGATTTGAGTTCGTCAGTGTCTTTGTTAAAGAAAAAACACTCCAAAATAGACATAAATAAAAATAAAGCTACGAATAACTTAACACAACCCTTGAGGATGACCAGAGAAATGGTCAAAAGCACTTGGACGATGAATGACGTTCTTCCTTCACCATCATGTCATTAGAAAAATAACAAGAAGATTAGAACATCTTCATTATAAAATTTTGAAAAGGAAAAAACCCGTGGTCTTTAACTGAACACACACACACACACACACACACACACACACACACACACACACACACACATATATATATATATATATATATTGGATATATAAATACATCTTTATTCATTGCAAAATCTAATATTCAAAATCACGCTGCATCCCACGTTTTCAAGGTCAAACTTAAGATATACAAAATTTTGGGATACTTACTCATTATTTTCATTATTTTTTCATGCTCAATTAAAGTATTACATTTTCAGGTGTGTTCTATTTGAAATAAAAATAGATTATATTCGTGGTAAAATAATTCGCTATATTTAATTCAATTTAGAGAAACATTATGTTAAAGAAAAACCTTGAGGATTTTAACCCTACAGTATCTATGGCAAAGCATATTAGACCATAAACTAGTAAGAATCAATATACTTAATATACACAGGTGATTGAAATTTCAGAATTTTGCAAAAACGTTCTCATGGGTTTAACTCTTTATAACGATATTGAATTTTTCATTATGGCCCGAATAATTTTGTTTTAGAACGACCAATTTTATGTATTTTATAAGTCGTGTGATAACGTATGACTTAATATATCAATGGTTGTATTTGAAATAACATATATGTTTCGGTTTTTCCGTGTGTGTGTGTGTGTGTGTGTGTGTGTGTGTGTGTGTGTGTGTGTGTGTGTGTGTGTGTGTGTGTGTTTGCCTGTTAGTTTGTGTATTTGTGAGCATGCGTGTTGGTGCTTTCGTGTATGCATATATCTATGTATGCATGTACGTATGTTTATGTGTACGTTCTGGGTGTCTGTGAATATAAGAAAGAAAGAAATTAGTATTAGAAATAAAGAAAGAAAGAAAGAAAGAAATTAGTATGAGAAATAAATAAAGAAAGAAAGAAATTAGTATTAGAAATAAATAAATAAAGAAAGAAAAAAAGAAAGAAAGAAAAGCATTGACTCTCAGTAGAAAGAATGAACGTTGTTAAAAAAAAAAAAGAATGGAACGGACATCGCAGAAAAAGAAAGAAAGTGTCTTTTTAGGAAAAAAGACGTTGTAAACAGATAAATAAAAGTATCATAAACTTGTAGAAAAAGTAAAAAGTGAACATCGTAAATCAGTAAAAAAAGAAAGAAAGAAAGAAAATATGATACCCTGGTTGGTTGGTTGGTTGGTTGGTTGGTTTTACAGTGAATATTTATTTCCATGTAAAATAAATCAAAAAGAAAAAGAAACAAAAACCCGCTTAAAAATTCTGGATAGATGAAGCATGGGAATGTGAAATAAATATTAATACTAGTTTAACATATATATATATGTATATATATATATATATAGTTTTCATTTTATATATATATATATATATATATATATATTGGGACTTAACAAAATATCAGTAAAAAACATTTTGTAAATGAAAAAGTGCTCAAATGCAGGGAAGCAGAATAGGTTAAATGCAAAAAGACATTAAGATCTGGTTTCTTTTTATGTTGGTTATATAATTTTTTTATGTATCCACTCAGATGAAACTGCAAAAGTAAATAAACGAATAAAAGAATAATTAGATGCTAATTATTCCCATTAAAATGTAAATATTGGTTGTATCACACGCGATCTGAACTAGGAAATGTTATATGCCAAAAGTCATAAAATGAATCTATATATATATTGGAGGCGTACGTAGTAATCGTCGGAGAAAATGGACACAACGATCCGAGATCAAAACCTTGCCGAAGCTGTTTGCATTTCACATAGTGAAATAACCTTGGAAATGTATGTATCCCAGCTATGAGTAAAAAGTTGGTTACGCTGAGCTCTTTAACCTCGGCATGTCAACCAGTCAAGGTGAAGGAATTCCAACCTGTCAAACTCCACATAAAAAGAGACGATGTGTCACATCCTTTTCATGCAAAGGAGATGATACACACACACACACACACACACACACACACATGACCTGATATATATATATATATATATATATATATATATATATATATATATATATATATATATAAACTACCAGTCAAAGGAATTTGTTCACCCTTAAAAATTTCTCATCCTATCATCGTGATTTTTTAATGAAACAAGTTAAGCCCCATGATTGTTTTATTTATTATACTAAATTAAAGTCTTCCTGGGACATTAAATGCAAATTAATCCACCAAAAAACAATCTTCTTAAATTTTTTATTCATCAAATTGACTCGCTCTGGCCTCTATTACTGCTTCACAGATTCTGGGCATTATTTCCACCAAAGACTGGAGGTAGACTGGAGATAGTTATTCCCAGCTTTTGTGCAAGAATTGCCAGGAGTGAGCTTCACAAGTGGGTTGTTTAGCTCTGACTTTTCGGTCAAGTTGATTCCACACCAGTTCAATGGGATTTAAGTTCGCTGATTGCGCCGGCCAAGACATTAGTTGAAGGACATGCTGTCCCTCTTTGCTTTTGATGTACCTCTGGCAGAATTTACTAATGTGCTTTAGCTCATTATCTTGCATGAGTACAAATCCTTGAAACACAAGCCACGTTCTAGATGGGATCACGTGATGCTGCAGTACGATAGACGGTCTGATTCAAATTGCCCTTCTCCTAGTGCAAATTCCCAATGTCTCCTAACAGGATAATTCACTGTAGTTCTGGGAATTTTTATTCTTAGTTCTAAAGAAGGAAAACACCTTGAAATCAAATTTGTCAAAAGTTACTAAGGTCAAAGTTACTGAGAAAGACTTGTTTTAAGTATGATGAATAATAACAGTGTGGTCCTTAACTTATTTCATTAAAATAACACATTTACAATGAGAAATAAAATGTTTTAAGGTGGTCAAATTCTAATATATATATATAGTAAAGTTGGCAAGTGTAGTCGAGGGTGACCAGAAGGTTCCCTTTTTAATAGCTACTCCACCTAGGAGAGTGGAGGGCGTTATTATTTTCCCTGAATTGCTTTACTCTTGATACGTACCTTATATTGCTGAGGGTTAAGCAAGGAACTATCAAGTTCCATTTTTAAAGTTTTTGGTATGACGTGACCTGGGATTGAACCCTGGTCTCCCAGATCACAGCCCTAACCCTAACCCTTCCCACTAGGACAATGAGCCGTTGTCAGCAGATTCTTTGAAATTTGCAATTTAGTTTATATTATTAATATTCCACTCATGTATATACTTGTGTATCACGTGTTTCGGACGTTCATGTTCTCTTCAGACGATTAAATTGCTTGTTGTGTGTTGAATTTCTTTTTATAGTAGAGGGGGTCCATAGATTACTTTAGTCGATTCTGGTTGACTCCCGGTTTAATGTCAGTGCTTTTTCCACATCAGTTAATTGTCAGCGAAGATTTTTCCTTCTTCACGTACAATAACAATAAAAGATCATAAATATCAATATATTTATATTTGTATTTAACATTTTAAAACTTTCGCAATAATTCCATGCAAAATCCCTGGTGGTTTATATACCTGAATTATTAATTGACAAACTGTTTTAGTATAAGTTGGTTCCATTTGTTATATATTGTCAAAGTTTGTATGTGATAGTGTCAAGGAAAATATGCTTTTAAGTTGCGCATGTCCTGGGCGAAACGCTTGTGTTAGTACTTACTAGCTGTATGTTACTAGCATGGCCTACTGAAATCATCTGTGTTGAACAGGAAACTGGTCGAGAAGATAAAACAATAAATTTATAGGTTTCTTTTTACTTTGTAATGAAATATTACAAATATT
Source organism: Sepioteuthis lessoniana (assembly GCA_963585895.1). Classification (NCBI taxonomy): domain Eukaryota; kingdom Metazoa; phylum Mollusca; class Cephalopoda; order Myopsida; family Loliginidae; genus Sepioteuthis; species Sepioteuthis lessoniana. The sequence goes on from CAUZXS010004941.1 coordinate 300,502, forward strand.
TAGATCGTTTGGACTGCTCGTTCGGAGTTCTGCAAAATGCACGTATCAAAGACAACGAAGGTGTAATTGTGGGATATTTCAGTCATTTTTTTTCTTTTTGTATTCCAATATTTATTTAATTTTCTAATTAAATTTTTATCAATTTATTGATCCCGACAAATTAAAGCCAGCTGTTTTGCGTTTAAAAGCGGATCTAGTGGTTCCAAGGAAATTCCTTTAGTCTAGTTAGTATATACTAATAATAGTTTACAATATTTAGGTTTATACACACACACACACACACACACACACACACACACACACATATATATATATATATATATATATGTGTGTGTGTGTGTGTGTGTGTGTGTGTGTGTGTGTGTGTGTAAAAAAAAATTCGTTATAGGTTGAAAAAGAAAAAAAAAAGCAAATATTTCAAAATGAATATGTCCACTGAGAGATTTGTATTTTTTAAAGAATTATTTATTTTGTTCTTACATACATGTATGTTTCCAGATGTTGCTTTCGTCAGAGAATATATGTGGCACCAGGCAATTTGAATAGCGCACCTAATGAGACTCCAACTCACTCGTGTAGGTTTGTTAGTCAAATGTTTTTTCTCAGGTTTTGTATAGGTTTATTTAGAGGTAACTGTTATGAGTAAGATTTCTCTTTCTCCTCTTCCTCCTCCCTTTCCCTTTCTCAGTGTGTGTCGACTAGACTGTCTCTGCCCCGATTAATTTTTTGATATTTGATATGTTATAAAGTTTTTGTTGTTTTACTATATATATATATATATATATATATATATATATATATATATATATAAACACTCACACACATACACACGCAATAAGATATATTGAGGAAATTAAACAGATAAGCAAATCTACTGGAAGTCATATTTTTCTGTTTAAATGTTCATGATGAATAATATTTCTTTTTTAGTTTCAAATAGCTGATAATAGTAATCATGAGTGAATAATGTTAGATTCGGAAAACTTTTCTTTATAAAAACTGTTTGCATATAGCTATACAGTATTAAGAAGTCAAATAATTTCAAACAGATTTACTTGACCCATAGATGAGAACCTAAGAGATACTAATAAACCAAGTTAAAGAGGACTGGCGAATAATGACGATGAAGGCGTGACTCCATATACCCCAGAGTTCCAAAACTGGAGTCTCACCATCAAATACACTTTAGTATCATACCCAAGACACAATAGAAATTCGACTATTGTATAAATGATTGCCAAAGTCAGTTAAATTCAGATATCTGCTAAATGTGCAGAATAATGCTATTTTCTGTTCTGTTAGTAGATTAAAGACAATAACAGTGTGCCATTCGGTCTCACTGATATTTTTGAATGTTTAACCAAGGAAGATCTATCTAAGTGATAATTTTTGTCAATGTGAAATTTCGATAGAAGCGACAATTTCTTCTTAAAGAAACGAAAACAAAATCTTCAAAAACTTTAGAACTTAATAAGATTAAAGGCTTGAAGCCATATGTGTTCAACGATTAGTAAAGTAATTCAATAATCTCCTTAAAATCTTAAAAGAAATATTGACAGTAAAAACAAAATGGATGTATTTCTAATTTTTTCATATTATAATAATGATACTTTTAATTTAATCATATTATTTTTCGAGGTTATCATCATTTTATTTTGTTTTACTTTTTCTCTTTCATCATGATTTTCTTTCAGCCTTAGACTCAAATCATAAAAACTTTTCAAATAAAAAAGAACATACATTTGCCTTCAAGGTAAGTTTCGTAATTGCATAAATACTGAGATTAACTCCCTTGTCTGCAAAATGACTCATCTCCTACTAGGCAACACCATACCCATACAACCTTGTATAAAAAATATCATTAACAGTTAAACATTTGTTCACATTTTTCTTATTCCTACAACTAAAAGTTTAATTTTCAGTTTTACACAATTGTAAAACAAGAGAAAGAACTTAAGAAAGAACGTAAGGACGAACTTTATCTGATAATTATGCTAAATGGCACATGAATCTTTTAGCTACAGGAATCATAAAAAGAAACTATTTTTTGTATATATATATATATATATATATTTATATATATTATAATATCTGTAGGCTTTTTCTATTATGACAACTTTCAAGCAGTACCGAAAATTTAATCTGTTCATAAGACCATCCATTGACTTAAAATATAACTGACCAAGGAAATAATGTATATGACGTGATGGATCTGTAATTGAGTTTGTATCCATTTCTGGTACTGCTTTCTAGTCTTAAAAAATAAGACTCAACCATATATCTATTTATTTATCAACCCCTCTGTAAGGGCAGGATATGACTAAAGGTCAATTGTTAGCGGAGTTTAACGGATAAAATTCCTTCTCCTAGACTGGAATTCTAGGTAAGATTAGTAAAGTAATTACAACAGGTTTACAACAGGTAAATAGTAGGTTTTCCCTACTATTTACCCATAGCTGCAAAGACAATTATTGAATTCATACCATTCCTAAGGATATTATGCTCAGAGAAATGCAATCAGCCTCATCCAGAATTTGAACTCGCGTTGCCAGGTCCATTTTTTACGAGGATAATTCTTACACCACGGCCTTAACGGTAAGGAAACAAACTCGGCAGGCCAAGTTCAGATCAAGCGTGCGGCTGTTTGTATTTCACTTTTGCTCTAATGGCTTGGAGAAAGGCGCTAATATATCTCTTCCTGCAGTTATGGCTTAAATAGTAGGGTAGACAAAGCTCAATAGTCATGGTAGGAGAACAAATCTACTTACGGAAATAAAGTTTGAATTCAAAACCTGAGGATGTTCCTGGTGAGCATCTGTGGAACATACATGTACCATTTTTCAGTTATCAACTAATACAAAGAGTGTGGGTGGATCTTCATTTCACAACTATAAAAAAAAACTATTTTGATAGTCCAACATTTCAGATATTTAGCTGGAATGTCGAGTCCTCATATATCGAGACAGACGGGAAATTTCATTATATATATATATATATAAAACTCTTGTCACGAGCAGGATTCGACACTTGGTCAGGTTTTTAATCGGAGTTTAAGAGGTTTAAATACAGAGTTTTCCTTCTTCTAGACTGAGTGGCATACCGAGGTTATATATATATATAAGAATTGTTTTTTGTGGGTCCAAAGAGAGAAAGAAAATATTTCAAAATTTATATGCCCACAAAGAAATTTGTATTTTTTTAGAGTTATTCATTTGGTTTTTACATATGTCTATGTTTCCAGCTTGTTGCTTTCGTCGAAGACCATGTGTTGCACGAGGCCGAATGAACGGGACCCTCAATGAGACTCCAACTCAGTCATGTAGGTTTCTTAGTCGAATCAATGAAGTCGATTAAATGATTCTAAAATAAATACAATTCCCCTAGTGGACCTATTCATTTTGAAATACATGCAATAAAATTTGTAGAAAGTCAAAAAGAGTGCTCTAGTCTTAAGCAAATGTCTGTGATCAAATTTGGGGTGGCTGAAAAGTCCAGCCTATGTGTAATTTATAGTAGAATGTGTGATATTTAAGGATAAGCATGTTTTATTCAAAAGTCGTTTATAAAAGAGTAAAACATGGGTGTGAATATTGTTGACGTTATCAACAAACTTAAATACCGTCGTAAAAATAGATTTTAACTCATATAATAAAAGCTAACAATTGAAAAATTGATGGTGACAGCAAATGTAGGATAAAATCCATGATATTAGAATTAATATTGGTATTGTTGGTGATGTCATAACGGTAATAATAATAATAATAATAATAATAATAATAATAATAATAATAATAATAATAGGTAAGCAATTACTTTGATAATAGTTAATTTTTATGATTAGTGATAAAATTATTAATCATTAATTATTATCAAAATATTAAGGATTTGACGGTAATCAAAATGGCAGTTGTCAGAATAAAAACGTATATAAAGATTTTAAGAAAATAAATAAAGACTAAATTGTAATGTTTGATAGAAAGATAAAACCCCAAAAATTTTGACAAAAGATAAGTTTGATATTAGTCATCTTACCTATCGCCATGTTTTCTTGAATGAATAAATTGATAAAAAGAATTAATAAATAGACGATTTTTTCTTCAAATAAAATAGGTTGACTAATGGAAAAAAAAAATTCAGTTTCTTAAAGGCCAGTGGATTTTGTAAAAAAAAAATCTTTAGGTATAAAGGATACATGACACCAGACACCGATATCACATCCAGTTTTGACACTAACCTCTGGCCTATATCTTTTTCTCACCCTTCTTTTTTTAACGAGTAATAATCTTTTGGAAGTATATTTTTAGAATTTTTTCTCACTATTATGGGATGGCTATCAGAAAAGGTTAGTTTCTTATATATAGTGACCAGCTGAAATATATATATATATATATATATATATATGCATTCTATTTTATTTGGAATTTTTTCTTGTTCAAAAATCTTAATATTACATAACATCTCCACTACCAGCATGTTGTGACATAAGATCGGTTGTATTTACAGTTTTTCTTTTCTTCGGTGGGTTGTCTTATCAAAGCTAAGAAACCCAGTCTTCGAAACAAATCACTCATAGATGGTAAAAAGTATATTCATGCTTTTTCTTAGAGTATTACGGTAAGTAAAACAAAAGTTGCTTTGTTCAAGAATTGAACTCCATTTCTAACAACAATAACCGTAACAATATGTGCGCGCGCCTGCTATTACTTATAACCAGTTCTTTCTCTTGTTCTTTTGTATAGGATTATGTAGCTTGTTGATTATCATCTAACCTTCCAAAATTTTCTTCAGAATCGATTAAGGAAATCGAAAAAGTGCAAATTTGGAAGCACAACCAAACATCTTAGTAAACTCTTCTATTTTCTTTTTCAAAATTCTTAACGTCTTCTTGTTCAATTACTTGTAAGTTGTACTTTCTGTCGCTCTTATGTGTCGGCTTGTATAGTTTGTTGATTATTGATATAATGCAATCGATTTACCGAACTTATTCTCACATGCACACATGCATATACACACATATACACACGCACATATGCGCATGCAATATACATACACATGCACAAATAATGCCTTCCACAAGTGACAGGATCAATAAGAACGGCTGTTCACTTTTCCGGCATCAGGAAGTAATTGTCTCTAAAATGCACCAAAAGTTAACCAGTATAAAACGAGTTGTGTTAAGTATTTTGAATGTTGAGACGACGAAGACTGGCTACAAACGAACATTAAGTGATGATTAATTGCCAGGTTTAACCCCAAAGAGAGAAAGAAGAAAGCTTGGTGTCAATATCTCAGCCAAGTAATCAATGAAAAAGAACAATTACTTACAATAATAAAGTGACTTATTCCTATATGAACGGATTTCGAAATTTCAACCTGTCGAAGATATTTATAATAAAGACATATAAAAAGATATTCATACATGCATGAATCCACAATACACACATGCGCATACACAATCATACACGCGCACGCGCAAACACGTATACACACACACTCTCTCTCTCTCTCTCTCTCTCTCTCTCTCTCTCTCTCTCTCTCTCTCTACATAAATATTTTGTTTGAGTGTCTACCTGTGTCTGTGTTACAGCGAATTACTTTAATGGAAAATAATATACCAATTCCAATTATATACGAAACCGCTGGCGAAAAGTATGGATCATCACCAGTTTTGTTTTGTTTTGTTTTTCGTTTGTTTGTCTTTTTTTTTTCTTTTTTTTTTTTTTTTTTTTTTACTTAGCAGTAAATAAATTAATAACAGGTGTAACACAAAACATTTTTCTTTAATCGTTTAACATTCTGTATTAAAGAATATTCTAAATATTACATTAGCAGAGTGGAATAAGATCTATCTATCTCTCTATCTATTTAGCTCACTAACTATATATCTACCTATCTATCTATGTAATACCACTGGTAAAAATGATAAAATCTGCATCATTATAGGATGTTCAACTTTTTTCTTTAGCAGTCAATAAACTAATAATAGATAAGTTACACATCAATTTTATTTCGTTGCTAAACGTTTGGATTTCATAAAATATTCCTTAAACAGACAAGATTAAATTATTCAAATTAATCATGTAAGGATATGAGATAGAGGTAGATAGATAAATAGATATGTCTATCTCAACCTGTTTATATCTATCTATCTATCTATGAAACTATCATGGAATTAGCTCACTAATAGGATGTTCTCATAGGTATCTCCATAGCAACAAATTAACTGTTAACGGATAGGACACAAAACACATCTGTTTAATAACTGAATACTCTTGCCTCTTAAAATATACCTTCAACAAAGTAAATCGATTTTTTAAACAAATGGTATGATGGTATGAGATAGATAGAGAGAGAGTGAGAGAGAGAGAGAGATGTATATTTATCTCAACCTATTTTTACCAATCTTTGGCAAGGATTATTGAATTTAGCTCACTTAGGTGATGTTCAACTCGTGTTTTTTACTTAGCAGTAAATAAACTAATCATAGCTAAGACGCAAAACATTTTTACTTTACCAACTAAATATTCTGGTTTCATAAAATTTACCTTAAACAAATTAAAATAAATCATTTAATTATTTATCGTATATAGATATGTGATTTAGCTGACTGTTGTCGAGTGTGACCCGAAGACTCCCTTTTTAGTAGCTACTAAACAGAGATGTAGGGGAGAGTTAAGCTCCTTTTCCTTTATGCTTACCCTTGATCTGTACCTTACAATGCTTATTTTTAAGCAATGAGGTATTAAGTACCATTTTTGAGTCTTTAATATGACGAACTGGGATTGAAACTCGGTCTTTAGGACTATTAGCGAATATCCTAACATTATGCAACTTGGCCGATATATATATATATATATATATAGAGAGAGAGAGAGAGAGAGAGAGAGATCAATTCATCTCAACCAATTTATATCTATTGATCTCTCCCTGGCAAATTTTATGGAATAAATTTTCTTAGAGGATGTTTATCTATGATTTTTTTTAATTTAGCAATATATAGACTAATGAGAAATCAGATGCAAAAAATATATAATCGCTGAACATTCTGACTTCATAATATGTAAATTAAACAAATTAGATCAAATTATTTAAATTCATGATATAATTTTGCCCAAACAATACAGAGGAAAATATCATTGAATGACTTATCATCGAGGAAAAAGCAACTTACTTTTTTCTTCAAAATTTTTTCTTTAAATATAAATACTGAATAGTTTCGAATTCGTTTATACCAAAGATTATTTTAATCTCTCAAAACTATTTCTGTTGAGGCTAATCAAAACCATATTAAGTGTTATGGGCTTGAAAAGAATTCTTTCAATAAATATTTGTTTCCTGAGAAGTGCAAACCATTTGAAATCTTCAGAAGAATTTATTTAGTGTACCGAGAAGAATGTTTAAACTCAAAGCCGTTTACAAAAGGACTGAATTTGTTTTCCACAACGACCCTTAGGCGAAAAGAAAGTCCATGCACTGGAAAAACACTGACTTTCGGGTAAAGAAAAAGTTTTCGCTACCACAATTAATAAAGGAGTTCATGCTGATAGAATTCAGTAACATGAAAGGATCTTCAATTTTGATTTCCTTAAAAAAGATACAACAGTATGCAGTGCCTCCTATTGCCAATTCTTTTAGCCAAATTATTTTTTTTTTTGAATGAGCTTCGTATCATTACATTCGGAATATAGTTACATCTTTTACTGATATGGATTTTTAGTTAACCAATCAAGGAAAAATCAAGGATAAATTGGATGGAACTAAGTATAGAATTGTAGAAGGGTGCATAAAACAAACCCTAAAAGGGGACAATCATCAGGACGTGGTGTTATTCAACACCTTCGATACTCGTTTGATTTATCACCTCCATATTTTTTTGGTTTCGATGACTTAAATATTTCATCAGTAGCAGAACATTAAAAAAAAAAGAACCAACCAATAAACGGTCTTTCAAACTTTCTTTAGGTTTTAGCTTGGTTTGATTTAGTTTCATGGCATATCAACCATTTTAGGTTATTTAATGCCGAATTCATTTTTATGCGTATGAACAGTGCTATTTCAAACTATTCCCTTTAGCATAAGTACACAGTTTAGATCTACTTGACCAATTCATAGAACCCAGTCAAGTGCTAACCAATTCGGATCAAAGTGGAGCAGGGAGCGATTGCAAAATAGGTACTCTGCATTACCCAAAGATCCAGCATTACTAAAGCCTCACCTCGAGAGTGTTTAGTGTTATATCAGGACATTCGTTTAGGGAGTATTAACCCTCTGCAGAAACGCAGTCGGTGTATTCTGTAGCCCAAGTCGACTAGGCCACTTTCTTCGGTGAAAACCCTCAATTTCGTTGAACAGGAAACTGCAGTCGTTGAAAATGAAAGTGATCACATTTTTTCATAATAATCTTCAAATAAAATAAAATCACATTTATTTTCGTATCATCTCTGGCAAAACATAATTACTTTCCAAACATCCATATATATATATATATATATATATTTAGAATATATACGAATGCTTTGTCTAAAATTTTTCACGTAAGCACCCGAATATGTCTCACGATGACGAAAGACGTAGAGAAAAAGGTTACTCGAACACACAGACACAACATTCCCTGCTAGGTGTGAAGCAAGGCCCCAAGAATCGATGTGTTTGCCGGTAATAATCCTAACACTAGTAATAACAGTGCTACTAATTCTGTTATTACATTTACTACTTGTTCTAGGTGAATATTTTGAGTTTGTTTTTTGATTAGAAGCATACCAAAAACAGTTTTTGCTCTCATAATTTATTGTCTTCTATTTCTTCTATTGAAGTAAAAATAATAACCCCACCATTTATTAGGTATTCTGTTACTGCGTATATATATATATATATATATATATATATATATATAGATGGATAGATAGATTACTGCGTGCATATCATATTTATTTCATATATATATGTATTAAAGCTAATACACACATACACACGCACGTATTTATATATATATATATATATATATATATATATATATATATATATTTACAAGTATAGATATATATACACATTATGCCAATATATATATATATGTGTGTGTGTGTGTGTGTGCTTGCGTATATATGTGCGCATTATGCTTGTTTATATATTATGATATCCCACACACATACTTACATACTCACACACACACACACACACACACACGCATATATATATATATATATATATATATATATATATATATATATATATATATTATGCTTGCAAATATGCATTAGTATTATTTCAGTTTGTAAATATGCTAGTATATATATATATATATATATATATATATATATATATATATATATATATATATATACTTACGGAATCCTAGTATATTGTGTGTTTATGAATGTCTGTGTGTGTATGTCCGCGTGTATCCTACCGACAAAAAACGGGGACAGAGTAATATTATCACATCAGAAAACAATGCCGAGCCGTCACAAGAAATTTGGTTGCCTGCATCGATAACAGCGTTAATTTTATATGAAAACTGTAAATCGATTGTAGGGGTCTAGTGTCTTGAGTTCTTCCAGAGAAAACAGGATTCCTTAGTTTATTGGTACAGGTTACCAGTTTAACATAATTCCTTTGAACTTTATCGGACCGCTGAACATATTCTCGACTTTCCACTGAAGTGATCATATCGCAATTCAATTCAAATTAACATCATTGAATTAACTGTTTATGATTAAGATATTTTACACGGACTTCGCACGTGTGTTTAACGATCTTTTTTTTATTTTCCTTTTTCGCCTTCAATAAAATGACGTATCATCTCGAATTCAGATCTAAGATTGAATTAACGCTTCGTTACTGGAAATTGATGGAAACATTCTTAAAATGTGCCAGAGACCTAGAGAGTACTTGAACCTTAGATACTTTCTTAGGTGGCATCTGACACAAGAACAAAGAGTTTTACCAGATTTGAGAAGATATTGATGAAGAGGGTTCTTGAAGACAATAATATTCCGGTCAGATGAATCTGTAGAGGAAGCTTCGCCAAATTCGGACATTCTGCTCCCCAACGATCGAGATGCAGAGAGTCTATCCCAGAAGAACATTATTCTAAAAACCCTTTGACTGCAGCCAGAGTATCTGGGGCGGAGGGAAACAAAGATCTCGTAGATCTAATCGTAGAGCATATTGGTGCTTTTTTCGACTCATTAGAGGACGTGGAAGCGGTGGAGCCCTCGTTCGCAAAAACAGGAATCCAGAATGTAGACCGAGTTATTTAATCTCTGATAAATAATTTGGTTTTTGTGAAGCACCAGTTATGGAAAGTTGGGCATAAAACAAAGATTATTCGAAGAAGTATCTTTATGTGAAATTCCCATGTGCTGGAAAACCCAAAACTCCAGGTGGTAATGCATGGAGGGGGAATCTCACAGAGTGTTTATGATTCTTTTTCACTGAAACCATACCTGCTTAAGACTGCTATTGAGGTGGAATGGAATTAAATGCCTGAAGAATTTATTTTGAAGACATGCAAATCGTTTCAAAGGCGTTTTGATACAATAATTGAAATATAATGGCTATATTGAGGAAATTTACTGTTTTGCGTCTTGTAAAATCAAAATTAATCTTGTTTTATAAATTAATTAAAGTTAATCTTGTTTTATAATAGAGTCGTTTATTATTATACTAGGATATTCCTAATTCTATTGGCGAGCGACCATCCATTATGGTCGCTCGCCACTGTATCCGCATGGAAAAACTCTGTCAACGCCGCAGTGGGAGGGGTAGGATTGCTTATAGGACCTAGAGCACTAAAAACGCTTAATAGCATAGAGAAAATACAACCTAGAATGATGGTAGCTACATTTAACGGAAACCCCAGAGCAACAATCGTCTCATGCTACAGCCCCACCAATGTTAGTGAAGAAAATGAAATAGTCACCTTCTACGATGAGTTATCCTCATTAGTGCGTAGCATCCCGAAACACAACATGTTAGTCATTGGCGGAGACATGAATGCACAAATCGGGAAAAACGGAAACAACAAAAACAGCCTCCACAACACGTCAAATAGAAATGGGCAACATCTAACAGATTTCATGATAGAAAATAGATTAGCATGCCTCAATACAAACTACCAAAAAAGAGAGGGCAAACTATGGACATACACGTACGCAAACAATACTAAAGCTCAGATAGACTACGTCCTTATAAACAAGAAATGGAAGAATAGTGCATTGAATTGCGAGGCATACTCCTCTTTTGAGGGTGTGTCCACCGATCACCGAATAGTCACGGCGAAAATACGGTTAAGCCTACGAAAAAACGACAAACGAACAGCGACCACCAAACACTATGACTGGGCCCTATTAAACAACAAAGATGTAAGAGATAAATACGTATTAGAATTAAGAAACAGATTCGAAACACTACAAGAAAAGACGGAAAAAAGTACACCAAACGACGAATACGAAAATTTCGTCAATGCACACCTCGAGGCAGCAGCAAAATACATTCCAACAAAAATTAAAACTAAATATAGAGTCCCATGGGAAACTTTAGCGGTGAGAGAAAAACGTGCACTAGTGAAAACAGCCTCCAAAAACTATCGAAAAAACCCAACAAACACAAATGCCTTAAAACTAAAAACGGCACAATATCAATTAACAGGCATATATATAAAGGAACAGACAGAATACATTCAAAATCAGATAGATAAGATTAGAGACTCGGTGGAAGATAGACAATCTAGAATTGCCTGGCAAACAATAAACGAAGTGAGCAGAAGAAAGAACACGGCCAAAGCAAAACTTAAAGCAGCAAACCAACAAGAAAGAATAAAACTGTGGAAACAGCACTTCGAAAACTTACTTGGAAACCCACCAAAAATAACGCCTGAACCAATCACCAGAATAATTAGCAAACAATTAGACATTAAACTTGGACCGTTCACACAAGAAGAACTCGACTCGGTTCTCAGAAAAATTAAAAATAGAAAAGCTGCAGGACTGGACGAAATTCCCCCGGAAGTATGGAAGACCAGACAATTCGACGACATACTGCTCCGCCACTGCAACGCAGTATACAATCAAAATCCGATAGATAGATGGATGAAGGGATGCATACTCCCCTTCCCTAAAAAGGGGGACCTCGGATTAGCCAAAAACTACCGAGGCATAACACTTACATCCATAGCTGCCAAAATCTTCAATGCCCTACTACGAAACAGAATAGAACCCAAAATCGACAACATACTTAGAAAAAACCAAAATGGCTTCCGAAGAAATAGATCTACGACCTCACAAATATTAACCATCCGCAGAATCCTTGAAGGTGTACGGGCAAAGAACCTACAAGCGACATTAATATTTGTCGACTTTACCAAGGCTTTCGACTCCATTCACAGAGGAAAGATGGAACAAATCCTACTAGCGTACGGCATACCTAAAGAAACCGTAGCGGCAATAACGATTCTCTATAGAAACACTAAAGTAAAAGTACGATCACCAGATGGAGACACAGAATACTTCGACATAGTAGCAGGAGTACTACAAGGAGACACGCTGGCTCCGTATCTCTTTATCATTTGTCTAGACTACGTACTTAGAACATCGATTGACAAAATCAAAGAGAATGGCTTCGAACTGACGAAGAAAAGAAGCAGAAGATACCCCGCAACAACAATTACCGACGCCGACTACGCCGATGACATAGCGATACTGGCAAATACACCTGACCAAGCCGAAACACTTCTGCATAGTTTGGAACGAACAGCAGCAAGCATAGGCCTCCATGTTAATGCACATAAAACGGAATATATGTGCTATAACCAAACGGGGGACATCTCCACTCTAGAAGGAACCCCTCTTAAACTAGTAGACAAATTCACGTACCTAGGAAGCAGCGTCGAATCAACCGAAAAGGACATCGAAACGAGGTTAACGAAAGCATGGACAGCTATCAATAGGCTATCGACTATATGGAAATCAGACCTAACCGATAAAATGAAACGCAGTTTCTTCCAGGCAGCGGTCACATCGATACTGCTATATGGATGCACTACATGGACGCTAACAAAACGGCTGGAGAAGAAACTAGATGGCAATTACACAAGAATGCTGCGTGCAATCCTCAACAAGTCCTGGCGGCAACACCCAACAAGACACCAACTGTACGGCCACCTGCCCCCTATCACGAAAACTATTCAAGTTAGACGAACCAGACATGCAGGACATTGCTGGAGAAGCAGAGATGAACTCATAAGAGATGTACTCTTATGGATCCCCACACACGGCCGCGCAAAAGCAGGACGACCAGCACGAACGTACATTCAGCAGCTATGTGAGGATACAGGTTGTTGTCCTGAAGACCTACCTAGGGCGATGAACGATAGGGAGGAGTGGCGAAAGAGGGTCAGGGATATCCGTGCTGCCAGCACGATATGATGATGATGATGATTCCTAATTCTGCTTCTGTACCTTGTATATAAATAAATGAATATATATATATATATATATATATATATATATATATATGTATATATATATATATATATTTATATATATATATATATATATATATATATATATATATATATATATATATATACGAGGTGCCTTCAATAAGTTTCCAGACTTTTTTCGTACTGGCGTTTAAAATTGTCGTAGACACTTGAAAATTCAGTATGTTATTGCTATACATCTTATGAGATGACTGACTAATTTTATGTTTTCAGGTTCAAATGAACAGCTAAAGCAGGAATTGGAACACACCTTGCTAAAGCCTGATTGTCACAGCTGGTGAATTTAAAAAATGCAATCTGACACTTTAGGAGAACGATATGCAATAAAATTCTGTTTTAAGCTCAGAGAAATTGCCTCAGAAACGTATGGAACGCTTCAGACTGCTTTTCGACCATCTTGCTTGAATCGAGCATCAGTTTGTGAGTGGCAGAAGAGATTCAAAGAAGGCAGGGAGTCTGTGAGGGATGATGAGAGGTGTAGAGGTTTTAGGAAGTCAATACACCGCAGTTGATTGGCCAGAGGGTTAGGGTTAGGGTTACTATGTTGAGGTTTTAAGGGAGTTCAGGAAGAGATTCCTAGGTCAGCAGTCTTGAAATCGGGTCAGTGACATTTCCACCAGGACAATGCACCAGTCCACAACTCCATCCTTGTCACAGACTATTTGACCAAGATGGGCATCAAGACAGTTCCTCACCCTCCCTATAGTTTAGACCTTGCTCCCTGTTACTTTTAGTTATTCCCTAAGAGGCTCAGAGGCTATCATTATGAGAGAATTGAGGATATGAAAGAGGCTGCGACGAAGGTCATTGACATGCTCACACAAGAGGTCTTCCATGGCCTTCCAGAAGTTGTTGGAACGGCACAACAAGTGCATTGCAGGCGGAGGAGATTACTTCGAAGGGGACTAGAGTTTCATGTGTCTACTATAAATAAAAGTGACCATACGAAAAAAGTACGAAAAAACCTATCGTATGCACCTCATATATGTGTGTGGGGGGGGTTCTTAAACGATATATTGTGTTATTTGATTGCTCCTAGGAATATAAATATGTTCAAAGGACATTTTCTTTGTATATCATTCGATTGTTATTTTGAAGCACATTCGAAACATGTTATATATATTCATGTATATATGATTGTATTTGTATATAGAGTTTTATAAAATTACGTGTATATTAATACAGGCTTAGACACACAAGTGGCCACATAAACATATATTTATTCATGATGATGTGGTAACTCGAGGAAAAGATCTTGTACAATATGATAGAAGATCCGATATCGTGTCATAATTGATCTGAGCTCGCGTCAGAATTCAGGCACAAAATGAAGTTCCGATTGTCATGATTATTTACCACTCGAATAATTCGAAACCAGCTTGCAAACATTAACTGAAAATAAAAAATTAACGAATTTGAAATATAGATCAATGAATATCCTAACACCAATTCCAGCAAAGGAAACTGAATAAAATACCGGTTTATATAAATATGTCATTTACGAAATGCAGTCAAATGATTCTAAGTTTCTAAGACGCTTAAGTTATGCTTTGGTATATGTGTTCAATGCGACATCAAATTTTGTAGATTATTTAATGCCAAAGCTAGCATTGTAGTAGAACAGTTGGGATTCAATCTAACCCATAACTGGATACGCTTTTTAACATACTAATCTATCTATCTATCAACACACACATACATAGAGAGAGATTAGACAAAATAATGGAAATACCTAGAATCTTAGTATCATAATTTTGCAACTACTATAAAACCATAAAAAATTTGTTGCTTTTATTTTAAATATTTTTGATTTCTTATAAATTTTTCTCGTTTTATTTTACAAAAATTTAATTTTTTAATCAAAATTCATTAAAATGGCAGATCTATTAAACTTTGAAAGAGCTCAAATTGTTGGTGCTCGTATGACAGGCATTAGTGTAAAAATACCGCTGAATTTCTTTGCACTAGCAAGGAGTACTGTTTCGAAAGTAATGGCAGCCTTTGAGAAAGAAGGAAAATCTCCTCACTGAAGCAAAAATCTGGCAGAAGGCTAAAGCTGTCAGGTACATACCGTCGGACTCTTACGGGGATTGTTAGTAAGGATCACGAGAATACATCTCCGAAAATTACAGCTGAAATAACAACTATCTCGAGAGCCTAGTTTCCTCAAAAGTTATTCAAAGGGAGCTGCACAAAATTGGATTTCTCGGAAGGGCTGCAATCAGAAAACCATATTCAATAAATTTGTTGGAAATTTTGAGGTGCTTATATTTTTTGTAAAACCTTAAAAGATGACACAGGTTTGACTTGATTTCAGAACATATACATATATATATCAAAGACACTATTGGCATTGACAGTAGGGGAACTCAAATAAAATAATAAAGCACACGGAGGCCTTTTCGTCCGGCGCTTTTCAAGTTTTTTATACACTGGAAAATTGGATAAAAACGAGGGCATATAATTCTACGAATAAGGATAAGTTACCAATGTTTAAAGAAAGTAATTTATTATATAAATTTACCTGTCGATGTAATTCGACATATATAGGTATGACTTGTCAACGCCTCGAAGTGAGAGTTAGGCAGCATATACCCAGATATCTATTGTCAGGCCGACTAACATCCGGGCATTCTCAAGCAATGGATTCGGCTATTGGTGAGCATTTGCTTACTATAAATAGCTGCAGAACCAGTTCTGAAAAGATTGTTTCTCAGTCCTGCATAGAGCTAGAGATAAATTCCATCTTAAATTTCTAGAGGCGATTTATATTTCTATGAATCGCCCCTCTCTATGCAGGCAGTTAAACAATCATACTTTAAATATATTTGGGGAACTACAAGATACTGGGGTGACTTTACGTTGGTTTTTTTTTTTTTTGTTATTTTTTTTCTCACCTCTAATCTGGCAATCCAAATTATATATCCCCGTTTTTATCCAATTTTCCGGTGTATGAAAATCTTGAAAAGAGCCGGACGAAAAGGCCTTCGTTTGTTTTTATTATTTTATTTGAGTTTCCATACTGTCAATGCCAATGGTGCCTTTGCTAATTATTTTGTATAAATTTTCCTGGAACCAGAATTTTATATATATATATATATATATATACTACACTTCTTAAGAAAGGAATATTATTATCTGGTTTCGTTGGTTATTCAATGCTAAAATCATCCTCATAAAAGAGCAACAGTAATACAATTTAACCAATAGATAGGGGCATAGGCATTTCGCATCTTCCTCATAGGTATTAGTCCGAAAGGAAACGTAACATAATGGGAGTTCGAACACTTTTTACTTTGAGTTAGCAGTCCAGTGCTTTAGCCATTACGTGACGAGAACTATCCTATTATCTCTCTTTTCCCCCTCCCTGTGTCTCTCTCATATATATATATATATATATATACGTATATACATAGACAAATAGTGGTGTCCTAAAAGCGTATTATATATATATATATATATATATATATATATATATATATATATATATATATATATATATATCTGTTCTGAAGTCAAGTCAAACCTAGAGAATACTGCATCATCTTTCTGCCAATCTAGTCCTTTTTTTTTCCTATGTAAAAATGTCCCTTGGGTTTTCTTCATTTTGATATAAAGATCTTCACTCAGAACATGGAAAGGAGACAATGTAGCTACGTTGCTGATGTTCAATAACTTCATGTGATTGATGGAATCTAGCATTGTCATCCATGAAAATGTGATGTGGTTGAAAGAGCAAAATGAGCTCCAGCAACACTTTGAACCACTTATTCTATTATATTCGATAACTTGCAGAATTACACGAACGTGTGGGGACTCCATATTCTAACCGAGCAAATACAAAATCATGTATATTTATTTATTTTCTGACCACGATGAAAAATGCCATGTGCTCAAAATAGTACCTGTTCTTGAAAATTAATCGCATAGTATTCACTTGGGCGTTGAGACAAAAACGAATCAACCAATTCAGTCTTGAAGAAAATACCAAGTTTTAATGAGCAAAAAAAATTGTCATATTGTGGATTTAGAAAATTAAAGAGTGAAAATATTAAAAATCGGAAAAACTGGACGAATAGGACTATATTACGAGTGAGCTGAAAGTGTTATGGAACGTTGTCTGTTGGTTACATGGATGATAACCTGAATCAAGAAGCGACATTAACTGTGTCTAAGCTATACCAACTGCATATATATATATAGAGAGAGAGAGAGAGAGAGAGAAAGACAGGCAGACAGATAGACAGACAGAGGGTGGAGTGAAAGAGAGCCAGAGACAAAGAAAGAAAGAAAGAAAGAAAGAACTACTAATAATGGGTATCAGCATAAACATTTTGCTTCTAATCTTTTTTATGAGATAAGAACAGAAACATTGCGTAAGAAGAATTAGATTTTATGACAGTCGACATAAGGCATGAATCCCATTCTCTCATACTGAATGTTGAATTTCTTAAGAATACTATTTTTCTTTTTCTTTTTTGATAGACTCCATAAAGAATGCTTTCAGCCAATCAAGATGGAAAAATCAACTCACCTTTTTAGACACATTGTGAGAAACGAAAACTAATTTATTTTCCCCCCACTGTGACAACACATCTTTTTGTCCCCAACAATTTTTGGCAATAAAAAATCAAATAGTCTCCTTCTTCAAGTAATTATAAGCAGCTTTTTAAGGATTACCACACACACACACACACACACACATAACATAACCATAGTGGTACCACTGAGTCCGTTGAATTTCTTCTTCTTCTTCTTCTTCTTCTTCTTCTTCTTCTTCTTCTTCTTCTTCTTCTTCTTCTTCTTCTTTATCTCTCCCTCTTGGTTGGCCCATATTATTCATTGTTCAGGCAAGTAATGTAGACTGTATCTTGTGTCCACACAGAGCTGATGTAACTTCGTTGGTCAGCCAACACTGGTGAGTTCATTTTGTAGGAGTCTATTGGAGAACGTTGCCAATTATTTCATCTTTACTTCTTCTGTACTGACCCGCGTGTCTTTTTAGTCTTACTTGTGTGGTTGGTGAAATGGAAAGCAGGTAGCCGTACAACTGCTGTTTTGTGAGGTGCTGTTTCCAAGATTCTTTCAAAAAAGCAGGTCGTGTTTTTGCGAAATTACCATCAAGACTTTTCCTAAATGTTTTGTTAGAGATAACGTGGTGACACCATAAAACGGTGCTGTCACAGCCTCATCTTGAATAAAATGTGAAAATCCGTTGTATTGCTGATATGCCCGTGGTATTTATTGTATCATTATTTATAATCTTCAGTCGAAACATTTCCGGTTTAAAACTAAATCACTAAGATGAGATAATTCAAATTTTATGATCTTCTAAAAACACGCGCTTACACTCACACAATCAAGTACACACACACACACACACACACAAATATATATATATATATATATATATATATACTGATTCTACACTGTCATCTTAGACATATGTTCTTGAGAGCTACTTTGTTTTTAACCTGATCACACATACACTATATTTTGTAGATAGAAATGTCAATTCATGCTTTATCTTAGTCCATTATGTTTGATTTGAAATGAATAATAATAATAATAATAATAATAATAATAATAATAATAATAATAATAATAATAATAATAAGAAGAAGAAGAAGAAGAAGAAGAAGAAGAAGAAGAAAAGCAACAGCAACAGCAACAACAAAAACAACAAATGGATGGAAAGTGAAGATGGTAAGACAAAGGATGTGCAGCCTGCGAAACGGCTAAAGATGATAAAATGCATTTGAACCCAACAAAATGAAAAGATCCCAAAAACACAATTGCAGAAAAGCCGGAAAAGACGACCAGAGGAAATAAATCAAAAGATATTGACGAAAAAAGGGAGACTCAAAAGATACCGGGATAGAGACAAGCAATGCAAACAAAACAGGACATTCAAAAATAACGTAAGGAAATCGCGCCAAGTCGGTGAAGATGGCAAAAAGACAAATCAACAAGCGGATGGAAAAGAAACATAACAATTTCGGAGAAAAATATTGAAACAGAAACAACATAACAGAAATGTTTCATAGATAAATAACATGAAAAAAGAAGAAGGCCTGGAGGCGATGAGACCCTCGCTTAGAGTAAAAATACCAAATTGAAAAACGCCAGGCTACGATGACATACATTCACGTCCATCCAAAAATCACGTCCATCAACGACAGACTGGCCTTTCACCTGAGTAAAAAATGCTTGCAAGAAACAAGAATATCCCAAATGGATGAAGAAAGGTCAAACTAATCTGATGCACCCTACCTAGGGAAATCCCTTGCAACTAGAGACCGATAACGTGTTTACCGGAAACGCGAAAAATTCTGACTGCATAGATAAGAGAAGAAATATATTACTCACTCAAATGCTGCAGAATTATTGTGGGAGAACAAAAGCGATACCCTAAGAGAACAAGAGGAAAAATGACCAACTATATATCGATCAGCATATCTTTAAAGAAGCCAAAACGAGGTGGATAAACATAGCCATGGTATAGACCGAATAGAACAAAATCCTATGATATGGTCCCATAGACTTTGATAATAGAGATTCTGAAAATGTACAAAATATCTTACAAATTCATCAACTTCATCTTGGATGCCAGAAAAAACTGAAGATTGGAATTAACGATCTCTAGCAGAGGTAAAATACAAAGAAGCATCGTCCAAATATTTACACTGTAAACACTAAAATTAGTTATAGTAATGATAAAATCCAACTAAGAACATAGAAATTGCACGGGTGAGAGGGGTAAAAATTAATTATATATCAAGAAAAGATTAATCACCTTGTATTTGCGAAAATGAAATAAAACTTTAAACCTTGAAAAAACAATAGGAATATACAGCCAGTGAATTGGAATGGAATTTGGCATTTAAAAATGTGCTATGTTGATTACGAATAGTGGGAAAAGACAAACAAAAAAGTATAGAATTACCTAGCCAGAAAAGCATTTGAAAACTTGGAGAAAAGAATATTAAAAATACTTTGGAATATTAGAACCGGAAACCATCAAACTAGTAGAGATGAAGTAAAAAATGAGAAAAGATGCCCTCCAAAGAAAGAGAAAACTTCTCGAAACCGAGTTCTGTTGCAGAAATCACATTAAAGTTATAAACACGTGGGCAGTCCTCCTTGTAAGATACTCGAAACCATCCCTGCAATGGAGAATGGAGGAGCTCAGATAGATTGAAGGACAAGAAAGTTGACGTCTATGTATAAAGCTTTACACACGAGAGATGACATAGATAGATTGTGTCAAAAAAAGAAGAAGAAGAAAACTAATGACGATGCATTAGGCCTAAATCTCAGAGAAGACATAGACAGGCTATATGTTTCGAGAAGGAGGAAGAGGATTCGCCAGCATTGAAGATAGTCGATACATCGATATGATGACTCGAAGATTGCATAGAAAAGAGCAAAGAAAGACGAATTGAAGCGATCGGACAAAACACATGCAGATCAATAGTCTATAGAACAACAATAACAAAGAAAAATGGGAAGAAAAACAACTTGATGGGTATTTCAAGCTGCAAACAAGTGAAATCTCAGACGAGAGATGGACAACATTACGAAAGGAAAATTTTAAATTGAAACCGGATCTCTTCAAATAGCAGCACAAAACTGCGCCCAAGGACCAATTTTGTTAGAGCAAAAAATAGATCAGACACAACAAAATAGCAAGTGTAAGTCATATGAAGATAGGGACGAAACTATCAACGATATAAGCGAATTAAATTAGCGCAGAAAGAGTATGAGACAAGACACGACTGGGTACGGAAAGTGTTCCATTGGGAATCGCACGATAAATGAAAATTTGACCATATGAACAAGGGGTATATGCACAACCCAGAAATCGTTCTGGAGAATGAGACGCACACAATTTTTTGGGGGGGTGCGATAGAGATAGATCACTTGATCTCGGCTAGACGACCAGATCTAGTCATGGTCTACGAAAAAAAAAGATTCTGCAGAATAGACGACATTGCAGTCCCGGTGGACCAGAGAGTAAAATTAAAAGGTAGAGAAAAGAGAAATACGTACCTAGACTGGAGAATTAAAAGAAAAAACTATGGAACAAGAAGGTGACCGCCACGCAAATTGTCAATAGTGTGCTCAGACTAATCCGCAAAGGATTGATAAAGGGACTGGAAGACTTGGAAATCGGAGAACAAGTGGAGATCATTCAGAATACAGTATTGATTGGTCAGAATACTAAGAGGAGTCCTGGAGACTTGACAAGACTTGCTGTCACTCAAATTACTTTGAAAAATTATCTGATAAAGAACTCTAAAAGTTGTAAAATAATAAAAATGCCTGAACTCTCATTGAATGTACTCTTCCATGGTATCGATACTTCCACTTTGAAAGAATGGTAAATACTTTTCCACATTCCATCGTTTTCCTCGTTATATCGAAACATTTCTGGATTTAAAAAAAAATATGACGACACTCAGCGCTTACGCAGCCACCACTAAATGATCATAAAGTTACAGACTGGAAAGGGAGTTGCTTTATTGTCAGTGAGATTTTAAGTATGTTACTCAGATGTACTAACATACGCACATGCATCAATACACGCCCGCATATTTTCGACATAATTAATCTTTAACAATAATGATAACCATAAAGCGAATGACGCAAACCCGTGCAAAAGAAGTAGAAGACTCAACACAACTGTGTGGGGAAGAGGACTCACCGGTAATTTTGCAAGAAATAGAAATTTGACCATACGACCGAATAGTATATGCACATCCGTCCGGGAAAATGATACAAACGAAATATTCTGAGACTTTGAAATACAGCCAGATCATCGAATTCCGGCGAGAAAACCAGACCTTGGGATAATTAGAAAATAAAATAAGATAAAAATAGAACAAAATAAAATAAACGAAAAAAAGAGAACTTACCGAATAGTGTACTTTGCCGTTTCAGTGGATGAAAGCATGAAAATCAAAGAGAAAAATAAAGGTAGGTATTCGGATCTTGGTAGAGAACTTAAATAAGCTATGGAACATGAAGGTAACGGTGATTCCAATTCGAGTTGGTATCCTTGATACAGCCTACAGATGCTTGGTAAGGGGGCTGAAAGGGTGAAAAATTGGAGGACAAGCCAGGACTTTATTTGTCTCTGCTTCCCACCGGACAGGACTTGACACAATGTCAAGACCCGAAGATCGATTATATAATGGGGACTTAGGAGAGGGAAAACTCGGGCATGAGCCGATGCTCGAGATCTGCTTAACTATACTGGTCATCGACCCACTTAGTGCAATGTGGGCCTGAAGAGCCTAGCTGACATGGACCCAAATCTGGGTCCAGACACGGATGCTTAATTATAGCTTAAACTGGACAGCAAGGTCCAGTGCTATACAAGCGTGAAAAAGGTGTCAATGATGCAGCTAGTCCATCCGAATGTGGCCCAGACGAAGCTGGGGGCCTTTCGAACTCAAGTCTGTCATTGTTGGACAGTGTCCGCAAGCGTCAAAGCCAATAGCAAAATAATGCCGTCGGCTTCGACGCCGGGCAACGCAGGGCCATCCAAACAACAGTAATGTTAAGATCAGCAAGAATACTGACCAGAGTCTTGGAGAGATGAGAAAACTTGCAGTCACTTTGACTCCAATGAAAGACCCTCAGCTAGCGCTGATGTAAAAAATTCACGAGGAGTTATATAATATCGATCTTGCAAACTGGACTGGAACTATAATAATCTCTAAGGAAGTAATAATATATTGCTCTAACAAAATTTCTTCATCAGTTACACTTACACCCATACACACCTACCCATGCATACGGAGTGGTAGCACCAGATAGGGTCATATGTATGAGTCAAATAGAACTAAACTGTGTACTTATGCTAAATTGAATTGTATGAAATAGAACTGTTTTGATATTTAAACTGCGTACTTATGTTAATCTAAGTTGTTGGCGACCATAGTCAAGGGTGACCCGAAGGCTCCGTTTTCGAAAGCTACTAGGTTTAGGGGAGGGCGCTACTCCTTTCCCTGGGTTGCTCCACTTTACTCATGATTCGTATCTTATAATGCTGAATGTTAAGCAAGGAGGCATCAAGTACCAATTTTTGAGTCTTTCGTATGACTCGACCTGGGATTGAACCTAGGTGTCCCAGTCCATTGGCAAACACTCTAACCATTATGCCTAAATTGTTTCAAATAGAATTGTTTTTACATTTAATTGTGTGTAAACAAAAACTGTACTTATGCTAAACGGAATTGTTTGAAATAGAATTGTTGATATGTATAAAAATTGATTCGGCATTAAATAACCTAAACTGGTTGATATGCCATAAAACCAAATCAAACCAAACCAAACACAGACTTATATAAATAGATGAGCGAACGCGTGTGTCTATACGTACAATCATAAATACAGATACACACACATGCATACACACTAACATATATACACACTCACGTGCACATGCACGTGCCCATACATACACACATAAATACGCATACACGCATACTCGTACATGTACACATGCATCCACAACACGCATACACATACCTACTAATACACACACACACACACACACACACATATATATATATATATATATATATATATATATATATATATATTAAGAGAAAGAAAAAGAGACCTAATGAAAATGTTTGCTTTATAGAATTTTTATCATTTCACCACTTGTGATTTTTTCCCACCAGCGTTAACTGGGGGTCTTTCACTGGAGACAAAGTGACTGCAAGTCTTCAAGAGTCTCCTAGACTCTTCCCAGTATTCAAGCTGATTTTAACAATGCTGTTCTTTTAATGGTCTTGAACATTCCTCTAATTCCTATTTCTCTCTCAGTAAACCGTACCAAGTGCACCATCAACAATTGGTGTTACCGTCACCCTCAGATTTCACATATTTTTTTACCTTTCTGGCAAGGTTTAAGTATTGTTCATTTTTTAATTCCTTTTATTTTCCCTCTCTGGTCAACCGGGAAAGAAAATTATTATTATTTTCATTAATAGTAACAGTAGTAGTAGTAGTAGCACAACTACTACACATAATAATTTACCCAGTCAGCGGGGGCTGTAGAATACACCGAGTGCTTTTCTGCTGAGGGGTAAAGCCCCCTCACTACGATCGTCCAAGATATGACACTAAACAATTTGATGGTAATGCTCAAGTAATACTGGAGCTTTGGGGAATGCGGAGTAACCCTGCATTGTCCACGCTCTCAGCTCCACCCTGGCCCGTTACGGTAGCATCTGATAGGGTTCTATCTATAGGTCATTAGGAACTAAACTGTGTACTTATGCTAAACTGAACTGCTTGAAATAGAACTGTTTAACATTTAAACTGCGTATTTATGCTAAATTGAATTGATTAAAATGAAACTTTTTTGACATTTAACCAGTGTATTTAGGCTAAACTGATTTGTTTGAAATAGAACTGTTTTGACATTTAACTGTGTAAATATAAAAACTGTGCTTATGCTAAACTGAATAGTTTGAAATAGAGCTGCTCATATTTATAAAAAAATGGATTTGGTATTAAATAACCAACAAAGTTGATATGACATAAAATCCAAACAAACAGACAACTACTAATGATTATGTTGCAAACTTAATTGAAGCTTGTTTATTCTAAAAGGAATTTTAAATATATAGCGGTAATTAAAAAAATCTTTACATTTATATATGCGCATGCGCATTCATAGGCGGATATACACGGCCCGCTTGCACGCAGACACACACACACACACACACACACACACACATATATATATATATTTATATATATCTAGAGAGAGAAACAGAGACATGGTTAAAATAATAATAATAATAATGATAATGGTGATGAATCAAATTAAAACTATTACCGTGCCAGTAATGATCAAGAAAAAGACTGATAAACTCTTTGTAAAACTGCTCTTACCCTTGTGAGAGTACTATCAATGTTATTGAAGAAGTAACAACCAAAATAGGCAGCAAGAATACAAATATATAGAATGCACATAATAGCTACTTTCCCTCATTCTAGGTCTCAGATGAAGAAGCTTTTAGAAACAGCAAAGCTGAAATCAAATTATAATGATAATAATTCAAGTGGAAGACTATTGCAAACGCTGGTATGAAAAATACTAAAATAGTAAAATAATAATAATAATAATAATAATAATAATAATAATAATAATAATAATAATAATTCGGGTAACGGTGATACCAATTGTAATTGGCACACTTTGAACTCTCCCCAAATCCTTGGAAAGGGTGCTGGAAGAGTGGTAAATTGGAGGACGAATAGAGACCATCCAAACTCTAGCTTATAGATCGGCCAGAATACTGAGAAGTATACTGGTGACCTGAAGGGATACTTGCTGTCACTCAGACTCCAGTGAGGGACGGTTAACAAATTATGGTATGAAAAAATTCGAATAATAATAATAATAATAGTAATAATAATAATGAACTGGAGATCAGGGGAAAAACCGAGACCATTCCCGAGACCATCCAGACTACAACATTGCTAAAATTATGTAGAATACTTAGACGAGTCCTGGAGACATGAGCAGACTTACTGTCACTCAGTCATCAGCGAATAACCACCGATGAAAACTAGTGTGAAAAACTCGCAAGCTGTGAATTAATACTACTACTAATAATAGCAGGGAAAAGAAATCTAGATAAACTGGAGATTACAGGAAGAATTAAAACAATCCACATCAGAGTTCAACTAAAATCGGAGGAGTCCAGGAGAACTGAGGAGACTTACTGTTTCTCGGACTCCAATGAAAAACCATCAGTCAGAACTTGTATAAAAGAAAAATCACGAGTAGTTGAACATAAATAAAGGGAGAAAAGTTTAAAAGATTCTTATCGCAGCATGAGTAATCCAATCTAAAATACTGAGGAGAGTGCTGGAGTAATGTGATGGCCTGTTATCACTTGTATGAACTATAAAATATGCAAAAAAAAAATGATGAAAAGAAAAGATGATAAACAAATGGTAATTAAGTATATATATACCTCAACCAAATCTCATTTTTATACGAATTAACCAAGTGTTCTAGACAAAAGCTCGCGCCAAGAAAGGGATATCACCATCCATTAATATATATATATATATATATATATATATATATATATATACGCAAACACACGCACACACACAAACCCATATATATATATATATATATATATATATATATAACTGATAATACGATAAAAGAACAAAAGAATATACGACGAAAATTAAAGAGGCAAATTGATTGAAAAAAGATAGGTGTTTCCTCAGCAGCATCCTCACAGCTGTGGTCATTACAGTTTAGAAGGGATGTTAAACTTATGCTGCTCAGCCAACTACCGCTGACATCTCTGCTACTGTTGTCTCTGCAACTAGAATTGTTATTGCTACAGCGCCGATTTCACCGAGTACTCCTACCTGGAGATAGCTACTGGCTGGGCTGACGTGTGGAGAGAGAGCAACAATTAAAAACCTATTTTAATTGCATTACCAAAATGATACCGATAATAACAATAGCAAAAAGAGAAAAAAAGAAAAAGAAATATTTTTTAAACATGGAGAAAACAAAGAAATCAGTAAAATATGTATGTATTTGCTTATATACGGCAATGTTTCTGTTTCTTGTTACGTGTAGAATTGTATGCTCTTGTCTTTCGTTGTATATTATATATTCACACAAGTCTACAGACTCACATACACACATGTATACGTATATGTTGCTTTTTATTATCTTTTTTAACATATTTCTCGGTACCATGTCTTACAATTTATGAGAATGGTAAGAACGAAATAATGGTAATGAACGTGCCAAGGTAATATATGCACATATAAAGGACTCTCTCTTTCCCTTTCTCTATCTCTCTCTCACTCTCTCTTTATCTCTCTCTATCTCTCTCTCTCTCTCTCTCTATATATATATATATATATATATATATACATATATACAAATATATATTTAGCACATTTCCACACACATGCGAACACACACACTACATACATACTCACACGTACTCTTACTCTATCATACACTCTTACACAGACCAACTCACGTGCTCACACACACACACAAATACACACGCTCAACCACATGTAAATATCTTCATTAATATTATAGGTTTTAACACACAGAAAAAAAGAAATACAAACTCACTGCATGCACACACAAAAACATATACACAAGCACACACATATATAATTGAGAGCGACAGCATGTGTTCATTTGTCAGACATAGCACACCAATATACATATAAAAATAATAAGACAGAAAACCATAGACACATATGTACACTCGAATGCTAACGCACACACACAACAACACACATATATATATAGATATATATATATATACATATATATACGTCTTCATATATATATATATATATATATATATATATATATATATATATAAACTACCATGTCCATGGATAATAGGTTCCAACATAAGTAAACAGAAACAAAAAACAAATCCACCGCGTACATACACATACAAAAAATTATATATATATATATATATGTGTGTGTGGGGGGGGGTATGTCTTTATGTGTGTGTGTGTGTGTGTGTGTAGGTGGGTGCGTGAGGGTATGTGTTTATGTGAGTGTGCGCGCACGCACGCGTGTGTGTGTGTGTGTATGTGCAAAAAATAGACGCACTCTCACACACACACATACACACACACACACACACACACACACACACATATATATATATATATATACATATATATATCAATAAAATTATCCATAAGAAATAAATAATGATACAAATTTTCATGTATACTCAAGGGAATAGAGATTACATCCAATTCTCATACATTTAGAAGCCTTGATTGAATTTTGAAGACCTCGCGCTGTAATGGATTTATCAAAATCCGAGTTAGAAGTAAATAAATATATGAAAGAATGTATGTTATTGTACATGCTCATGTCTAAGCACTTACATATATGTAAGTGCTTATCCTCTCCAAATAAATGTTAGCACTTATTCATCATAATACTTATGATAAATGCTGACGAGAAGAGATCGTACATTTTGGAATGTTGTCAGCGCGTTGACACCAATAAGAAAGATGTATGTAAACGTGAATGATTCCTGCAACGTCTGCGAACTGGTAATGTAATTACACACATTTTGTGCCCGTAGAGTCGCTTGCATAAACTGTTACCTTTTCACTTTTGGCAAACGGCAAGTGCTTGCTTCCCCAACCCAAGTTTAAATTGTCACTTCACTAGGATATAACGAAGCCACACGGCCCTACGCTGATACAAATTCTCTTCAAAAGCAGAGAGAGAGAGAGAGAGAGAGAGAGAGAGAGAGAGAGAAATACACACTATGCCGATACACGCAAAAAAGAATGTACTGAGTACACACTTCACACTAACGGACATGCAAACCACACACCATGCAAATAATCACACACAGATACAATTACAAATACACATACATAAATGCAAGCATATATATTCTGAGAGATAGAGAAAGATATATACATACATATATATATATATATATATATATATATATATATATATATAGAGAGAGAGAGAGAGAGAGAGAGAGAGAGAGGGGGGGAGATTTGGGATGAGAAATAATCATAAAATACAAACACAATACAAACCTCTTGATGAGGATCTTTCTATCCCTGTGTTTTTCTATAATTCTGTCTCTTTATCTTTAACTATAACTTATATAATGTGTTAATATATATATATATATATATATATATATATATATATATATATATATATATATATGATGCCTACAGAGTCATTAAAATCAACACGCACCACAAATCACACAAATATGTATGTATGTATATATATATATATATATATATATATATATATATATATACCTTTATACAATTTATATACTGAAAGCGGTATATATATATATATATATATATATATATATATATATATATATATATATATATATATATACCGCTTTCAGTATATAAATATATATATATATAAGTAAAGTTGGCAACCATACTCGAAGGTAACCCGAAAGCTTCCTTTTCAATACCTACAACATCGAGGTATAGGGGAGGGCGCTACTCCTTCCCCGGATTACTCCACTTTACCTTTCATATATACCTCATAACGTCGAGTTTTAAGCAATGCGCGATCAAGTACCATATTTTTCGTCTTTAGTATGCCTCGACCTAGGATTGAACCTCACTCGTCCAATGGGTATATATATATATATATATATATATATATATATATATATATATATATGTGTGTGTGTGTGTGTGTGTGTGTGTCTCTGTGTCTCTGTGTGTGTCTGTGTCTGTCTGTCTGTGTGTATCTTTTATGTATATACATATATATAAATTCACATTATACCAGTTAAAAAGATAAACTGAGCGGGGTAAAGAGACATAAAGAGACTGAGAAACCCCCATAAAAATGACAATATTGTTCGTAGCCCTTCATAGTTATATTTCTGGCCAAAATTTCTCTCTCTTTTTCTCTTTCTCTCCCTCTCTCTCTCTCTCTCTATATATATATATATATATATAGTTAGATGGTTATGGTTTATGAAAACTTATGGGTTATTTAATGCCAAATACAGTTTATATATATATATATATATATATATATATATATATATATATATATATATATATATATATATATATATATATATTCCTATCTAATAAGAATAATTCTGTTAAGTTTTAATAATTTGACTGCACCTATTTGAATGGTTTCACATTTTCTATTTAACATTAACAATTCTATTTTAACATCAGACCCTTGTTTACAGTCAGATAGATGGTTAAACAGTCCTTTTGACTAGTAGATGGTGCTCTAAAATGTTCTCCACATACACTAAAGCTTCAGAACCTGAGCCTCACTATCATACACAGGGCACTAGTTTTATTTGACCCATAGATAGGACTCTTACAGGTACTACCAATACGGCAATAGAGCGGTATTCCACATTTTCCAAAGCTCCAAGCCTCGCCGGATCGGTTAGTGACATATCAGGACACTCTTTGGGGGTCTTAACCCTATGCAGAGATGCAGTTGGCTTATTCTATAGCGCCAGTCGCTCTCTCTCTCTCTCTCAATATATATATATATATATATATATATATATATATATATATTGTAACTTCATATGCATCAATAAGCATTTTAATGTTTTACTGTTCGGAATCACACATATTCAAATATTTACACAGCTACATACAGAAACTCAATCACGAGTACATATGCATATCGATATTAGTTTGTTTTGGTTTGATTTATTTGTTTATTTGAATATTAACTTTGGTGGGTTACTTCAGGTCAAGCATTTGCTATAGAACACTAACGTTAATATTTAACCCAGAGCTCGGAGTTGAAGGACTTCCTACGGATATAGATATACATCCAGGTATATGAATACATATAATGCAACACTTTGAACACTCTCTTTATCTCTCACCTTCATTTCTCTCTCTCTCTCTCTCTCTCTCTCTCTCTCTCTCTCTCTCTCTTTCGCTCTACCTACGCACAGACACGCTCCATATATCTATATATATATATATATATATATATAGGTTGGGGTAGTGTTGGTTAATATTCATTGTCATTCCTTTTAGAATGTTCCATAGAGCTATATTTCAGGTGAATTTGTACTAGCTCCTTTCGCTGATCAGTCAGACACAGCTAACTTGCACTGTTAGCTACTAAATATTTACGGAACACATATTAACAACAATACAATAGCTCATCTATACTTCTTCCACCTGAGAGATAGCTCGTCATTGCAGCAAAATTTGCATGTGTGCTTGTAAAATCTTTCAGATCACGGCACATCAGCAAAAACGTACATCTGCATGAATATATGTTCTGCAGGCCACTTCTCTAATGTTCTGATTTATGAAATGAAATGTTAGAAAGCAAAAGCTATCTATCTATCTATCTATCTATCTCAACCTGTCACAGTCCATCTGTCCGTCTAGCTAACGAGATATTTAGCTATCTAGCTATTAAGTTACAAATTGTTCATATCTATCTCTCAATCGATTTGTGTGTGTTCACACATATACAAATATAGACAGACAGATAGACATATCTATCTATATACCGAAGTCTATGGTTCATGTATTTATGTAGCTAGCCAGCTCCATACCTAGTTATTTCTACCTCCCTCTCTCCCTCTCTCCCTACCTCTATCTCTCTCTCTCTCTATATATATATATATATATATGTGGCTCTTCTTATCCATCTCTCTCTCTCTCTCTATATATATATATATATATATATATATATAGGTATTTATCAATCTATCCCAAGTTTTTTGTTATTATTTATCTTCCTTTATGTCAGGCTGTGTTTTTATATTTATCTTTGTAAGCAGGATATCACTATCTCAATATGTATTTGCATTTGTTTAGGTGCCTCTTACAAGTTATTCCTGTCAGTTCATATCTCTCTCTCTCTCTCCCTCTCTCTCACACAAACACATACACAATCAGACTATCATTCTCCCT